>OU343222.1:197391696-197551985 GCA_910596185.1 Chrysanthemum makinoi | reverse complement strand
GAGACAGTGTCAGCTCTGATATCGCCAACGGCCCCATGAAGTACGACAGACCCAGAGACCAGACAGTGACATCAGGTAGTATATATACGCATACAGTATTTGGGAATAAGGTATCATTTTTACACACATACATTTATACTACACCTTTCGGTAAAACACATACTTACTCTCACGCCGGAGTCGGGTCCTGGGATAACACCCGGGGCGAGACTAACGCGTCGTTCATCTTAGCAGGTATCTAGAAGACTTATTCCTAAGGCTGAAAGATAACTGCAACAACCCACAAAAAATTACTTCGACATTGGCGCCATCCGTGGGACCTCAAATTCAATCTACCCGAGCTGTAGGATGACGGGTTCGACACCACCAGAAACTTCAGGAGGAAGCTCCACACCATTGACAAGGGAGCAGTTAGAAGGGTACGTGACTGCTCTTAAGTCAATGATAAAAGAACATAATAGCCGGAGGGACACTGTTGAGCCACTACGGTTGGACTTCGAAGATGAAACGACTCTTGATAAGGACGAGTCGGCGAATAAGAAGAAGGAAATAGTTACGGGGAACAAAGTGAAAGACGAAGACCTGGCGAAACCTTTCAAAGAAGTCTCGAAATCTCCATTCAGTAGACGAATCATCGAGTTTTCCGCTCCGGAACACAAGATGCCCACCCACATCAAGCTGTACGATGGGTCTACGGACCCCCAAGACCATCTCAACAGATTTACTGGAGCCGCCGGACATGGAGAGTGGCCAATGCCCGTGTGGTGCCGCATGTTCCAACAAACGTTGGATGGAAAAGCCCGGGGATGGTTTGATGGGCTTCCGCCGGGAAGCATTGAAGAATGGGCAGCTTTCAGGGATCAGTTCGAGGCTCGCTTCTCCCTGCACAAAGCTTGTGTCAAGGACCCTACAGAGATCGCCAAGATAGTGAGAAAGGCTAATGAAACGCTGCCGGAGTTCAAAGAAAGGTGGACCACTAAGACAGGATTCATACAGGGGGCTCCGGAGATCATGAGGATCTCCTCATTCATGAACGGGTGCAAATGTCCCGAGCTGGCCAAGCGGTTCGCCGATAAGATCCCTAAGACTGTGGAGGAGATGATGATTAGGGTCGACGACTTCGTAAGGTCGGAAGAAGCTTTCGCCAGCACCGAATTGCCTCGGGGAGAACACTATGATACAACCAGAAAAGCCTCGACGGGACCCTTCCGAAAGGACGAAAGGGTCGTCAGGAATCACTACGGAGGAGATAAGAGGAATGAAGGACGGCATGCGTACTCAGGAAGAGACCGTGGAAGTTCACACCACCATGGTGACAGGTCGGCTCCTTATGTGCCCCATCGCGGTGACCACCAGAACCGAGGCAACCCACGCCTAACCCTAGATTCCCTTATAAAACCACCAAAGGAAATCTTAGCTACTGAGCACCATCTGCGCCTACCCCCACCAAAGCCGATGCGTGATCCCCCACGCAAGGAAAATCAAGATAAGTACTGTGATTATCATGGAGAAAAGGGGCACTATACAAATGATTGCTATCAGCTCAAAAGACAGTTAGAGATAGCGTTGGAGTCGGGAAGCTAAATCACTGGTCGGGATCTCAGGAAGGGAAGGAAATAACCCCAAGGAATGACGCAGGAGCTAAAGACAAGGTCATCAACATGATCCGAACCTGGCCCGAACGAAGGAAAAGGAAGTCATCGGAACAAGAGGAAAGATGGATGAATGTACCTATAACGTTCCCTCCTCTCCCCGGCGGTGGTGTCGGATGATCCTCTCATAGTTGAAGCCACGATGGAAGGATACTTAGTAAGGAGAGTCTTCGTAGATGAAGGAGCTTCGGTGGAGGTAATGTTCGAGACTTGCTTCAACAACTGCCTCATGAGATAAGGAATCGAATGAAGCAGACACAGCAGATTTACTTGGGGTTTGCGGACAGGTACGCGCCAGGAAAAATCGAATTAGATGTATCATTGGAGACGAGGGTTGTACAGGAAGGTCAGGGATGAAGTTCATAGTTATTCGAGCACCGTCACCATATAATGTCATCTTAGGAAGGACCGGATTAAAGATCCTGCGAGCCATACCTTCTACGGTCCATTCCATGATGAAGTTCCCAACCCCTCGAGGAATTGCCACGTTGGTCACTCGTTCCGTCATCATTTCGGAATGTAGGAGGTTGGAAAAATTACAGACCATCGTTCCGGAGCAAGACAAGGAAGAAACAGGCACAGGAGAGGTGGGTTTAACGGAGGAAGTGGCGATCAACCCTGCCTTCCCCGAACAAGCTGTGACGATAGGAGGTGCACTGTCCGCTGAGGGCAAACGACGCCTCAAAGAGCTTTTACAAAGGAACATCGACATATTCGCATGGGAACCGGCGGATATGACTGGAGTCCCTAGAGGAATCATAGAGCATACCCTGAATGCCAACCCTTCAATAGACCCGGTATGTCAAAACGCGAATGTTGGCTGCGGATCGGAGTCAGGCAGGTCAAAGGAGGTAGAAGAATGGATCAAGGCCGGCATAGTCAGGCCGGTAAAATACCCCACCTGGATATCCAACCATGTTCTGGTGAAGAAGTGCGATGGAAGCTGGCGTATGTGCATTGACTTCAAGAACATCAACTCCGCCTGTCCCAAAGATTACTACCCCTTGCCAGAGATCGACTAGAAGATGTCGAGGCGGTCATGGGGTACAAATACAAATGCTTCTTGGATGCTTACAAAGGGTATCACCAGGTACAAATGGCAAGAGAGGACGAAGAAAAAACAGCGTTCTACACTGAGCAAGGAACCTACTGCTACACCAAGATGCCATTCGGCCTGAAGAATGCGGAGACCACCTATCCAGCGGATGATAGACTCGCTTTTCAATCACGATAGGGAGGAACCTAGAAGCATATGTGGACGACATGGTCATCAAAAGCAAGGAAGAACGGGGAATGCTAGCGGACATAGCGGAGACATTCGACAACCTCCGGAAGATCAACATGAAGTTGAATCCTAAAAAATGCTCTTTTGGAATGGAGGAAGGAAAATTCCTAGGGTATATGGTAACTTCAGAAGGAATTCGAGCAAGGACCCTGAAAGAAATGCAGAGCCTCAGCGGCAAATTGGCGGCGCTTAATCGTTTCTTGGCTCGTTCGGCCGAAAGATCCCTACCGTTTTTCGAAACACTCAAAAGCATCACCAAGGAGAATAAGGAGGAGTACCGGTGGACGGAAGAGGCAGAATCGGCATTCCAAGAGATGAAAAAGTTGATAACAGATCTTCCCTCACTAACAACGCCGTTGGCAAAAGAAACACTGTACGTATACCTAGCAGCCGCGGAGCGGTCGTGCGCGGTTCTCTCACGGAAAGGAAGGGAAGGCATTACCAGTTCGTTATGTGTCGAACACTCAACGAAGCCGAGAAGAACTATGCCCGATTGAAAAGCGGCATTATGTCATTTACACATGTCAAGAAGGCTCAGGAGATACTTGAAGCACACCCTATAAAGGTGATCACGGGACCAACCGATAAAGCAGGATCCTCAACAAGCGGAAGCGTCCAGGGAAGTTAGCTAAGTACTCGGGTGGATTTGGTGCATACAACATAACCTACGAACCCAGGAACGCAATCAAAGGTCAAGTGTTAGCACTTCACATCGGAAGCCCCCATCGGAGAAAACAATGAGAAGTACTTCAACCAACCCACGCCGAAGAAGAAAGAGGAGGAAATAAACTTTTATACACGGACGGGCATCCAATAACAAAGGCTCGGGGCGGGTCTCGTGCTAATCAATCCAGAGGGAATGGAATTCACTTATGCCATCCGACTTGAGTTCGACAGCACTAATAATGAAGCCGAATACGAAGCCCTACTGGCAGGGTTAAGGATGGCGGAGTATGCGAGGTTAAGTAGCCTGAGTCAGGGTGGACTCTAAGTTGGTGGCTAACGGATAAATGGAGATTATTTGGCAAGCCATGAAAGTATGATCAAGTACCTAGCGAAGGCAAAGGAGTACATAGCTAGTTTTGAGAACTTCACCATCCGGAACATCCTAGAGGTCGAGAATCAAAAGCGAGATGTTCTTAGTAAACTGGCCACGCGGTGTCGCTTTTGACCACTTGCGAAGGAAGTCTTGGTGGAGGTGCTAAGGGAAAGATCGGAGAAAGCAAAGAAGTCAACAATATTGTTGAAGAGGAAGGAGACAAGCTGGATGACCCCCCATCATTCGGTGTCTCGAGGAAGGAATTTAGGAAGACCCTAATGAAGCCCATAACTGAGGATGAAAATCAGCCAATATGTCATGGAAGAGGGCATACTCTACAAGAAAGCCTATTTAGTACCTATGATGAGGTGCGTGGGTCCCCTACAAGCAAACTACGTTATAAGAGAGATACCATGGGGCATGTGGTATGCATTCGGTCCTCGTCGGTAGTGGCAAAGGATGCGGCAAGGATACTCTTGGCCTACCATGCAGGGATGCTAGAAGCGAGAATCAAGTGTGACTCCTGCGGATCCACTCCCGATACCACACTTCCAAAAACCAAGTGGCGCCATCATGGCTCCATGGCCCTTCTACCAATGGGGTATGGACATAGTAGGACCTCTACCGCCGGCGGAAGGTTAAGTTCCTCTTGGTACTTGTCGACTATTTCACCAAGTGGGCCAGAAAGGCCGTGCAAAAATCAGAGGAAGGATGTCACGCGAAGTTTGTATGGGATAACATAGTGTCTTGCGCCCGGTCTCCCATGCGTCATCGTCACGGACAATGCTAAGCAATTACGTAGACAACCCCTTCAAAAGTGGTGCGAAAAGCTCAGCGTCAGCGGGTTAATACGGTAGTGGCCCATCCGCGAACCAGTTTGGTAGAAAGGGCCAACAAGAGCTTGATGGAGGGAATCAAAACAAGGTTGGGCGCCAAAAGCGGATGGGTAGACAAGCGCGAGCGTCCTTTGGGCACACATGACTTCCATCAAGACCCGATGCGGGGACCCCCGCCCCTCACTTATAGGCGGCGGTCATACGGCGAGAAATAGGCATGCCAGCGTGCAGTAAAGGATAAGAGAAGGGATGGAAGAGGAAGATTCCCACCGCAGCGGAACAAAGCGAAGATATCCGTCTCAACCTTGACTTGCTACAAGAGCGGAGAGAAAGAGGCCATTTGTGATGGAAGCCCGATACAAAAGCGAAGCTGGAAAAATACTACAACGGAAGAGCCGCTGGTTTCTTTTCAAACCGGGGAATTAGTGTATCGAAAAAGCGAAGCCCGTGAGCCAGAAGATCAAGGCAAATTAGGACCCAGTGGGAAGGTCCCTATCGGATCAAAGAGGCCAATCTCAGCGGCTCATACAAGTTGGAAACTTTGGATGAAAAGGAAGTACCAGAAATGGCACGCCATGAATCGAAGAAATGTTTTCTTTAAATTAAAAAATGCATTGTAAGCCTATGGGCATGAACTACTTTATTCTCACTAAGTAATGATATATATTCCCCTACCTACGATGGAGGAGGAAAATTTTCATAACCATATCTTATGCGTAAGAGAAGGGCCGTGGAGATTAGCTACCAAGCCGCGTATCCAAAAACCCCAACTAAAACTAATTTACCCCCCAAGTTACAAGCGATGACACTAGGAAGGCCACACACCATTATGGTGAAGCGTTGCATACCCCGAATAATGCTAAGACATTAGGGATGGCCAGAGGCATATGTGCTTGAGCGACGCACAGATACCGGGGCGTGGCGGCGCCGAGGATGAGCCACGGGTATATTTACCACCGAGCGATTACCACGAAAAATGCTAAGTCATTAGGGAAGGCCTTTGACACATTTGCTTACGGGCATAATTTAATGCCAGAAATGTCAAGGCGGCTTACAAAGCACGGCGTACACAAGCATACACATACCAAAAATGAGGATCCGATATACGGATGACCGTCGAGCATAGATAAGTAAATAAAACATTGTTCGACAGTTACACAAGCTGCAAAAGTATCAAGATTACATACTATGGCGAGGACCATTGTTCAATACATCAATTCTAAAGCACGCGCTGCGTGGGTGGCGACCTGCGCCCGAAACTAAGAACCCCGGTGCCAGCCCCGGGGTAGCTCCATTCGGGAGGATATTCATCAAATTACGCGGGAGGAGATGATAAGCGGTCTCTTTTCTATATAGGGATAGCCGAGGGTGAACATCTCGTAAGCCTTGGTAAAACCCTTCACGACTTCCCATGTCAAAGTCGTCTTTACATTTAGCCGATCCTTTCAACTTCTTCGTCGGTCCGTTCTTCACCATTGATCCAACCACCCGAATCGATCGCGGCATTGTAGCGGCCCCGGCTCGGTGATACTCCACTACCACAGCAACCTCTGAACCCTTTGTAGGGAAGCAACTCCGCATAGTTGAAGCGTCTTATCTTACATGACGGCTTTGATGGCAATTTCACGCACATTTTTCCTCGAATCGGCATCCCTCTCGGGCTCCTCCATTCCCGACCTTCTTACTCGAGGATTCCTCCAGTGACTTAATCCTTTCCATACACTTTCAAATCCTTAACCTTTAGCGGTATAACCTCGGCTTCCAAGCTCTCCACTTCTTCTTCAAATCCTCCTCCTTCCCCACGTCATAGGCTTGATGAACCTCTGAAAGAGCTTGGTGATCAGCGGCTAATTCGTTAATAGCGACTTGGGAATGAAGACTAGCTTCGGGCCTCGGTAAATGCTGGCACCGATAGCGAGCAAGCAGAATGAGCTTCGATGCAATTCCGCATCTTGGCCCTCGGCCGCCAACCTTCAAAAACCTAAGCCAGCGGCAAGGGTCCCGTATGAGCCAACTCAAACCAACCCATGTCAAGCTTGGCTCATCAGTTTGGTCCTCTATTTGGTACGGAGATAGGGAGGGCAAGGTTCATCATCATGTCCTGCGAGAGCATCATTGAGGTCATTATCGTATCAACCAGTAGGGGATAAAGGCTCCCGAGAACCCCTTGGGTCCAAGACCTACGGAAACACAAAACAAACAATCAAAAAGCGAAATGGATACCTCTTGTTTATAATGCGTCCTTTTCATTCATTTCGGTGTTGGGTCGTTTCCCACTTCATCATTAGAACCCGGCCCGATTTTACGAAGAGCGAAATCGGGACCAACTCAATATACTTGATAGCAACATGTAATAACTAAGATAATACCAGCGGGCGGCCGTGACGGGCTCTTGGCAGATAGGCCCCTCCGAAGAGACCCCCTTCTGATTACCTCGATGCTGCAGGCATCACCCAAAATGTCCTCGGGCCTCCACGGTACTCCGCGGAGAAGCCGAATGGCGTCCACAGGAATCCTCACGGACTGGATAACACCTCGATAGAAGGGGCTCACTTAGGTCTCCTTTTCCATGATGCCGAAGGGCCCGGCCGGTCTGCTCCACACAAGCTTCCTCTTTTCTCCTTGGCTTTTAATACTCCCGCGCCGGCTTTCTCCACAATTCTAAAGGCCACGCTGCTACCGGGGAATGGGGGTTAGGTTCTCAAAGAATTTGTGTCACATCTTTGAGTATTTCCTCCCAGCCCGACTGACCCTCGTCCCACCAGTAAGGACTTCTGCTCGACCTCAGACGAATCTTGAGACATGGTTATGACTACAAAAAGGGGAGGAGAGGCCACATAAAAAGGGAGAGAGGAAGATACATATAAATAACAAAGCGAGGCAAAGCGAACTTAGGCGGTTGCATTACCATTCTTGTCAATATCCTTGAACTCCGCACGGGAACCCGAGAATGCTTCCAAGTCTTTGTCAACCAACCTCATTTGAGAAGACGGAGTGCCTTTGGTAGGGCTCCACCACCCCATCCTTTAACCTCTAACATTCGGCTTCCTCAAAACCACTAGCGGGAAGGGTCCCGTCACGTTGGAGTCCGGATGTCTCAAGGCATTGCATCGAGGAGCGCCCTCTCGTCAATCAAGAAAAAACAATCCTTCCATTCTTGAGGGCTAGACATGTTTCCTTAAAAATGCGAGGCGGGCCTCCCCGGTTCTTGTTGAAAGGAAAACCAATGCCTACTTATTTAAAGTATAGAACCGAAACAAATGCAATTTGGCTCAATTCCGGTTTCCAGACAATAAACCTCAAACATAACCAATGCATTTGGTCAGATAGGCACCGGTTGGGAAATGTGCACTTAGAATCTTAGAATCACCCTCAAGAAAAGTAGAAAAGGGAACCGGACCTTAGGAAAGCATTAAATCTTGTTAAGTAAGGCCAATGGCATGAAGGGAGGTTATTCATGGTAAGCTCTGAGGGGTGTAGGTGGGTCGGTATGCGTACTCGCGGCGATGCGCTTTCGAGCTCCCACCAGTGTGAGGTACACATGCATATCGACCTTAGGGGAGCATATTTGAGGGTCAGCGGATCGAAACCATGAGATATTGACAAGATGCAGCGGAGGGCGAAAGTTTTGTCGCGGAGGCGAAAAGAATTGAAGGTAAAAGTAAAAAGTGCAAATGAAGAAAAAGCTCACTTATATAGAAGAGAAATTGGACACAAAGCGTCCCATCATGGCGAGGGAACAGCGGCCAGTCTGAGCGGAATCCGCGGGTACCATGCGCGTATACGTCCACAGGCGGTATATATTAATTTAACTTCGTTTTTACCCGCTGGGCGGGCCGAGGGGCCCAGCAGGCCCATAAAACGAGAATTCGCCCAGTCCTCAGGAATGAAGCTAATGGAAACTAGCTATGGATAGTATGTCACTTGGTAACAAGTAACATGATCTTGGGGGCATGTGGCGATATATGCCCGCCCGGTTATGCAAGAAGGAAATACTCTTAGCAGAAGGGCCGATACTCTTAACGAGGATCGATACTCTAATGCACCACCAGTCCAAAAGCGAAGAGTGCACATGTGGTCATCTGGTCCAGAAGGACACGCCAACTTTTGATCTTGTTGGCATTTGCTTTGGATACACTTTGTCCATCCCGTGGATGTCGGACATGACTACAGAAAACGATTAATATGGGGACGATTAATAAATTTCTGATGTCACCTTTGACCCATCACAGTAGGACCAGGGGGGCCGGGGCTTGACGTGGGGTAGTATATATCGCCTTTGATATTTGGGAATAAGGTATCATTTTACACACACATTTATACTATACCTTTAGGTAAAACACATGCTCTCAGCTTGGGAGTCGGTCACAGGGATAACACAGGGGCTGAGACTAACTTGTCGTTCATCTTAAGGTATCCGGAAGACTTATTCTTAAAGAATTTTGAAAGATAGCACCCAACAACCAAAATTACTTGGCGGATTTTCTAAGGTAAGAGGTTTCACTTCTGGCATACGAAATTTACTTCATACCAAAGCATTAGTTACATCCCACTTGTTATCCACTTTCAAGATCCATATGAACAATTTTATGCCTTTGTATTTAGTGAAGTTAAAGCCAACCGAGTCTCAGTTCTGTAGTATCACGGGAGGATATGACACATATTGATGGTCTAAGACACAGGCAAATGTATCTTTTCATCCTAACAATTCTCACGGTCCATTTGGTGTGAGGGTTTTACTTTTAAAGAATGAAACCAAAACTATCTTGCTTGTTTGGTAGTAAATCTTGAATCCAACTCTGTCTTTGAAACCTTTGATGAAGGGTTTCTACAAATACTGACTCACCAAGTGGGTTTACAAACACAACTCCTCATCCCTCGAAGTTCACAACTCACAGTGTCATTATTTATTCTTTCCGGGTTTTAAATTTTTTAAAGTGAGCCATTTTTGTTATTTATTTCTTATTTTATTATTTAAATATTAATAAATTACAATTCCAATCCAAGTATATATAACAAATAAATTTTTTATGCAATCGAATGTATAAGGTTTCACCTTTTCTTTCAAACCAAATATTCATTTTCAAACTAAATCCAATTCTAGTCCTACAAACAAACCAAACGCCTCCTCAATAACCATCTTTTGGTTGTGGAAAAGCAACCAAGAGAAACCCAAAGATAATTTTCAGAAAAAAAAAAAAAAAAAAAAAAAGTGCATGAAATCATGGCCTAAATCTTCAGAAACATGTCTTGTCAAGATGAACCAATATGAACAGCATGAAAAAAATGAGGTATAGCTTTGTCAAGTCTGCTGTTTTTACTAATTCTCAGATTATGTGCAATAGACATCATGGGATTGTGTCATAGTCACATGAGCAAGATTGATACCATAAACACAAAAACAAGAAATCAAACTAGTACAATCTCTGTCATAATTTGAAACATAGGTCTCCGCAAATTGGGCATTTATCAACCATACTGCTGGAGTAAGATTTTATTTCTTCCTAACCACAAATTTTGACCGTTGATAACACGAAGTTAACGTTATGAACATATTTTGTAAAATTGGTGGGAATTGGTATATACATAAACTTTAATGCAAACTTCAAATACCCATTTTTTATTTTATTATTTAAAATTCGTGGGAATTGGTATATGCATGAGACATGCTTCTGCATCTAGAACTATTATTAGTTTAGCATTTGAGAGACGGGTAAAAAGAACTTAGATAAACATTTCACTAAGATTTCTCCATTTATGGAATCTTATTACATTTCAGCAGCAGTCAGCAGAATGCAAGTTGAAAGATTCGAGGGTAAAAACATGTAATAAGTCCAAAGAAAGTAGGCATATGACACAGCAGCTTTTATTTAAAAAATTCAAGTGATATTTATTCAAACAAATGAGCTTGTCTTTTGCTATTCGCCTCAGCTAAAACAAGGTTGCCTAATCAGATACAAAAGCATAAAATAACCTGACAGGGCATGAATTGTATCGGATGGTAGATCAACTCTCTTGCGCTCAATTCAAAAGCACAACAGCTAGGAACATATATAGAAGATGGCCACATCATGCTGCATACAAGCTAAACAGCAATCGGACTAAACAAATGTCTGCGAATCTGCAAGGACACGCAAATGTGGGTTAGTGGAGTGGTATTGTAATTTTAAAGACGGTAGAATGCACTAGAATACCGAACTGAAAATCTATGTTATATTGAATACTGTTTAGTAGAAACAGTATTTGTTTTCTTCCCCCTACATTAATGAAATAGGCTTGGGGCTCAGTTATAGGTACAGTGAATAAATCGCCATGTGCCAATTATACTTCTATATCAAATACATATATTATTGGCACGAAACTGAATAATGAGAAATGCCACGTCAACATGGATTTAGATTGTGTAATTCCATCTTGGTTGTTTACGTAGTAATACAGTTATGAACTATACTTATTCGTTTCCTCACATACTTGTTATAAGGGATGACATATAAGATTAAATCAAATCTATAGAATTATCAAATCATCAGATAAACAATAATTTTGCTTTTAATTATATAAATGTTATCTTTGGCATACTTTAACTGTGTATAAGTAACTACAGCATTTCCTGTTGTTCAATAAGATACAATGATCAACACTTTATCATGCATCATTTCTATCATATTTTATTTCAGGCTTATCAATAATCTGTTAACTCGAATTCCTGACCTTAAATCGGCTTATAAGTTGTCATAGTTTGTTTATGGAACATTTTAGATATTCGATCGATAGTCGAACTTGATTCAACTGTAATATGTGTGTATTTGAGCTTGTATAATCACCCAAACATCAGACACACCATTAGATCTACCATTTTTTCAGTAAAAACATAGGTTAAGAAAACACTGTTTCAGATTTAGTATATAAAATCAATATAACATCAGTCGTTACTTATAAAAAATGTGCACAAGGCACTCAACATGCGCACAGTTAGTTTATCCCTAAATGTATTTCTTCAAAAAAAAAACACCAAGCTATTGCTGGTTCAACTAATGATGTCATCATAACTAATATATAGGTTCTTATCATAATTGATAGTTAATAAGTTAGTTACTGATACAATTTCTGAATTTCTGAGTTTCAGATACACCAAATAACTACTAAGTTAACAAAAACAGAAGGGTGAAGGGACAATCCATAAGTACCTCTGGAAGTTTCCCGTGGAATATGACATCCAATCTAGCATCAAGTGTGTTTTCAAACACAATTTTACCATCTCGAGAAGCCAGCACTACACCTCCAGAGCTGAAAATCCAAAACGGAAGGTAAAAAATAGGTTTTTGACAAGTTTCTCGAATACAATATTATATAACACAAGTGCATAAGAAAGGAAAAGACGTGTGATGAACTGCGTGTATCTACTTTCTAATGGTACATGCAGATATGTATTAGATATATAATGAGAGTATACCAGGAAAGAGCATGAGGGTCATTGGAAGAAGGAGCGGATGGAAGATAGATGTTGTCAACAATTATCTCGGGTTGATGGACATTTGTTTTTGCCGCGTACTCCTCCTTCGCTAAGTCTAGAACTGATTCCACCATATGTAAATCCTCTTTCCGACAACGCAACAGTACAGATGGTTCTTTCAGTCTGAGCAAACCCTGAAACACAAAGACAAAGTTATTGGCCAAATGTTACATTAATACCAGAACATGTCATAGTTCTAACTGACACACTACTAGCTTCAACAGTGACATCCTTAACTGTTCTGTAGAGACGAGTTTCAAACATCAAAATGAAAAAGAAAAAGTTAGTGCACAGTTTTCATGATTACGGGGTTTTTGGTTTGAGTTTTTGTACTGATTGTCTGATTATTAGGTCTCTATCAGTATAGCGGAAGCAGCTGCATACTAGCTGCAGCATAACTGCTTGTCTATGAGTAAACAAAATCACCTATTTACTGCTTTTAACCTAACCTATTCTGAGAGACTTGTATTTCCATTTCATTAACTCCTCTATTTTTTACACACAAAAATGTCTTTTTGGTCATTATATCTATTAATCTTGTAAATTATCAGAATTGGTCAACTACTCAAACATCAAATTTTCTGATCATTAAATCATGTTACATGATTAACATCAGCACATCCAAACACTAATTTCAACTGTTTATTTTGAAAGCTGCTTTTATAGGGTTTGTATGATTCAAAATCACATAATTGTTTTAGAATGTATATTCAACACCACCCAACTATTTTATTGGCTAAGTAGGTGGTAACTACAGACAAGACACTATGGTTTATAGTACATTTAGATATATCTTCGCCTATCGTAGAACATTTTGAAAAGAGGGCCAGGCATCCTAAGCACTTGAAACTATCGGGCTCTTATTCCATATTCTAAGATCCATGTGGCCTAGAGCAACATACCGCAAAGTCTTCAATCATTATTTTCTCAAGTGATTTAACTAAGCTGATATAGTATTAGGTAATAAGAATTCAAGTAACTTCGATTGGTACCTGGACAATGAGAGCTTTCAGCAGTGCTTCGTAGTTATGCTGGTGTTGGAACTCATGATGGCTCACAGTTAAAAGATCCTTAGATGCTGCCTCTCTCATGGCATTAACCAAGCCATCCTGTGCCTGAAGAACTTTGATCCTAGAAGCATTCAGCTGCATAGAATACTCACTGAAACACACATTATGAGAAAGAATCAGATACGGGCATTAACTTGACAGATGTTTAATTTGTCACTTAAAAATGTGAGAATTGTTCGAGAAAACACCCAATTCACAATCCCTAGAAGAAACTTAAACAAATTGATTAGCTAAGTCAAATAGGACCTACACCATCAGGACACTGTCATTATTTTTTTTCTGCATGTTTATGGACGAACCGAGAAATCTAACTATCTAAGTGACACATAATGTTTCCTTAAAGGAGTTCAATACTTCACATGAACCCTTGGAAAACATGGAAATAGAAGCACTATTTGATACACGCTTGACCCAACAACACAAGTTCACCACATCAATTGCATATTACATCCCTCTTAAGTACAAACCAAAATCTAACGACAGGGGCCTAGAGCATGTAAAGATCCATTTTTTTCAAGCAATTCCACTAATCACTTCCCTGAATGCGATTAGCTCGTTACAAACAAACAAACCAAATAATCCTTGACATACTAAAGAAATGAAAATCAACTAAACTAACCAACAAGATACGCTTATGCTATATGCTCATGCTATTCATATATAATATTGTCGAACAAAAGATGATCAGAGGGGATCTTTACATTTTCTTTCGAACTTCAACTTGCTTCTGTTTGCGCTCATACTCCTGTCGTATTTTCTTCTTCTCCGCCTCCACTAATTGCAACTTCTCAATGTTAAATTCCTGCAAAGTCAAGGAAAAACAAACAAATTCAATTTCGTAATTCCACACAGATCTAAACTCGATTTTGATACCCACAAAATGCATGCAACCAAAATGCTTAAACATGTCAAATTACTTCATTTACAATAATTTAATTTGTTATTACACCATTCACAAGTCACATTTGTATAAAATTTACCAAAAAACGGATAAATTCCTTACACTATTCATGTGGCTAACACAATACAGTAACATAACTTCTCCAACAATTTATAATAGATTTAACTCGTGTAAACTTCTGTTGATTTAATTTGATTTGCAAAAAATTTACTACAAATCAATCCAAACAAGGCTAATCGGCGATCTTGTCCCCACCACACAAACTAATTCCACGGCCAAAGTACAAGTAAAAGGATGATGTTTGTCCTATTCATGTTACCCAGGGTCGGGAGGACGAATCTTGCCTAACATCGGTATCCTCGTGACCGTTTCAAACCCTTTCCCTCGCCACCCGCAAATGTGTACCTAGTGAGGTTTGGACCCTACTCTTGTGAGGAGGTTAAATGCCTTACCACTAGGCCATCTGGCAGTGGTTGCAACATTGTAGCATCTGAGGTAACATATTTTTGTTTCTTAAACCATTTATTTAACGGTAACATATAAAACATAAGAGTTGAGTGGCTCCAATTTATTTAACGGTAACAAAATGGTATCAAATGGTTGGAAAAAAAGTTCATTAGATCAAATTACATACACTAAAAGTTTGTTACAATTTTCATTCAATTACGCGTTTCATGTTGCTAAAGCACACGAGGAAACATTAACTTGTTCATATAAAATCTACATTTCGCTTCGAACCGGAATTAATACTATATGATCCAGTTAATCACCAACAAATAAAAACTTAACAAACCCAAAGATTCTACAAACTAAAGTAATAATTCAAGTCAAATAAGCCAATTACAATCATAGTAACAGAATAGATACAGCAGTTATATGAAACCGAAATATTATAAACATGAAATTAAACTTACTTCTTCGGCAGAAACAGAGATCTCGTTGGCTTTTTCATCGGCTTCTTGACGAATGAATCTCACCATTTGTTGAATTTGCTTTGACACGTCACCATCATTCATCTTTGCAACTCAAAATCAAGGCTTAGAATTACAGTTTTGGGATCGAAGATGAATGAGTGGTGATGGGTCTGATTTGTTTTTCTTGTTTAAATCACACACGTAACCGAACTAGTTTATTTTAGGGATACCCTATACATACATGACATGACGATATAGCTTTTGGTCAAAATGTACAAACCGCCATGCACACCGTACAAGCTTTCGATGAATGCAATCATTAGATACCCTCCCTATGGGAGGGCATGAATAACTCACCCCTTATTTTATTTTATTTTATTCGTTTTGTTTAAGTTTGGATCATGGATCCCGAAGATTGCCCACGATCTCTTCGAATACCCGTTATAGAATAACGAAGACGAGTGTTCGGGCACACATATTAATCTGAATTTGGTGAAATATGCGAATCGATCAAATAATATTCTTTGTGTTTTTTTTTTAAAAATGTCTGAATGTTTATTAGTTCAACTAGAGGCATTAAGGTGGTGTTTGTTTTTTATAAAGAGTCTTGACCTTTTAATCGAACCGGACGGCGGTAGACATTTTGATCGTTCGGACCGTTTGTTTTTCGTTGAGGCAGCGTTGAGTGATAAGGTCTTAATGGTCTAGACTTGAGAGGGTGTCGTCTGATCTTCTTGTTGCCTCTTGCGCAAAAACAAAAAAAATTAGTACGAAAAGAAACAAGCGTCGGTTCAAACATGATTTTTTCCGCTTCGGATCTTGGTCGATTGACATTTCGCCTCAGATTGATTCAATGCGGTTGGTCGATTTAGAGTCTCTTAAAAAACAAACACCACCTAAGATGTTCCTTCCATGTCTGGTCCGTTTAGATGTTTTTACCTCTATTTACCTCTAAACGAAAAATAAAAAACAAACACACTTAACACCTAAAAGCTGACTAAGAGCTTTAGTCTATTAAGAGGTTGTTAAGACTTTTTTAAAGAAAACAAACAACACCTTCGTCTTAGCTGGCCAAATTATAAGCGTAGGTTAGTCGTAAGGGCGACCTTTGGTTGAGTTGGTCTATTCCTCGAGCGGAGTCTCTCTTACGGTAACCTTGGCGAACACGTCTCTTTTTTTTTGCTTGATTCTATTGGCTATGCGACTTTATGAGTTGCATATGTTTGTGTGTGTGTTTTTTAACTAATTTTTATGATGTACCTTTTTTCAATGATCGAAACTGTCTTACTACGGTCATTTGATCATGCATTTGATCTTAGAAGGAGAAGCTGAAACATTTGGTCACTCATAAGGTCACCGATACTACTTGTCTTACTACACTTGGTGAGTGAGACGCGTCTTGGGCAACATAAAATGAAAACTTGTCATTCAGACGATCGAGTCATGAAGTGTTTGTTGTGTATGTGGTTATTGGGTGTTGCGTTTGTCTTTTAGATGTTTTATGTCGGATTTGCAAAACCGTATCTGCGAGAAAAGACGTGGATCTATAGTCTGTAAAATTCAAGAGGTAATAATCAGACAAAAAATAATCTACAAAACTGAAAAGGATAAAAGATATTTTTGCCTCTTATGTCTAAAAATAAACAAACGCACTTTTTTCATTTCTCTTACCGCTTGTTAGAAATAAGAGGAAAAAACAAATGTACTTATTTCATTTCCTCTTCCCGCTTGTAGACAAAAGTGAAAAAAATGCTTATTTTAAAACACAAACACTGCCTTAGTTGGTGTTGTTTTTCAAAATAAGCAATTTTTCACTTTTGTCTGCTAGCGAGAATAGGAAATCAAAGAAGTGCGTTTGTGTTCATCAAAGAAGTGCGTTTGTGTTTTTCCAGTTATATCTGCAGGCGAGAAGAGGATATGAAAGAAATGCGTTTGTTTTTTCCTCTTATGTATGCAAGCGAGAAGAGGAAATGAAAGAAGTGTATTAGTTCACTTCTTATATCTTAAAGATTTTAGATCTACCACTTTTCTTGCATACAAGATAAAAAAACATCTAAAAAAACAGACGTAACCTTAATGTAGTAAGACAACCAACTTCACCACAAAAACATACTTCACTTAAACACATATATACCCCTCCAAAACACACACACTCACGCACAAAAGCACAAAAAACACACACTCAAGACTCGCTCGTCTGCACGACTGAGTTTGCCTTTTTTTGGCCGAAGACGCGTCTTGGTTTGATGACCCTAGTAGTGTTCGACGTGGGTTTGGTGTGCCATATCGACAATTAACGTGTATTGATCCTCTCTATTACAGATAGTCTAAGTTGGTGGTGAAATTGGTTGTAGAGAGAGAAAACTGATGTGACATTGAGATGACGATGATGAATGCGATCTTGGGTGTCCCTTATTACACTTATGGGGTGTTTCTTTTTTCCTTTATTCCCACTTAATAAATGGGCCCATCTCTTATTCCCTCTTAACTAGGGACTTCCAAAAACTCTTCTTTCTTGAATAAATGGTTGATATAGATAAAGGCCCACACCACTTAATTTAGTAAACACCCCTTAGTCTTCTAAGACACTGAAATAAAAATAACATAACAATTGAATTAATTAATTAAACTAGTCGAGTACACGCCGTAGCGACTTGTGTAACTAAATTTTCAACGATAAATTATTTTATATTTTCAAACACCAAACTCCAAGGGTTAGGCCCACTTTTTACAAGTTAGTGGAATCTTTATGCTCAAAATCTCGATCTAAGTAAATTTGATCACCTTAAATTATACAGTTTAGTTAAAGTGAAAAAATTCTCATTATGATCACAACGTATATTAACATCCATATATTGGCTTAAATTATTTGTACTATTAACATGAAAGTTTGTACTTCTTAAAATCATAAGACAAAATGATAGACTCTTTATATAGGAGTAAGATAGTGTCATCTATAAGATTTTCTGATATGATAAATCGGCAAAATGTGCATATAGAAACATTTTTCGAAAGTCTGTAACATATTAAGAGACGGTTTGTAGTTAACGTACCATAATAGTACTTTGAAAAAAACACCTTGTTATTTAGTGACTTAAACCTAAAATGGTACTTAATGAGGCTTAGTTTAAAGTGATATTGAGTCACACCTGAAACATGAATAATCCGAAGTTTTATAAGAGTAAACAAAATGAGTTTTCTCTTCTCCAAAACTCGAATAACCCATATTCAAATTAAATTAACCCGAATCATAGACATGTTTACTTTTCATTTCAAAATTACGAATTTAAAACACGTGACACCTCTAAACTTTTAAGAACATTAAAATTCAAATCCTATTTAATTAACATGGTTTTCTTGAATATTGTATTCGCATCACTGTAGCCTTTGCATCGTAAAAGTCAAATGTAGCATAGTGTGTTTTTCGGGGGTAAAACGACGTCGTTTTTTCTATCATCTTTAAATATATTTATAATGAACAAACTAAAGAGATGTTCAAGCCTCAAAGTCTATTGAATCTTGTTAGCAAAGGTCAGGGCTTTCATTGTTATAGTTTTTTGCTATTTCAAGATCAAGATTATTACGTTGTTTTTTGAGACTTTTGTATTTGTTCGTAGTTTGTTGTTTTGAAAAAAATATTTGATATGTGGTTTGGATAAAGGATATGATTTAACAAATATGTCTTAGATGGATTTGAGCATACATTGTTTCTTTTTTGTGCTCAAAGGAGAATATGAATTCAACAAATTTCCATTATACCCTTAGTTCTAGAACTTAAACTTAACAACAACATCACAACTCATATATCCGTATAAAGTTTGGCTAATCAATCAAATCTATCGTCTAAAACAACACAATATATATCACTGAAACAAACCCATTTATTGTCACATCATTAAACAAAGAAGCTGGGAAGCAAAATAACCGTACCTATATATAATCATTATTAGGGTCCATTTGGGTTTGTAGACGGGCTTAAGATTAGGATTTAGATTTTGATTTGAATTTGATCAGGATTTGATGTAGGGGAGAGAAACATGTTTTGTCACAGGTCCTTATATATTAAGCAGCAGTGGTAGCGAATGAAAAAACTGTTAGAAAGAACGAATATGCAATATATAAAGAGATCAAATGTAAGTAAAAGCTTTCTTTAAATACAATTTAATTTTCCCTAAACACAAAAGGTAGATTTTAACTTGTATTTTTTTCAAACTAATACGACGTGCTTCGTAAAATTTATACAAGACCATTCTTCACTTTGGAGGTAATTTCTAAGTTTACATTTCAAATAAAATTTGCAACAAAGGTGAAAGCTACATGTGCTTTACCTATATTTCATATTTGTAGTTTCGACCAGGGCCGAAACTAGAGAGTCTCGCGGTGTCACGAAGCACCGACGAAATTTTGCTCCGCAATGTTAACATTTTTTAAAAACCTCGAGTTTGTCTAAATGCACCCGGTCCCAAAAACTTGTGTCTGATATTATAGTTTAAAAACAATTTGAGCACCCCTGGCCCTTTTTGGTCCAGGTTCCGTCCCTAGTTTCTCACAAGAAAAGAGAACATATGAAGAAAATAAAGAAGGAAAATGATAGCAGAGGCTAGAAGCCAAGCAATGTCGGCATTGTACGTTAGTAAGTTGCTAAGAAATAAACAAATATCTTATGGAAATCTAAGGGCAGTCGTTAATGCGTTTGTTATTTTACAAGCTATAGCTTACGACTCCAAATTGGCAATTTGTATATACTATATGCGAGCTTATATTACACTTTATGCCCCCAGATTTTAAAAAGATTTGTAACTTTCAATATGTTCATCAACGCTTGAAGAATTTCAAACAGAAAACCATGACACTACATTGTTAAATTACAATGTGATTTATAAAAGAAAAATCCATATAATTTTGGTTGGTTTTATATAGCATACATTCCATTTGCATCAAATTGTTTTGTCCTTCTATCAAAAAATGTCTTGTCTTTGTTATTTAATATTTCTGTAAATTCCTTTTACATACTCTTGTTATTCTTACATCCTGATAGCCTTTTCGTTAACCTATTCATGGCAAATTTTAGAGTAAAATACACCGTTCGTCCCTAATCTTGTACATGCGCATCATGTTGAACCAAAAGTTGGGATTTTCATCGCCCGGAGTCCAAAACATGGAGTTTATATGCTAAACTCGTCCCTTGACCATTAACGCCGAGGTCAATGTTCTGTTATAGTCCATAAAATACCGTTATCCTTTTACTGTTGAGGGTAGAATCGTCTTATTACCACGATGTACTATAGCGAGATGTCTTGTCAATTTCCGCCATATTGTATAATATAACTAAAATTTTGTGTGCTCATTGCTCATTCCCAAACTTGTTTCGGAAGCCTACCCAAAAAACCCTAATGCAATGTCAATCATTAAATCAAATAATCTAAGTAAGAAAATAACAAACACCAACCTTGGATTTACTCTATGGCGAATTAGAGAACATCCTTTCTTTGATGACCATGAAATTGAGGAAAAAATTTGTCGGGGAGATATGGTAAGTGTTTTTTGGTTATAGTCTTTTACAATTATACGTTAGTACGATTGTTTAAGTTATTCCCTTTTTAGGTAACTTTATCGTAACATTGTTTTTGTACATTTTTTATCTGGATGAACGGGATCCTTTAGCATGAGGTTCCATTATGAAGGTACATTCAAATACTCTCCAGGTATAATATATCAAGGAGGCAAGGAATGCCTTGTTGATTATGTGAAAGTAAAAGAGGTATCCGTTGATGAAATGGATGCTCTCATGACCCAAATCGGTTATGAGAATGGACAAACCAATTATTTCTACTTTCTTAAGCCTGGTTGTACATTGGATGACGGATTATTTAGTTTGCGTGAAGATGCTAATGTTGAGTTGTTGAAAGACGTTGTCAAAGACAATAAGTTGATAGATGTGTATGTGGAAATAGGTAAGAAAAGATTAGAGTTGTCTGAAATGTCCCCAAAATCTATCAAGACTGTCTTTTGGGAGATGGATGAAAATAGCAGAAAAGTTGCTAGTCTTTGCTATTCAATCTTGTTGTAGACAATTGGTGTTAGATGATCTTGATAATGAGCCTGCACTGGATCCTTTTATGTAACTTACAAAATTACCTATGGACCTCAATTATATTGGTGAATATAGCAATTTTGCCAAACATTAAGCCTGTATTTTCCACCCTAGACACATCATTTGCTAGCCAACCTGTTCATAACAGTGAGCGTGCTTTAGTACTTATTGATGAGGACAATGCTATTAAGGAGCCTGATAATTTTGAGGTTAATCTGTTCCGAGTGACTCAGGGGAAGCACATAGAGAAAGTAGGAAGAGCACTAGTTGATGTTAATAATAGGTTTGAGGATCCTGATGTTAATGTAAATCTGTTTCAATTTACTCAGGATAAGAATTTAGTAGGAAGCTCAATTGTTTATGCCAATAACATGGAAGAGGATCATGTTGTTGATGTTACTCTGTTACAAGTGAGTGACACTAGTGACTTAGGCTATGCAGTTGATGATTCAATTCAAGAAAATGAAGAGAATACTTGTCAGGAGAATGATGCACAACTTGCTTTGGTTCAAGTAGGTTAGAGTAATGAGTTAGGTAAAGCAGGAACAACCAATAATATAAGTGATGACATGCATTTGGAAAATGGTTTACCTATGATGGTTGATGATGCTTTTACAGTGAGTATGTTTCTTACCGACAGACCGACTTTGCAAATGGAGTCTATACCACATTCTTCTATTGTGGTCAGGACTTCAAAAATAAGGTAAGAGAGCATTCAATAGAAACTAGGAGGGAGTTGTTTTTTGTGAATAATGACAAAACAAGAATAAGGGTCAGATGTAAGGGTTGTGTTCCACTTTCAGGCCCAAGTGAAGGTCCTGAACTGGATATAGGCCCATCTAGAATTCCATTAAGCAGAAGGGGTATAAATGCATTACTTTCTGACAAAAAAGACCTTTAAGAAATACTCTACCCATGGCTATTGTTTGTCGGCAGGAATAGTGAGACAGGTACATGGTCAGTCAGAACATATAATGAGCAACACACTTGTTTGCAATCAAGGGCACTTAGAGCTTTTGACCTTAAACTATATCTCAAAGCAAATTACAACACAAATTGAAACCAATCCACTGGTTCTGTCAAGTCTGTGCATAATCAACTTACCAACCAATACGAGCTTGAAGTGTCCCTGCAGAAGGTTTTAAGGGCTAAAAACTTAGCATTAACAGCCATTAGGGGTCAATTCAAGCTACAATTTACCATGTTGAGAGATTATGTTCAAGAGTTGCAGAAGAGAAACCCTAATACAACAGTACTGATGAATGTGGAACGACCTGCAAATGAAGCTCTTCCAACGAGAGAATTCAAGAGAGTGTATGTTTGTTTAGGTGCACTGAAGGAAGGATTTAAAGCGTGTGGGAGATCGTTGTTGGGGCTGGATGCTTTTCCAATTCATGGTCCTTTGAATGGTCAATTGATGACAACTGTGGGAATTGATAACAACAATGGTATATACCCTTTAGCTTATGTTTTCTTGAATCGAAAACATAGGATCATAGACTTGGTTTCTTCATTGTTTATCCGATGATATAGCACTTGAGCCAATCTCAAGCATCACTTTTATTATTGACATGCAAAAGGTACTCCCTTAATCTGTTCATGAATTTAAGTCTCTCAGTTTTGAAACAGACGGTAAACATATTTGATTTTGTGCAGGATATAAGTGGAGCTTTAAGAGATGTTTTTCATGCTGAACAGTTTTGTATTAGAAGCATTCATGAGTAAATTAAACTTTAATGGAAAGGTAGGGCCTACAAAGAGCATTTGTGGAAATGTGCAACAGCCTCAACTGTTGTATAGTTTCAGAAAGCTATGGCTGATTTCAAGAAATTTAATCAACCAGCCCATGATTGGTTAAGTAAGATACAACCGATCCATTATTCAAGGTCACATTTTTCATGTAAGTCATCTATCTGTTTCAGTTAATTTGTATTTGTTAATGCATTATAAACAGTTATAATTAATACATGTTTTTTACTGTTTATCTTTAGGGAGAGCTAATTCTGATGTGTTACTTAATAACATGTGTCAAGTGTTTCATGAAAAAATAATTGAGGGTTTAAACAAACCAATTATTACAGCCTTAGAATACATCGAGAATCTTGTATGAAGAGGATAACGCATGTTCTTATGGTGATTGAAAAGGGTGATGGGCCACTACACCAACTGCACAACACATGCTAGTGGGTATTAAGAAAGAGGCTGTTAAGTATAATGTTTTATGGAATGGGGGAACTAAGTTTCAGGTTAGTGGACCATGGGGTGACCAATGTGTAGTTAATGTTGTAGAAAAGTCTTGTACTTGCAGAAGATGGGAGATAACAGGTTTACCATGTAAACATGTTGTTGCTACCAATTGGAATATGGCTTTAAATGGGCAACAAGTAGGAGCTGTAGAAACATGGGTTCATCCTTGTTATTATCTTCTCACTTGGGAGGCAACCTACAAACACCATGTCCAGCCTATTACTAGCAACGAACAATGGGAAAATCAACTGTACCAACAACAATTGTTCCACCGAAATTCGAAACAACTCCGCCTAGCTCAAGAGGTAGAAAAATAGTTAGGATAGCTCATGAAAGTGAAGAGATTGAGAAAAATGGTAAGCTGTCAAGGGCTTGGAAGAGTGTTAAGTGTAGTATTTGTGGAATTGCTGGACACAACCGGAAAACATGTCTAGGGAATGGTGGAGCTGAAAGTAGTCGAACTGGCCATAAGGGAAATGTCAAACAAGTTCCTACAAAAGCTGCAACAAAAAAGACACATCTTAAAGGTAACAAAGTAGCAGCATAAAAGACACATCCTAAAGGTACAGGTGTTGTTGAAAGTCAAGTTAGTGCAGTTCAAGGAAGTGGTGTTCAATCTGAAAATCAAGATCAAGCAATTGAAGATCCCATCATACATGATGCATCCTGTCTCAATCCGCAACATCAAGATGAAACAGAAGGTCCCGGGATACAAGATGAATCCCTCTCTCAATCCCAGCAACTTTAAGATGAAGCAATTGCCGATCCCAGCATGCATGAGCAATCCCCAAGGTCAATCGAAACATGATCAATCACGGTCGATTCTCAGTGCGGTCAAGCGATGTGCAAGCGGTTTACGCTTCAACCCGACTGCTACACGAAGAATGACTAGGCGGCGGGTTGCCTTTGGAAAGAATGATGGTCTCACCATAGGTCAATTCTGTTATGCTAATTAGCTAGACAATGTTTCATCTAGTTTATTTTCTATGGATAAGTTATGTACTCTAAAAACATATGTGTGTTTGTCTAACTGTAATTCTCATGCTTCAAAAAGTATGCAATTTTATGCATTTGAAATTATATCCATTTGCATTAACTATGGAACCATGTCATTATTGTGTATTTTTATAGATTGACTAAGCTTGATGTGTGAATAATTTGCATCAAAAGTAACCAAAGCTAAACAGAACCTCATAAGAATGTTGACAATTAAAAGTCAAACCTAAACAAATTACTAACCATCTGCATACCCATAAGACATTGAAAGTCAAAACAAACCAAACTGAATACTTCATAACAATGTTGACAATTAAAAGTCAACTTTAATCTTAACCATGTGCATAAAGCCATAAACATACGGTAAACCGATCATAATAACAAAATTCATAACTGTCTAGGACACAACGTTACTACAATTCAAGATAATGAACATTAACCATCTCGCCTCATTACATAAAAGCTAAGAAGTTATCCCAATGCATAAACAATCAAGAACAATATCCAACTGAGCACCAGGTAAATCTTCCACTTCCACACATCACTTTGAGCAGCTTCTAATCTTGCCTCAACCTCATTTCTCCCTCTCAAAAGGCCTGGTATGATCATTCTTGAACGAGCACAAATTTCAGGATCATACCATCGTATCCACCGACAAGAAGACCCCTATTCATGATTATGACAAGTGATTAAGCAACAACAATTGTTACAATGTAGTTTGCTACTTGCGAAAAAAATGATACGATAAATATTAAAAGACACTTACTTCAACAGGAAAACCAAAGAATCGACACCCTGGGTTGGCAGAGGTCCACGAAGTGCGAATTATAGCTTGTTTACCACACCAGCAACGTACCATGTTGAAACGATTATCATTTTGTAGAAGACTGTTTTTGTAGGATAGTTTAGGGATGGATGATAACTGACGACCAAGCCGTGTTACACAGACATATAGTAGTTACAAACACTGTACAACGGTTTGTATAAAGTATGCTACAGTGAAAGACGTTTTGCCCTCAACAACATAACATTGACCTCGACGTTAATGGTCAAGGGACAAATTTAGCATATAAACTCCATGTTTTGGACTCCCAGCGATGAAAAAGGTAAATTTTGTCCAATCGTGATGCGTGTGTACAAGATTAGGGACGAACGGTGTTTTTTACTCCAAATTTTATTTGAGTTAAAGTAGTTTAACTCACCAATTTGTTTAACATGTTTTGATAAATACACTACTTATCTAATGCACTACTTATCTTATGCGTGGGTCGTGTGTATACACATTACGATTCAAAGTCTAACCTGAATGCTTAAACAAGTAATGTTTGAGTTAAGTTGTGACATTGTACTAATCAAGAGCGGAACTTGGTGACTTTTTGTGAGAGAGTAAAAATGTTATTCTCCTGATGTAAAAGAGCCAACATGCAATATATATTCTTTTATCATATAAAAAGACACTAAGGGTGCGTTTGGTTCGCAGAATGTTTTTGAAGGAATTGTAATATTTGGAAGGAATTGTAATTTGAATGAATTGTAATTCAAAGAATTGGAATGTGTTGGAATTGTAATGTGTTGTAATTGTAATTAATTAAATCTGTCATTATGTTTGGTTGACTTGCAATGTAATGTAATTCAAATAATAATAATAATAATAATAATAATAATAATATGTTTCGAGGCTTCCCACTAATTTTTTGTAATCATATGAGTTTTTAATAAAAGTGTTATTATAAAATAATAATAATAATAATAATAATACTAATTTTTTGTAATGCTGCCCCCAAACTCATGAAGAAATTGGCAGATTTATATTTCACACGTGTCACCAAAGAGGCTGAATCCACCTTCGCATCTGATGATGGCCCTATGGAGCTCGCAAATGGAAGACCATACTTGACCGGGCTCGAGTAGTCCCGATAGTTGGGGTGCAGGGCGACTATGAATGCTAAAACCTACCGGTGTGTCTTATGCTATCGTCTAGGTGTCCTCCTTTTCTCCACTCAGATGCCATGCTCTGCTTGTTCCAAGGTTTTTACGGGTGATATCTATGGGGATCATGCTGTATCATGCGCAGGTATTATTGGTATTAAACATCGACATAATGTGGTGCGTGATACTCTCGCTGATATCTGTTCCCGGGTAGGGGTTTCGGCTCGTAAAGAAGTTGATATCGGTCTTTGCGGAGAGAGGACAAACACCTACGCCAAGTGACTTGTTACTTTACTCGTGGGAGAGAGGCCTTGATGTGTGTGTTGATCTTACTAGGTCATCGCCCTTGGCCAAACCGGTATGGCCGACTTTGTGGCGAGGCGTGCCATGATTGAAGCGCACCGGTAAAGCGTGTCAAGTATGAAACCAAATGCACTGACATTGGATATAGGTTCATCCCCTTCTCTTTCTCTTCTTTTGGTGAACTTGAGAAGGAGGCGGTGAACCTGCTGAATCGAATCCGAAAATTCTCGGTCACTCAAGATATTGGCGCGCGTGGTGCCAACTATATTTTTAGTAGGGTTTGTTTTGCTATTGCTAGAGGAGTGGGGGCCCAGTTAGTCTCACGGCTCCCCACTAATTTCTTGTAATTTCCTTTGATTTTCTTATGAAGTGATGTTTTATATAAAAAATAATAATAATAATAATAATAATAATAATAATAATAATAATAATAATAATAATAATAATAATAATAAATAATAATAAAAAGACTAAAATACACCGTTGGTCCCTAAACTTGGCAAGGTGCATCGTCATGGGACAAAACCCGGCCTTTTCATCGCCATAGGTCCAAACCTTGGCCATTAAATGCCAGAATCGTCCCTTGACCAGGATTGGGACAGTCAAACCGATTTCCTTCGAGGGTATTATAGACCATTCACTTTTTGACCCAACCTTCAACCCAGGGACCAATTGTGAGTATGGCTACTAGCCGTTTCTTCCCTGGTACGCTTGCATTTAATTTCGCGGGAACCAATACACCCACCCAACAAACAACTTTACCAATCACATAAAACAACATTATCCAAAGCGATAAACTGTAAATCGAAATCAAGAATATAAATCCTCATTTCCGAACTCAAAGACCAACCCAACCTCCAACAAAACCATGTCGATCGATCGTTTTACCAACATGCCAGATGAAGTGATCACTAACATTTTGAATCGGTTGCCTTTGTTAGAAGCGGTGAGAACCTCTAGTTTAGCTGGGGAGGTCTAAGTGGACTTTACTCACCGATGTCATACTTGATGAGGATTTCTTTTATTATTTAACATACGAGTTTGATGGGAGGCTTGTTACTAGATTCTTAAATCGGCTTATGGGTCCAATAAGAAAGTTTGTCTTATTTGTAGAGTCAAGATCAATTATTGGAATAGACAACTTTCATTATGAGCAGTTCGGGAGTGGCTCTTGTTTTTGGTGACAATGGAATTGAGGTGATTATTACAAAGCTGGTATGGTGACCCGATTCGTTCCCAACCCAACTTTAGTCTCGTAGTGAGTTGAAACATCTGGTACTTCATGTTTGTGCTATGGCTAATTTGGAATATTTTCATGGCTTTCCAAATTGATTCATGTCAATTTTCTAAGCGGTACAGTTTGGGACTTTATTGCTGGTTGTCCCTCACTTGAGTCTCTTAAAATGAATCGTCCTAGTACAAACGAGATGAGACTATGGGATATTGCAAAACTTGGGAATTTGAAGAAGTTACATTTGTCATTAGGTCGTTATAATGTTGTGACGACAATCACAACATCCGATATCTTTCACTTGACAAGACTTCAAAATCTTGAGACCCTTACATTGGATTTTGGTGATTGCACGATAAGAACAATTTCAGTTTTACAACTTATAATTTTACAATGTTAAAGAGATGTGTAACAATAATGAAATTTAATCTTTAAAACTTCTTGTAGTTGATACATGAAGCTAATCCTAGGATGAAGGTGCCCTTTGTTTCCTTGATTAACCTTAAGCTGTCCGATGTCGATTTTGGGAATAGTGTTATGGTAGCGTTCACCATTGTAATGATTCATTATCTCAATTTGAAAATCTGGATACGAGTAAGTGTAATGCTTTAATGCATATGTATCAAATAAAACATTCATAAATTGCCATGTTTGTGTATCTCAACACTATTTGATTTTTCAGGCTGCAAACACGCTTAGTGATCTACCTTTTCAAAAATTTCCACTTGTAGAGAAACACATTCACCATGGCCACTGAGATGGTGGTGTTTGAGCTTTTCCCGAACGAGCATGAAATAACTTTAATAAAGCGTATACTTGCGTGTTTCCGATCGCTAAAGACAATCAATATCAAGCAAAGCGATAGGAGTCATGATGGGAATGAAAATACCAGAACAACCGGGAGTTGGCTAGGAAGTGTTGAAACTCCACCGAGCTTCTCCCACAGCCGTGGTAGATTTCTTTGACTGGTTGTAGTTTAAGTTTGGGTTGAATACCCTTGGACAATTAATGTTGCAAAATATTTTTGGTAATTTTGTACAGTAATTGTTTATATGGTTTGGTTAAAATTAGATTGTTCATATGTTGTTGTTTGTGCGTATTGTAGGTGATGAAAGTTTGACATTTGAAAGTCAAACTTTCATTTAGCATTTTAATTTGATTGTAGCAAGTAAAACGCATTTCAGTTTACTTTAGTTAGTCAATACTTGAAAATGGTGAATGTGTTAACTGTGAGCGAAGTCGTAATGTCGGAAGGATTGAAAACCTTTGGAAGATTAAGTGCAAAAGCGAATGGTATTTGAAGTTTGATGATAAGGATGGCTAGTGGAATGTTAAATAATATATAGAATGGTATTTGACTTTGTAAAGTCAATATTGCAAAACCATTACTCAATATTTGTTTTGGAGTGAATTGATAATTTGATATATTTTAGAAGTTTGACTTAACAAAGTCAAACTTCTAATGGTTTTACATAAGTTGGCAACTTGAGAGACCAATTGTGTATTCTAAAGTGATTATTGGGCAGGAGTTTTAAGTATGACAACGGCAACCAAGACAAATTCAGGGACTGAGTGTGAAAAAAAAATAACTATTAGACCCTTGACCATCTCTTACCGGAGACGATATTAACTAGTGCACACCAAACGATAAACTCATCTACCACTTTTTCCACACACAAACAATTTTCCATGGCGATTTCCCCATTTTAAACGAACTCATGGAGGTGGTTGATTCACCAAATTTGAATGATCGTATGGCTATCACGGTTTGAAGAAGAGGCAAGAAGGGATTCGAGGAAGCTAGTTCTTCATTGCATCCGATCAAGACAGAATCATCAAATGTAGGGAGCTGATAGAAGAGAATCAAGCTCACGGGACCTCGTGGAATTGCGGTGGATCGTGACAAAAATCCAGTCGAGGCACACAAAGCAACTTGCCCAACTCATATAGATTGTTGGTCAAACAGATGAAGGTATTCGGTTCAACCAAGAGTTTGTTAAGAAAATGGCTGAACATAATGCCTGAATTTTTGGTTTTCAATGGGGTAGATAAAGGCGGTCTTTTGGGTGATAGTTTTGGGAGTATAGGTTGCTAAAAAGGGTATGTAAATTAGATTTGATGTAGTTGGTTATGATGTTTAACATACTTTATTAATGATAAAATATCATTTGGGTTATGTGTTGTTTAATCTGTTCTTGTATTGTGATATTGGGTGTATTTTAGTGTAATTAGTATCAACAAAACCAAACATCCCCTTATATCAGCTAAACCAAGCATGCCCTTGTATCAGCAAAACCAAACAGGCCCTTGTATCAGCAAAACTTTAATCAGTAAAACCAAACACCCCCTTGTATCAGCAAAAGCAAAGGCAATGGTTTAAAAAGATGTGGTGAAAATGCAAATACTTTAGCACTAAATCATAATGTATCAACAAACATCCGCTTGTATCGGCTAAACCAAAGCGGCCCCTTTTATCGGCAAAAGTTGGTACAACAAAACCAAACACCCGTATCGGCAAAATTAGAGCGGTGGTTTTAAAAACACGGGTTGAAAATGCAAGCGCTTTGCTTGTTAGTAAACAACAATGTATTGACAATGGTGTATTGTAACATCTTGAATTTTGACTTACCAAAGTCAAACAAACTTAACGGAAAAGAAAGCCAAGGGTGTCAAATTGACACAAAATAACTTACAATTGTGGTATGACTTGGTAAGTCAAGTCAAGAAATGCAAAAGCGATTTCAAACACAATTACTAAAATAAGAACACAAAATTTTATTCATCGATTTCATGTTCTCAAGAACTACAAATGTTTACTATCATCTAAACATACACTTAGCATAGACCACAACTCTCCCTATTATCGTTTTCCTTCTTTTCCTTCATTTCCTTAAGATATTTAAACAAAATTTCCATATTTTTAATCCTTTCTCCCAAATCGTTAAACTTTGATAACAAGATGTCATCCTCTACCTTCTCTTCTTAACACCCAGCTTTTCATTTGGGCAATCTTTTTTCCTCAACGAACTCAACAAAGCCTTCCCCTTATCGTTTTGTGCCATTATTGTTTTTCTTTTTGCGTTGGGTAGAATGTCTGTTGATTGTGTTTTAGGGTTCACTCTTGGTCGAAGCCGATACATATATGGTTGAAGGTTGGGTTACATTTTAACTAGGTTGGGTCAAAAAAGTGAATGGTCTATAATACCCTCGAAGGAAATCGGTTTGACTGTCTCAATCCTGGTTAAGGGACGATTCTGGCATTTAATGGCCAAGGTTTGGACCTATGGCGATGAAAAGACCGAGTTTTGTCCCATAACGATGCACCTTGCCAAGTTTAATAATAAATAATACTATTTAATAATAATAATAATAATAATAACAATAATATAATAATAATAGTAAATAATAATAATAAATAATAATAAATAATAGATAATAATAATAATATTATTATTAAATAATAAATATAAAAATAATAATAATAATAATATTGATACAATAATAATAATAATAATAATAATAATATTAAACAAAAATAATAATATAATAATAATAATAATAATAATAATAAATAAATAAAAAATATAATAATAATAATAATAATAATAAATAAATAATAATAAAATTAATAATAATAATAATAATTATAAATATTATTATTAAATTATTTTATTATTGTTATTATATAAATAATATAATAATATATATTTATTATATTACAATAATAAATATTATTATTATTTTATTTTATTATTATTATTATATATATATTATTGTAACGAATATTTTTTTTTTATTATTATTTAATATTTATATTAAATATTTATTATTATTATTATATTATGATTATTATTTATTATTATTATTATTATTATTATTATTATTATATAAATATTATTATAATAATTATTTATTATTATAATATTAATAAATATTTATATTATAATATTTTTTGTTATTTTATTAATATTATTATTATTATAAATATATTATTATAATAAATATTTATTATTATCATCATTATTATTATTATTATTATATAAATATTATTATTTTAATATTTATATAATAGTAATTATTTTTATTATAAAATTTTATTATAATAAATAATAATAATAATAATAATAATAATAATAATAATAATAATAATAATAATAATAATAATAATCTAAATTACAACGTAATTCAAAACTTTCCATCCAACATCCTATGTAATCTGAATTCCCTCATTTGATGTAATTGTAATGATTAAATTACAATTACAACACAAACCAAACAGTCTACGTAATGTAATCTGGATTACATTCCCTCCATTCTGCAAAACAAACAGCCTATGTAATGTCATCAAATTACAATTACATCCAATTACGCCAGATTACAGTGAACCAAACGCACCCTAAGAGAAAAAGTTGCGAGAAGGCCACAACTCTTCTAGTTATTTTTAGCTCCGCCAGTGGTATTAAGCATAATTGTTGATCTTACAATTTTACGATACTACGAAGCAAAAACCATCCAGATTTTATGTAGGATTTTAGCAAGCTTAAGATCTTACAAGATCTCGATCTTGACCAAATGATCTTAAGATGTAATCCGATTCAATCTTACTTTTCTTGAACCTACAAAGTTATGGATTATGTTTTATAGAATTTTTAAAACAACATGTTCATTTTATTAAACATTTCATATTAATGATTTAGGGCAACATTTTTATAAAACATTTAAATAATTTTGTGATAATTTGTAGATTTGAATAATATTATAAAGAGTATTAAAAAAATGACATTATCGAAGAATTTTAGGATCCAATAAAATCCCGATCTTGAATACCGGTACTAAGGGCATCTCCAATGCATTGGCCACAATATGATATAATACATTCCACATCACCATCTCATGAGTTTATTAGAAACACTCTTACATTGCATTGAACTCATGCATAGTTAAATGAAAGTAGAAAAGGTGATAAGTGAAACATAAAAGTACAATAAAAGGCTCATTTATGTATATATACACGGTATGTTAAAAGAAGAACACCTATTAAATTTTGAAGTCCACAATGATGTTAAACTATGAAGTGTCACTTATTATTTTCTATTATATAATGTCAGGTATGTGCATTGTGGATGGCCTAAGTACTAACCCAACTAGGATAACCAAGTAGGAGTAACAAAGTTACAAGATTAAGGGTGCGTTTGGTATTCGGGAATGGGAATGAGGAAATGCATTTTGATTTCAATCAATTGTTTGGTTAAGATGTAAATCTATCAAATATCGGAATGAATGATATATATATTCCATACTCCATATACCTCAAATAGGCCATGAATGGATCTTTCATACGTGTGGTGCCCACCATTACTATCAAACTCATATCCATTATAATTCATAACAGTATACCAAACGCACCCAACATTGACAAAACTAAAAAAGAACAATCATAAAACAAAAGTACCGAAAGTCAAAGAAGCAAAAAGATGAAGGTAAATCCACCAATAAAAATCTAGTCGTATATAAAAGGGTCCACTAAAACTTACATATTTGCATATATATCCAAAACATGCTTAAAATGCATTGTATATCATGCAATAAAAACTTGTATTATAGGGAAATATGCGAGATTTTAAGTTTTAGTGGGTATATATGCAATTCTCACTATATAAAAAAGCACATTTCATGACACCATAACCTTGTTCCGATATTTCAGAAAATAAAACACAAATAATCTGAGGTTAGAGGATCTTCAAGGTTCCCACTTTTTTCTCAAAATTATCTCCTCAATTTCTCATTTTTTTCCAAAAGTTTTCAAATAATTTTGTTCTTTGCAAAAGCTTTGTTTTTTGATTTGTGGAAAATTTATTATAGGATGGCTTCAAAGCGGATCTTGAAAGAACTTAAGGATCTTCAGAAAGATCCTCCTACCTCTTGCAGTGCAGGTATTAAATTATTCTTCTTGATCTGTTTTTGTTATGAATCTGTGTTGTTGTTGGATTAAATGGTTAAAGTTAGGATTTTTATGTCATTTTGGTTAATGGGTTGTGAAAATTTGAGTGAATTTGGTGGATTGTGGTGTTTTTTTGTCGAAAATTGCGAGATGGGTGATTGATCTTTGAGAAAAATGAATACTTTTTAGGATGTATAGAGGCTAGTTAGGAAATTGACCATGGGAGTTTTCTAAAGAGTTAGGCTATTGAGTTTGATGTTTTTTGTGTTTTAAATTGCGATCTTGGGTTCTTGTTTGAGCTTAGTGGGTTGGAAGTGTTTCTGATTTTAAGTTGTTGAAATTGGTATGTCTTTGAGGACGAGTTTTGTGAAGTTGTTGATTGGTAGAATTTCAGGATACAAGTAAAGTGGGTACTTGTTTACGTTTGGGATATCTGAACGCGGTTCTTTCTTAAAATGGGGAATTTTTAAATCATTTCGTTTATTTTCTCAAAATGATTAGACAAATGTTGTAAGCAGTGAGGTAGAAAAGTCACTTTCTTTTTCAATCATTATCAGCTTTCATAAGTGTGTTAGTTCAATCGAGGTGTACTTATTTTAGGGTGGATGACTTGAAGAAAGTTGTGGTCAGCTTATCTCTGTAATGGTAGCTTACATTGTATGTCATTGCTTGAGGTTGATATGGTGCCATGTACTATCAAGTATCAAGCATGTGCTTTCATTATATATGTTGAGTTGCTAAAAAATGTGCACCAAGCTGTATACTTGTATTTAGTTGTAGCTTGATAAGAGGTTGAGTGTTTCGCCAAAGTTGTCAAATGGTCTGGGTGCACTAAACGACGTTAAGGATAGGGCTATATCTTCTATGATTTCCCTCATGTAGCTAGATTAGTTGGCGGTTATAGGTAGGTAGCAGAATGGATGTAAAAGGAGATCAAGAAAGAAATAAGAAAAGTGATGAGTTAAGCATTTGAGATTCGATGAGCACATTTAAATTATAAAATAGACTATTGTATGTAAGTAATCGCTACTACGATACACCAATTGAATTCCGAATTTGGGCACCCACTGACTTTGTCTTTCGATGAGTGGCGGTTATAGGTACTGAATTCCGAATTTGGGCACCCATTGACTTTGTCTTTATAAATGTTTTATGGAGTTAAGCATTTGAGATTCGATGAGCACATTTAAATTATAAAATAGACTATTGTATGTAAGTAATCGCTACTACGATACACCAATTGAAGATCATACATGATTATAGATTTTGTTTTTTTACGTATCTGTCACCTCTCTAGGTGACAAAATCCATTGCATGCTAGGAGCAACAGAAGTTTGATTTTGATTTTGTGAAGTAACAAATAAGAAATGATAGTCCAGGTGGATCGTGTTCTTCAAAGGTCTTTCTTTGGCTAGCGGGTTAGATTTATGGTTACTTGTTGTATACCTGTATGTCTAGTTATACATGATGCCATGTTAGTCTCAAGTTAATCAGTGACACTTCTCGCTGCCTTTAGCCAATAAAGACTCCTATCTAAATGAGGTAAATGTGTCTTTCAAGTTAAGAGCCGTTCATTCATGAGATTATTCTGGGAATTTAGGGTAGGTAACTTTACCAAATATGAAGTGCCTGTTAAAAATCATCAATTTTTTTGTTTAATGGGCACAAATATCTGTGTCTGGAAGTTATAGGCATAGCTTGAACCTGTAGCGATTGGATTTACCTCTCTTTACTTTGGAATCAAACTTCACTTGTCTTTTCCTATTATCTTTCTCCAGAATCCTTCTATGTGCAGGACCAGGTTTAGCTAGTAAGTTGAGTACATAGCTCTGTATCATGGGTCGCAAACTGTAAATGTGTCTAGTATTGGAGCAAAAGTTAGACAAAGATAACACCTTAAAATCACATTGATTGATGAGTGATCTTAAGGATCTTATCTGTGTTTAATCTTTTATATGGATGTTTGTGTCTATCTGAAACTTTCAGTATGTATGCCTGTGTTTGTCTTGGATGAACCAGAGGATGCCTGCACTAGGCAAGTAGGAATTGGAGGTTACTCCCAGACACCAATCTTGTTTTACAGCATATTCATGTATACTTTTTTCATTGCAATAAAGTTAATGCTATAAGGGTCAAGCATCACTTAATAGAACAACTTAGGACACGCATACATTCATTCCTGTGAATCTGCTGGTGTTCATTGTAAGCCAATATGTGTGGCATCAATTTTGCATTTGCTTTATATTGGTTTTGTGGCTGTGATCTTAGGCCCAGTGGCAGAAGACATGTTCCACTGGCAAGCTACAATTATGGGTCCTCCTGACAGTCCTTACGCTGGAGGAGTGTTTCTAGTTACCATTCATTTCCCTCCAGATTATCCATTTAAGCCACCTAAGGTACCTATCAGGTGATATCATTCAAGGAATGATGGCATACTGTTTACATGCTTGAATTATATACTGTGCTAACTTTTGTATTTCACAGTTAGTGTGAACTTTCTCCCAAAATGTACTATGGTTCAACTGGTACAGAGGACATTTCAATTGTGAAGACTCGTCTTTAGCATTTGATATACTTCAGTCATATGTATTACAACCTTTTTGAGTTTTAAGAAGTTAATGTAACAAAGGGTATGCCAGATGTGTGATCTTAAGCTGTCATTTTGCTTTATATTTACGGTAAAAGGTGGACTCTAAATTGGTAGTAACTAAGGAGATTTCCGACAAGCTTTTTAAACTCAAACTAGTCAGAGACATAACAGTAAAGATATATTAAAGATAAACCTTTTACAAGTGATTGCTTTTGTATAAAATGCCTATTCATCTTCATGCTGCACATATTGTTTTTGTAATGTTTACGTACCTGCATATCTTTTTTTTTTTTCTTTTCTTTTTTCTTTTTTTTTTTCTTCAAAGAATGACCATTTTTTAGCTTATTGTTTTATTATGCTTAACATGTTGTTCCATCGTTCTTCTGCAGGTAGCTTTCAGGACAAAGGTTTTCCATCCGAACATCAACAGTAATGGTAGCATTTGCCTTGATATCTTGAAGGAACAATGGAGCCCAGCTCTTACCATTTCCAAGGTTACTTTTCTCTTCTATTCATTCCAACATGAGCCAGGTTGGGTAACGGGCTTGGGTCTATTTGAGCCTGATCACTTATTTTGCTCATTTTTTTCCTAATTAATTAATTCGTAATATGCAATAACAAAAACTGCATATACTGCTGCATTAAGTTGGTGAATTTTGACGCTAAATGCATAATATCACTATATTTGGAAAGTTGCATTGTTTCACTGTTTTCTTTTTGGTTCCTATAATTTTTACGCCATTAAGATTTTTAAGACTCTTTTACTAATAATTATTTAACCACAACTATTACCAAAAGTATTGTTAAAGCCATCAATGTATCGCCAAACAGTAGACTCCCTTGAATGCATCGACAAGTAGCATTCTGCACTGAAAACCAAATTGAGAGTGCCGTTAAGCACTTTATCTTTCTTTATTCAGTTTTAAAGATGATGGCTTTTGGAAACGAATTGTGGCAATATTGTTTCGTGACAATCTTTCTTGTAACGACACTCTTAGTAATGTTCGTGCCACCATTTTGTTAGTAAAGGATGTCGATTGTAATACTAGTATAAATTATAGGAGTATGAAGCATGGAGTAAATAATTAAATATGAACGCTAAAGATGCTTGGCATAAAATAAATGTTAGAATGGGTGGTTTGTAGAAACATGAATTTTGAAATAAAAAAACTTGTAAAGGCCAGTCTATTTTATATATATATATTAAAAAAAAAAAGAAAAAAAAAAAATAGAAAAAGAAAAAAAGCATGGATGAACAATAAAAAAATTTATTTCAAAATATCATAGAAGTGTCATTCTTGCTAGTCTATTTTTTTACCCTTCGTCATTGATTTTTGAAAAAGTAAAACCAAAAAGTTGAAGACTATAACTATGTGGTAAATAAGTTTAAAGTAATATGGGTTTGGCTAATAAGTTTTTTAGATACCATGGGTTGGCCAATAACAAACATAAAGTGTGCATGAGTTCCCCAAAAATAGTCATTCACCAACTTACAATGATGATTTTATTCGAAGCCCAAAATTTGATTTGATGTAGCAAATGTTGCTGGGTAACGAGTCAAAAGGGGGATTGGGTTGTCCCGTAACACCCTTTGTCCAAAAATTTTAAATATTGATGAGCATTTCGCTTTGCCAAATACAGTTGAAATCCTTATATTAGAAAAATAAAAATAAATCTCTTGGTAAACATCATTAGGAGATTTTTTTGCATTGACAACAAACTGTGGGCGACCCTTTGACCCGTTCGATCCATTTACCTTGAGTCGGCTAAGTAACTGGGTCGAAGTTAGATATAAAATACTACCTGAGTCGGCTAAGTAACTGGGTCGAAGTTTTCACCCTTTTGTAGGACATTACACTGATACTTAATGTGGTTGTGGGGTTAAATTATCAGGTATTGTTGTCGATTTGCTCTCTGTTGACGGACCCAAACCCCGACGACCCTTTGGTGCCCGAGATTGCTCACATGTACAAGACAGACAGAAACAAGTATGAGACGACTGCTCGGAGTTGGACTCAGAAGTATGCTATGGGCTAAGTTGTGATGCACCCCAAAGGTTTGATAAGGAAGGGCTCCGTTTTCCTTGTGGGTTTTGCTTATGTTATCTGAAAAACAAAAATGTGTGAACTTATGCTGTTTGTCTATTGTAAGATAGACATAAAAGGAAAAGGTGACCAGAAACATGCCCCTCCTTAACCTTTACCCTGCTTTTGTTATTGTATGGAAGTTTTTGCCTTTCTAAGCATATCTATTGTTCACTTGTTCATATTAACATTTAATTTGTAGTACTATTAAAGAATATCCAAGATGAATATGCCTGTCAATTCCATAACACAGTTTTAACAATTTAAAGAAAGGATATAAAGATTGATTCTTGTTACATTTGGCGTTTAATAAATAGAAGATCAAGGCAGCTTCTGGCCTTTAGGTTAGCTCTTTGGTACCGAACCTTTGCGCGAGGAGAAAGTCAGCAGGAATAAAAACAAAACTTGTTAGAGGATTTATTAATATTAGTTTTGGATAGACATTAACTGATGATTACTTCAATAATTCCAGACCTAGAAGACACACATGAACAATCCCAGCATCAGACAATTTGCGCTTTCTTTCATTCCTGCCTCGCTCGTATTCTACCATCCCCAACCCTGTATCTTTTCCTTCCCTCATCTTGACCTCTATAATCTCTTTTTCGGCCATACCCATCACCTAGATCCCAATATCTTTCCTTTCCCGCATCAAAATCCAGAGGTATATCTTTCCCAATCTCTTTTTAGTTTTCTACGATCCCCAACCCTATATCTTTTTCTTCGCTCATCACGAACTCTTATTACTCTCCGAAAAAGATAACCTATAGCAACATTGGTATCACAGTGGACCTTATCGCATTAATTCTTGGCCGTTTGGAGGTCTTCGCCTTGCAATAAATAAACTGCATACAAACAGCTTTCACCTTGTCCAACAAGAGGGGTGATTGAAGACCCGTTTAGGTGGTGGCTGCAAAGATCAAGCATGCGAGTGTTGTCATTATTATTCACAGCAACAAGTAACACAAGAAGTTGATGCTTCTGATATCCAGCCTGCTGGTCACCGAAGTTGACGACATCAACAGCTACACCCTTCTCTTTTAAATTGGTTCCAAGTTTTGTATACTGATTGTCAATATCACAAAGAGGACCTCCAGCAAACACAACCAGCCTTTTAAGAAGGTTTTTGTGTTTTTTTATTAAGATAGATCGAACCCATCATGAGGGCAGTTACCAAGAATGTTTCACCACCAACATTTACGAAACCACGAACTTTACTCATGATCAGTGAAAGGTCTTTAGTAGGTTCAACCACAACACGGGTATGATATGGAATGACACTAACATCGATTGCAGGATGATTCTTACCACCCATTGCCAGAACGCCAACATAATTCTTCGGATGAGATTGGAGGTACTTTCCACAGTAGACTCCAATAGCATCAATCTGACGCAAGATAATTTTTCGAATGATCTGACGGTGGGTATCTAGTGATTAAATTTTCCGAGAACAAATGTTATGTTGTTCCCTATTCACTATCGTAAAACAGTTTAAGTATTAAAAACAAGTTAATAGTGAATCTATGACTGATAAGATGTAAGTAAAACACACAGATTAATTTTCAACATAATATTCTTTATTAGAAATGAATCAAACAAGAATACATTACCCAAGTACTTGCGGAATAGTACTTGAGATTGAAATGACAAAGGTTGGTAACTCCTCTCGAAGCTCAGGCTAAGTCTGAGCACAACTACAAGTACCCACTGAGCTATCTCAGGGATTAAGTTGTATTTGGAGGAGTGAAAAGATGGCTTGCGTGTATGTGTGTTTTTACAATTCACAAGCTTGAATCTTTCATTCCATCTCTTATGCTATTTATAAAAGTATGAGTTTTAACTCTTTCCTAAGTGACAAACTGACAATTTATGAAGACAAAATCGATGTATTTTGTCTCATTTACAAAACTATTTTAGGTAAGAGACAAGACTGCTTTCCAAAGGTCAGGATGATGACGAGCACGATCATTTGCCATTCAGGGAAAGTTGACTTTAGTTGATAAGGACTTCGTCTTATCTGATTCAAACTTATCCCACCTTATCCCGCTCATTCTTCAGGTCTTCATATCCTTCATCTTCTACTTCAGTTTGTCTTCAATGTAAGTAGTTGGAGAGGAGTTTTAGGGATTCAGTGAGTTATTGTCATCACTCACTGAATCCACCATCTTCTTCTTGACTCAGTCTTCACCCTTTAAGTTCCCTTCTTGAGTGGAGAGACTTCATCTTCGCCTCATACTGAGTATCCTGAAGATGGCTCACTGAGAGACTATGCACTCAGTGACCTGTTAGTGTTTAACGGTCTAAACACTTAGGATATTTTCTATTCAAATCCTAAATTAAGGGGTTTGGATATTCACTGAACCCAACAGTCTCCCCCTATTTGGATATACAAATAGCCTAAGTGTTTAATCATTGTAAGTGAGTAATTGGCTTCTTCTTACACTGAATGTACTAATGAACATAATAAGGAACACTGAATATTTTAACAAAACATACATCGTTTATTGATCAAATTACATGGTTCCTAACACTAGTACAAAAGATAAAGGATAATGATGTCATTTAAGATGGATCCCCAGTGCTTCAAGCTTAACTTTCTTTGTGATGAGTGTTTCTTTGTCAGGGTGCTCATTTATCTTGGCGTTTAAGTCAGCACAGAACCTAACGTTTGTTGGTGTCTGAAGTTGAGAGGCCACTGGTATGTAGCTTAGCATTGTAGCCACACCTGCCTGATCAATGTCACTCCATCTTTGAAACGCTGGGTTTCCATAGACATCAATGAAGAACAGTCCTCTTTCAGGCTCTTCTATCACTAGACAGTTGACAAACTTCACCCCTTCAGGTAGCTCCCTATTACACTCTAGTCCAGGCACTTTGAACTCAGGCTGGAACTCAACCCTATTTCTTTTTCCCTATGAGGACTGAGGTTGAGATCCTTGTGGTGCGATTAAGGCGGGCAATCCCAGTTGTCTTGGTGGTGCATCCTCGATCTTTCATACCTTTGCGAGCATTTTCATCGGCTCCTTAACCACCGCATTCCGCTTCTTTTCAATTATTGGACCCAGCTCATCGGGTTCGGTGATCCCAAAGTCAGTGAATTTTAGGGGATCATGAACCTCGAAGTGTCTTTTGTCATCCCCCTGTAAACATTCATGGCCAGTGGTTTGGACTTGGGGATGATTCTGACATCTGTGATTTTCTCATGCAGACCTTCTATTTGTCATTGACCATTGTAGTGATCAATTCTTGCTTTCGATGGTCGGTTCTTTTGTTCTTTTCTTCCAAGCGCTTTCTCATTTCACCATCTTAGCAGCCTGAGCATCTTTGAAATTTTGTCCTGCCTGACCCTTTTCAATCTTCTTAGGATCAATTCCTATGTTTTTAGCTTCCTCAGCAACGACTTTTACCAGTGCTTCTCTGCTCTTTCTTTCTTCCTCAGCAAGTTTCTTTTTCCTCTCTTCCTTTGCAAGGTAGGCACTTAGCTGTTGTGGGGTAAGCATGTACTCAGTGTTGCCAATCATATAGGGAATCTTCTCAGGCTCAGGAGTTTTCATTTTGCCTTTTCCTTTATCCTGGCCTGAGGAAGATGATGCTACCAGGGGCGGTGTTGTTGTTGTTGTTATAGGTGTGATCACTGTCATTGTTGTTGTTGTTGATGATGTTGGTGGTACTGATGAAATTGGTACAGCAAGGACTGCTTGAGTTGGCTCCCCTCGTGTGAGGAAGTCTCTTCAGTAGTCTTCTCCCCTCAAGCTGTTGCGCAACATGAGTGAGAGCAAGAGTTGCTTCGGACAACTCGGGGAGCTTCAGTGGCTTGACCTTTGAAGGCTTGATAAATTTCAGTGAGCATAGCCTTGATGTCGGTAGTATCTGGCTGAAGACTGGTGACTTGTTTCTCTAGATTAGCTGAGATGATTCCAAGCGTCATCCGTGGCCCAAGATTCCAAGCCATGGAAGATGTTGCCTTAGCCGAGAGTGGTCACTGAGCATCCAAGGAACCCGTGTTGCACGAAGAGACTGACGAAGATTGAAGACCCTGAACATTGGCAGACTTGAGCATGTTGATTAGTTCAGTGAAGTCTGAGGAATTCTTCAAGTAAGCCTCAGTAGCCTCCAGCACTTTTGAGTTGAGGGTCTTCTTTAACCGAGTCCCTGATTTCATCAATTTATGTCCCACAACCCTGAAGATGTTTTAGAAACTTAGTCAGATTATCATCCAATCTATGAAGTTGCTCGTACATGATATCACTGTGTTCATCAGTGTTAGCATTGAAAGTGAGCACATCGGACTTTAGATCAGCATAACTTGAAGCAGCTTCAGTGTGTTGATCCCACAATGTGTCAGTGACCCCAGAATAAATCTTTCTTGGAGCTTTGGTGATCCACATAACTAGTTGCCTTTCAGTGATTGGAAGAATATTATCAAATGGCAATTCATCAATCGGATGAAGAGGAGCGAGTCATTATCTTCGGTGAAATGGTGACTCCTTAGGCTCTTGTGGATCGGTGATGTTCTTGTTCAGCTTGAACATCGCGTCCACTTCTTCTCTCTGTGATAGAATTTCATCTTCACTTTCGGCATGTTCTTCATCGAAAATAGTATCTCAGCAACATCGCAGTTAACAAGGGGGTGATGGGTTCCATATCGGGTGGTATTGATCCCTCGAGTCTTTGTCCCCTTTGACCCCTCGACACGATGGGTTTTTCGATGTCTTCTCTGAGTCGATTGGTGGTGGGTTCCATATCGGGGGTTGTTTCTTTCCCTCGAGTCTTTGTCCCCCGTGACCCCGAGACACGATGGGTGTTTCCAGTGCTTTTGGCGAGTCGATGGCGTTATATCCCTATCGGCGGGTTGTTCGGTTCCTCTGAGTCTTTGGGATCATTCAGGTTTGCCCTCGACAAAGGCGTGATTTGCTAATGTCATCCTTGGGCGTTGTGGAAGGCTCCCCTACCGGCCGGGTTGTATGTTTCCCTCTGGATCTTGGGGAGTAGTAGTTGGGACCAAGGGCACGATTGTGATTTATCGGTGTCATTCGTTGTCACCGGGTGGATGTTGCTTGGTCTCCATGGGTGGCGGTCGAGTCTTGGGTTTTCTTTGCCTTTTAGGCGGTGTTCTGAAGCCTCGGGGCCCGAGACTTGGGTTTGGTCTTAGTCCCGGTTTGAGACTTCCTCTTTCTCTTTAGGAGGGGTTAGGAGACACTGATTCCCTCTGGTTGTTTACAGCAACCATATGGGCCGTCAATTCAATATTAGTGACAAGGGATGGGTCCTTTTGAAAATTGGATTGACTCAGGATGCCAGGTAAAGCACAATATTTTTCTTCCTGAGGATAATTGCAACCCAATAACACTTGTAAAGCACATGAGACAAACCTAGGGTACGAAACGTATTTCGCCCTAGTTTTGCTCAATAGCTTGGTTACGAGATCACTGTAAATAATCTCCCCTATGTCGACAGTGACCCCATTCATCAAGCAGTATGCCATCATCAACTGAATAGAGTTAACTTGTTCAGTGGATGAGTGGTTCCCGCCGAGGACCAGAATCACAAAAGTGAATAGGATCCTCCAAGCCACAGGAAATGAACTCTTGGTGACTGGGGTCTTGACCAAAAATTTTGGATCCAAAACGATTTGTTTTAACCCATCCTTCACTGTGGAGGGTTCAGGATGGGCAACATAGACACCATTATTGTAGTCTAACCCTGTTGAAGTACAAAACGTTTTATAGTCCAGGGTGACTGATCTTTCCCCGTTAAAAAGACTGAACTTAATGAGATACTCCCTGAGTGGTCTTAGGTCTGTCTCATTAGTTGAGGGTGACGGGTCATAGGCCGTGGCTGTAGCCCAGAAATCCCTGAGGAGGTTTTGATACAGTATAGAGGGACACTGAACCTAGGACATTTAAGTAACTAATACTTGGTGCATTTAGTTACTCATTCAATGCTCAATATCAAGAGTTAGGGTCCCTGAATGAGTCTTACTCATTCAGTGAAAGGGTTAATTTGAGGTTTTGTTCAGGGAGGATGAACCATTTTAGTGAAAACTTACTGAGATTGGGATTGGTTTTCAGGTTGCTGACTTTCAATATCTAGCATACCCAATTCAACTTTCAGTCTCCTTAAGGTAGGTTCATCCAAGAGTTTGGTGAAGATATCAGCAAGTTGATATTCAATAGGGATGAAATGAAGTTCTATGTCTCCTTTCATTATGTGGTCCCTGATGAAATGATATCTGATATCAATGTGTTTGGTTCTTTGGTGAATGACAGGGTTGTTGGAGATAGCAATGGCACTAGTGTTGTCCTGAGAAGATGGGTACCATTTTGTAGTGAATGTCATAGTCACTGAGTTGACTTTTCATCCATAATACATTGGCACACATCTGCGCAGCAACATACTCAGCTTGTTTGAAGACATAGCCACTAATTGTTGCTTTTTAGCACTCCAACAGACCAGTTTTCCTCCAAGAAATTGACAGGACCATGAGGTACTTTTTCTGTCCATGTTGCAGCCAGCGTAATCAGAATCAGAATATCCTTTGAGGTCAAACCCTGAGCACTTTGGATAGTAGAGTCCAAGGCTTGGAGTTCCTTTTAGGTATCTTAGTATTCGTTTGGCTGCAGTGAGATGGGATTATTTGGGATTTGACTGATATCTTGCTATTAGTCAGACTGAGAATTGTATGTCTGGTCTTGTTAGGATTTAGAAAATCTAGTTGTTAAAGTGTCGGTCACCTCAAGTATATGTAATCGTTAGAAAGCTCGTAGTCGTAGTTATTTAATGTTAGTTAGTATTTAGTTAAGTAACACTGTGGAGGACGGACGGGTCTTTACCCACTGTATGCCTGATCCACAGCCCGTAGGAGGCGTATTTTGTAAGATACTATAAATACCCTCTACCTCCCAAGGTAGAGGGTTGGAGCTTATAATAAGATTTTTCTTTCTCTCTCTAAGTTCCCTAAACCTCTAAACTTTCTCTCTCTAAAACCCTTAAGTCATACGCCTCATTAGTGTAGGTATTGATGTGTTTATGAAATCCGATATGTTACAAATGGTATCAAGAGCCATGGTTTGATCATCCCTCTTACATGTTCTTGGATTTCTAGTGGTTTTATATGGTTTTTGGGTTTGAAAAAGTTTAGTGGTATTTGCATCATTTGGACTATTTCTAGTGTTAAAGTTTGGATTTTGATTGTACTTTTGTGTTTAGAATCATCATATGTGCTTAGGTTTTGAATTGGAAGGCTTGTATCATCGTGGTTGGGTTGTTTTTGGATTGAAAAGTGGTATTTTTTGAATATAAGTACGAAGCGAGTTGCGTCTCGTAGTACTGTTCTTGGATGCGAGTTGAGTTGCTCTTTGAAGCGAGTTGTAGCTAGAGCGAGTTGTCTCTTAAGCGAGTTGTCGCTTAAGTAAGTTGCTTTGGAAGCGAGTTATCAGTTTCTGCGAGTTGTCTTTTAAGTGAGTTATATCTTAAGCAAGTTGTCTTGGAAGCGAGTTGGTTGCTTAAGCAAGTTGTCACTTAAGCGAGTTGTGTTATGTACGAGTTGGTTCTATGCGACTTGTCTATTAAGCGAGTTGTCTATAGAGCGAGTTGATTAAGCGAGTTGACCTCAAAGCGAGTTGAGTAGGGTGCGACTTGTCTAAAACACTACTTGTCTATTGAGACTTGTCACTTCTTAGTGTTACATTTTATGGTTTTCTCTTGATTTAGTAAAATCCCGTGAAAGAATCTATTTCCCGGTTTAATCTAAGAGTTATAAAATCCCGTAGAATCTGTAATCATGTCTACCAACATGCCTACAATCATCTCTTCTGTAGCTGAGGACGTTCAAGCAGCAGGATCAGATACTAGTCCACCCATGTTAGATAGGACCGATTATGATTCATGGGCTCAACGAATCAGGTTGTACTGCTTGGGTAAGGAAAATGGGGTTAACATTCTCAAATCAATTGATGAAGGACCATACCAAGTTGAAACTACCAGAGACATGCTTGAAACTACTGCTGATGGCTCAGTGACATTAGGACTGGATAGACCAAAGACATATGATGAACTTACTGATAAGGAGAAAAAGAAATACGATGCTGATATTAGGGCCTCAAACATTGTACTTCAAGGTCTACCAAAGGACATCTACAAGCTAATCAATCACAACACTGAAGCCAAAGCAGTTTGGGACAATGTCAAGATGCTTCTCTCCGGTTCAGAATTAACTAAAGAAGACAGAGAGTCTCAACTGTATGATGATTTTGAGAACTTTAAGATGAACCGAGGGGAAAATGTCACTGAATACTATGTGAGGTTCCACAAGCTAGTGAATGACATGAGGAACATCAAAATGACAATGCCAAATATCCAGCTAAATTCAAAGTTTGTGAACAACATGAATCCCGAATGGCACAAATTTATCACTGCAGTCAAACTTAACAAAGGATTGAGGAACACCAATTATGAGCAACTGTATGCTTATTTACTACAAAATGAGAAACATGCTTCGTTTGAGCGAATGATCATGGAAAAGTTAAAGACCAATCTTTGGAGATGCAAGCTCTTCAAATGACTCAACCGCATTCTACACCAATGTAGGGATTACTACCAAAGCATCACAAGTCATACCTCTTTGGAATTGGTAACCACAAGCTCATTCCCGATCTAGGGTATAAGCCTCCGATCTTTGAAGCGGTCATGGAACACTTTGTCAATCAACTAGCTCTTATGGTCAAGGAAAACTTGAATCTCACCGAACACACCAACAATCATCTCAGAACTGCGTCAAATCTTCACAATCATGCTACTGTTAAAGAAGGAAAGATAGTGGTGCAAAATGTGCAAGGAAGATAAAATGCATACCTTCTACATAATGAGCAAGGGAACGTTGGAGCTGGATATGGGAACGTTGTTTGATATGGGAATGTTGGGTGGATATGGAATCTTTGGTCTGGATATGGGAATGTTGTCGGTTGTGGTGGATATATGGGTAATCAGAATCGTGGAAGGAACATGACTCAAGGACAAGTAAAGCCCATTAAATGTTACAACTGTGGTGTAGAAGGACACATCGCCAGGAATTGTACTTTTCCAAAACGTCCACAAAATGCTGAGTACTTCAGGGACAAGATCTTTGGTCCAAGCTCAAGACAGTGGAGCAATGTTGAATGAGGAAGAATTGCTATTTCTTGCTTAGGGAAATGCCAGAACTTATGATCTTGATGTGGATGAACAACCGTCAGGGTATGGGTAAGAACAATCCTAATGCATTTCAAGTCGCAGACTGTGATGCATTTGATTCAGATGTTGATGATGAACCAACTGCCCAGACCATCTTCATGGCTAATATCTCACCAATGGTAACTCCTAGGGTTTTTTCACCTAAACATGCCACTCCTTCCAGGGAATCTATCATCTCAGAGGTATTAAAACTATACGATGATGTTGATATGCAAAAGATGTACGACAAATTACAATTAACTGAAATTATTGAATCAAATATTGAAAATATGGGTAATATCAATGTTGTCCCATATGAGCAATATGTGAAACAAAATGAAAGTGAAATTGTACCGAGTAATGCATCTTCCGCAGTCAATGATGACTATATTTTTGATGAATTCACTGCATGTGCCCCTGATGATTCTATTATTTCTGACATGCCTATAAAGAACAAGTTGCTATATATGAACAACGTGCTAAGTTCGAATTGACCACCCGTGAGCAGGAAATGGATAACCAAATACATACAGTTATTAGAAAAAGTAATTTTAGAGAAGAAATGTTAAAACAAGAGTTAAACTCCTTACAAGAAAAGCTTACAAAAACTGTTAAGCAAAAGCAAGAAATTCAAGAAAATGTTAAAGTGCTTAAACAAGAATTTAATGCTAAGGAATCAAAACTTTTGAATGACTTTTCCAATCTAAAAACTTTGAAAAATAAACTTGAAAACAAACTATGCGTACAAAGGGAACACCATTCAATTTGCTCACATGACCACTAAGCACGAGTCTTAGCGATAAGCATAGTATTCCCCTAGTAGAGGAGCCAAATCCCGAGTACTGAAAAAAGACTAAAGCTTTCCATACGATTGTATATGATGGTAATGAGATCCTCAAGCCTAGGAAAACACCATCATGTATTGGAAGCACGGAAGAGGACAGAAAATTAGAAGATGCCTCTAGGGAGAAAATGGATAAGAAGCTAAAAGATCCTCAGTGTAAAAAGCAAAACATAACGGTCAAACCCCATGATTACACTAAAGAAAATTGGATTTCCCTGAACATGTTTAAGCCTCAAACTCAACTAACCCCAGAACAAGTTTTTTGGAAAAAAGACATGGATAAGCAAAAGGCAAATGTACTTGTTGAAACAAACACTCCCCTTAGGAAAGTGCCTCCAGCTACTGTGTATCCTCCGAATACACCAATGCATTTAGTTCCTAGAACTCTTCCCACTAAGAGTAAGACCTTAATCAGCCTGTATGTTGTTTATCAACTATTCATTGATTTTGAGAAGACATGTAAGAAGAGAATCACACCTACAAGGATAACTGAGGGGGAAAGGGGTTTTGAGCAAACTAAAGAATGCTATTTAACTGAGGTCATGCCTTTCTTTAAACAATTAAAAATTCAATTTGAGAGTCTTCAAAGGGATAGACTCGAGATTAAAGAAATGGAAAAAGAATTTGATGAAATGATAGTTGAGGTCAATAATTATGAGCGGGAACTCAAATATAATGAAATTGAAAGGAAGAATTTGCATATCTTAAATGAGAACTTGATATCGAGTTGTGTGGCTCAAGATGTGTTTTATCTTGTTACTAAGTATTCTATTACTGCTTCTCAATTTCATGAATTATCTATTGCTTTGAAAGTCTCCCATGATCTTGTCATTGAGCTTGAAAACAAAAACTCAAAACTAAATGAGAAAATAGACCAGGATGATCACGATAATTTGGTAAAACACTTTTCTAAGCTGGAAGTTGAACATTTTGATTTGCAACTAAAATATCAACATCTCAAAGAAAATGTTAAAACCTCAAATATCAAGATATCCTCGGATGTTCCAGAGTTTGATGTAGTTTTTGAAATAAACAAACGTGACGAACAGATTCGAGCTCACTGTAACACGATCAGAAAGTTAAAAACCCAAATTTCACAATTAAAGGGTGAAAAGAACAATGTGACTGGCTCCCAAATACCTCCTCCTTTAGATTCTCAATTTTCTCAAAACTTTCATCTTCAAAACATCGTTAACGTATTACAACAAGAAAATGAGAGTTTTCTAGAAGAAAATGAAAAGGTCAAACGACACTTCAAAGAGTTATACGATTCAATGAAAGTCACTCGTGACAAAAACAATGAAAAAATAACTTCGTTACAAAAGGAAATTGAGAATCTGAAGAGTCAGGTAAAAGGGAAAACGCCACTTGTCTTTAATGAGAATGTTGCATCAAAGGCATCTGCAGATTCTAAATATACTGTGACTCTTAAATACATTCCTCCTCATCTTAGAAATAACGAACTTGTGTTTCATAACTATTTCTGCCACCTTAAGGATAGTCTTGAATGTCTCTGTGAGATTGTAGTAGAGGATCACATAAATAAGCCACTTGATAGTGAAATTAGGTATGCATGCTTATATGCCAAACGATCTCAGGAGCTGTTAGAATGCTTAAGAGCAACATGCCCTAAATCCTTATGTGAGAAAGATAAAGCTGTGATGCCTTGTTCTATGCCTAGTGCTAAGTATGTAACCCATTCTATGCCAAAAGTCAATCATGTGAGTTTTGATGTGCCTATAAGTACTTCAGATCCCAGCACTTCTAGATCAGGAATGCAAAAAGTAGCAAAACCAACTAATGTTCCCATAATTCCCTCTACAGGAGTAATCAGTGGTACAAAAGCAAGCGGGTCAAAGCCTCCAGGCAATACAAAGCAAGATAGGACCTCGCAAGCTAAGAGTGATCAATGGAAGAGAGTAGAAGACCACCCTAGGAACATTAAGTTTGATTTGAATAAAACGAATCGTGTTGATTCCAGTATTAGCTATAAGCGTACTATAATTAATTCGAATTCTGCTACTATTTGCAAAACATGTAATGAATGCTTGATTTCTGGTATTAATCATGAATGTGTTGTGAATGAGATTAGTAAAAATGCAAAATCTCCTGTTAAAATGGTTAACACTAGACAACAGGATAAAAAGGTCAGAAGACCAAGGAGGAAGAGGGCTAGAAAACATTGGAAACCAACAGGAAGAAAATTTAGTAATGTAGGTTATCATTGGATACCTACTGGCCGTAAATTCAATCTTAATAAGTTGTGCCCTAAATTATCTAGATCAATGCCCATTAGGAAATGGATGCCCACTGGTAGAACTATACCTTTAAGAAGTGAACATACTTTGAATAGATCTACTGCTTCTACTAGCCCGACATCTACCTCTAATGATTTTATTGATTCTGTTTCTGATGTGGATGTTCCAATATTGTTTTCCAACCAAGTGGAACCCATTCTTGCATGGGGATCCCAATTATCCAGTTATCCATTCTTGTCTGTGTTCAACTACATGTCGTTCAAATCGTTCTGTGGTACTTGGACTCAGGATGTTCCAAGCATATGACTGGGACCGCTCATGCTCATGAACTTCGTGAGTAAATTTATTAGGACTGTTAGATTCGGGAACGACCATTTTGGTGCAATTATAGGTTATGGAGATTATGTTGTTGGTGATAGTGTAATCTCCATGGTATATTATGTTGAAGGTCTTGGCCATAACCTTGTTTTTGTTGGCCAATCGTGATTCGATCTAGAGGTGGCTTTTAGAAAACATACTTGTTTCGCTAGAGAGCTTGATGGTGTGGAACTTTTAAGAGGAAATCGTGGTACAAACCTATACACCATCTCTATCGAAGATATGATGAAGTCTTCACCAATCTGCTTGTTGTCAAAGGCTTCGAAAACAAAGTCATGGTTATGGCATCGTCTTCTCAATCACTTGAACTTCGGCACCATTAATGATCTTTCCAGAAAGGACCTAGTAAGAGGCTTACCCATATTAAAGTATGAAAAATATCATTTTGTTCAGATGCCAATTGGGAAAAATCAGGAAATATGCCCAAAACCCAAACCGCAAACTCAGTTATGGAAGTTCTTCATACTCTTCATATGGATTTGTTGGACCTATGAGAGTGCAAACGATAAATGGGAAGAAATATGTATTAGTCGTTGTTGATGACTACTCTCGATTTACTTGGGTTAAGTTTTTGAGGACAAAGGATGAAACTCCAAATGTCATCATCAAACTTATCAAACAGCTGCAGGTTCGACTTAACAAGACTGTAAGAATTATTCGAACAGACAATGGCACTGAGTTTGTTAACAAAGAGCTAAGTCAATTTTATGAAAGCATTGGAATCAGTCATCAAAAAAGTTGTTAGGACCGTATATTTGGTTGATATGGTGAATCGGGAGGTCGAGGAAGATGGAAGAACATCTTAATCATGTTAGAGAGAGAGACTAGAGAGAAGAGAGAGAACTATGTGTTTTATTTATAAGAAAGGTGAAGCTTACATTAAGAAATCTCACCCCTCCATGGAAGTATGGAGGGGTTATATACCCAAACACATACAACAATGGCTAAATGACATAACAAGCCCTTGTGTTTAAGGTAATAAAGATAGTAAATGTAATCCCGTCAATGTCGTTCCATTTACGAGTTAGGAGCGATTCCAACAATCTTCCCCCAATGGGATGACATAAGGGATTACTTACAACATTTCCTACAAGTATAAAAACAAATAAAGAAAGGTCTTCATAAGCTCTTCAAATGCTGAGGATGACGAAAGTTTACGCTCTTTGTCTTCTTCTTGTACCTCGACTTGAGAACCGTTTTCTTCACTTGTAGGCAAATGATGTAATATGCATAAATTGGATTAACTTCCCCCCAATTCATGCCGCATGTCTTTAGCAGCTTCTCGTACACACTCCTTTTTGGCGAAGTTTAGATCAGCTTCCCCAAACCGACAACGACTTCAGGATTCGAAACTTTGATGTAGTGAACATTTCCTCTAACTTTTGACATTTTTAGTAGCACGAATTTGTAGATGAGCAATAAACCACACAAGGTAAATCGACTTATTGCGGAAAATCCGTTCGGGGTGACATGCAAGAAATCAGCAAGATCTTCTCACGAATGTAGATGGTTCAAACCAAACAAACCACGAAACGAAATGAAACGACTTCCCCCGAATGTTGCGGTCTATCGGAATAATAGTTACCGTGAATCTGCAATTTTCGATAAAATGACCGTGTGTGAGGCCTCACAACATCATATTTAGGTAAATTCACACACGATAACTCTGTGAAAGTGAGACGATAACACCAACTTGAGAAATTTTAACCACTGATCGTCTCATCTCTTCCCCCTGATTGAAGAAATTCATGAAAGGAGAGGGTTTTCGAAAAAATCCAAAAACATCAAAGGCGAGACACCACCTATACTCTCTTACCCCCGATGTTTTCAATGAATCAGAATCATACACCACGTATGTTGATGATGAATTGGAGACAGCGAAACCATGTATGTCCAAGTAATCGAACAATTGTGAAGTACCGTAAATATCATGCGAGAATCAATTACTGATAAGACTTCTCTACTCGTGTATACTTCAGCTAACTCTTTACCGACCCCATTATCATTAACGGCTTTTGTAGTGACTACTGATGGAGAAAACCCAATATGACGAACTTGAGACTGAAGTAAAATAACCCGAACTTGTGACTTAAACATGCACTATTGTCAGACGAAGAACCCTTTTTCTTACACTCATCGGAAAAAGGTAAACTTAAAGTTTCTCGAATTATCCACACCTTAGTGTGACACTTGAACACAACAACGTAACTCCTTAAAAGTGATAGCTATACGCTGTGAGCACAACAACGTAACTCCTTACATCAGGTATAACTAGACAACTCAAGTCTTTGTCATTCGTAGCGGTTAAAGCTCGAACAAGGATCTCGAAGAATCAAGTCCCCAACCAACCCCGACATCTTCAAGATACTAAGTACACGCACCCGTGATATCCCACTTCAACCTCAAATAAATAATAGAGAATTAACGCTGTAGACACATCTTGCGGTTAAACACTCAAAACTAGCCTTCATTAACGGTTTAAATGAACTTGATAATGGTTTCCCGATCTTGTCAAAAAATGTATCCTCGTGAAAATTTTCGTGAACCAATATACCACTCCTTTTCGCCAAAGAATTATACCAATAATTGTCTCAATGTATTAAAATACATTTGAATGATTAAATTTTAGCTCAAAAAATATTAGTATAATTTTTCGGATAAAAAAACCTAGGCCCAGTCCATGTTAAATATTTGATGATAAATTGCAGCCCAACAGAAATAAGCCCAACATGTAAAATCCGGTTATCTCAATTCAATGTCTTCACAGCCCCTATTAGTACAATTTTGAGTGGCCCATGTGCAGCCCATCAAATCCAATACTGATCCACCCCATTAACTATACCCTATCATACGGGTATAAAACACACAACCCTAACCTTATCATCAGTTGATAATCAAAGGTTAACCTTGTGCAGCCAAGATAAACATACACAAACCCTAATCACAAAACATATACGCCTCCAACTCACTTTTGTCTCCCGTTTTGTTAATCACACCACGCAACCACTAACACAATCCTTGTTAATCTTATGAACAATGATTAACAATGCATCACGAAGATCATGAATCGTCCAAAGGTAGGTGAATAATTGTTTAATGTTTTGAGCACCTTGGAATGAAACAAAGTACGATAATAACATACTTGTTATTACTCTTTCTTTATATTCGAAAACAAATCAATTAAATTTCCATCACATATCTATGATGATTTAAATTTCTTGAGATAGATCTTTTAAAGGCCTTGACATATCTTGAAATTAAATTCTGAGATCATTTTATTTCCTTATCTTCGGATCTATGATGAGTGTTTATCGTATGGGTGTAGACCTTAAAGGTCTTGATGACACTCGAATACCACGATGAAACAGATCTGAGATCAATTGATTTCATTTTCATTTAGGTTTGAGTTTGGATCTATGATGTGATAGTCTCTAATACGTTTTATTTACTTTTATAAAAAGAAAATAAATCGTTTATAACGATTACGATTAGAGAACAAAACTGAGACCTGGATTTCTCGTACCAGTCTCATATTGATATCTTTTGACAATTAGACACGGTTTCTGTTTTGAAATTGGACTCATGATGTTGATAACTGAAGTCCAATGAGAATGGTATTTGGGGTTTTTTTTTTGGTTTGGTCAAAGTCATTATCTTCATCTCCTCTTCTTTATGTATTGTCAAATTCAGTTTTACGCATAAGCTAATGCGTAAACATTACGCGTAACCCTTATCCTTATGCGTAAACCACATTAAGCGTAAAGTTTGTGCTTATGCGTAACATGTGCTTACGCGTAAACCATTGTTTTACTCGTAAGTTACTCGTAAGGTTAAACCTACGCATAAACATACTTTCTTACGAGTAACTTCACAGTTACTCGCAAACGATATGAAGATGATGTCTTAGGCATAATATTAGGGTTTTGACCCACTTTGACTTTTTTCGGCGACTTTTTCCAACCATAAACCGTTCATCTTCAATAGACACCCAGAAAGAAAAAGCATAAAAGACTTTTATTTCATGGGTTTTGACCCGTTTGACCATGATAAATATATTTGACTTTTAGCCTCATTTTGGACTGATAACATGATGACCAGAAACCAAATGGACAAACACGAAAGAACACTTTTGACTGATAAGATAACATAAACCAGATGGCAACACAAGACCACATATACCACATATTTGAAACATGTTAACCTTTAAAGAGTAGAAAAAAATCAAAGACTATGGTAAAACATATTCAACCATGAATATTCAAAAAAAAAAACGATTTTTGACAAGAGAAACAACACCAAAAATCAACCAATCATAAAAAACCGACCTTGCTCTGATACCAATGTTAGGACCGTATATTTGGTTGATATGGTGAATCGGGAGGTCGGAGAAGATGGAAGAACATCTTCATCATGTTAGACAGAAGGGAGAGAATTATGTGTTTTATTAATAAGAAAGGTGAAGCTTACACTAAGAAATCTCACCCCTCCATGGAAGTATGGAGGGGTTTATATACCCAAACACATACAACAATGGCTAAATGACATAACAAGCCCTTGTGTTTAAGGTAATAAAGATAGTAAATGTAATCCCGTCAATGTCGTTCCATTTACGAGTTAGGAGCAATTCCAACAGAAGTGTTCCACTGTTAGGATCCTATATTTATTGTGTTGATGATTCGGGTGGTCTTGGATGATCAAAATACATGTTTACCATTTTAGAGAGTAGGGAGTTGAGTGTTTTCTTGCTAGAGACTTGGTATACAAAAGTATGGAATGTTAGATTGAAAAAGCACCCCTTCCATGGATGGAAGGGGTATTTATACTACAAATACCACGACCTCCTATCGGCCGTGGATCAGTATCTGATGGGTAAGACCGTCCTTCCTCCACGATGTTGCACTACACTATACTACGCTACAAACTAATAAATAAACTACTAAATAACGTAACTAATGACAAGTCCACGAGCTAACTTAAGCTAGATAACATTTGGGGTGACCGACTCTTCACTATGGAATTTTCTAATTCCTAACAATCTCCCCTAAGGGAGGTCACCCCATGTTTTACATTTCGAATCCTATCATTCTATTATTGACTTTGTTCTGAGCTCGTAGACTTCAATTCTTCAAGTTCATGATCTTTGTGCTTTTGTAGCGATTCTTCAAAGTTCGCATTGAATTGTACTTTAAGTGGAGGCCTTTAATCGATCCACATCTTGATGATCTTCGAGCTTTCTTTGAGATCATCACCACAATAAATCTCTCGGATCACCCTTTATTTGTGTTGCCATCATGTGATGTTGTGACTTTTGGACCGACATGCTCACACGTTTGAATCATGACATCTTTCCATCAGTAGCGGAAGCCTTCTTGGTTCATGATATTTGTAGCAAAGAAAGGTAAGCATAGTATGAAATATCGAGCCGGTTATGTAGATAAGCACCAGTCATGATTTCTACAAATTAAGTGTGGATGCTGTGAGCATGCGGCTTTGGATTGACTCCTCAATTCGTCAGCAACCGTCCAAATGTACCGCAAACAACGGTTAGCATAAAACACGCGAAAGTGTCTTTGATCACTTTCGCTGAATTGAGGTACACGGCCCACGGTTCCCCGTTGATCAAGTATAAATAACTGCCTGATCGGTAGGATTCCTAAGAATCTCCTTGACAGGTTTCGTAGCTTTCTAGCCGTTTCAAGCCGGAACGTCTCAAAGAAGACAACACGGAGTGAGTGAACCAGGAAATAATTGAGATTCACCGATTGATGAAAAATGATTTGAAAAACAATCGCGTATTGCTTGAAGAAAGAGTTTTGCAATCCGACGAAGGTTTTATGAGAAAGATCAATTTTCAATCAAAATACTTTTTGTATTAGAGAATGAGTACACATTCGAGGCGTGCTAGCGAAAAGAAGAGATTCGCACATCGAACGGTTTTTCTAAAAGTATTTTCAATCAGAGATACTTTTTGAATTTGAAATGAATACACATTCGACGTGCTAGAGAAAAGAAGGTTTGCACATCGAACGGTTTTCCAAAAGTATTCGTCAATTCCATTCCTGGACCAAGGTTGATTCAAGACTGAATCGCCCCATTGTTTCTATCCAGTTGTCACAAGTTTGATCTTACGAGAAGATCTCACATGTCACCCACCAAGAGCTTGTTTGATGTTGGCTCTAGAAGGATTTCCATCTTCATCGTGAATACTTTTACATACCACTCGGATGTTCTGGCAATACCACAAGGATAATGCGTAGGACTCTTAATATATTCTTACTTTCCACATTATGTGAAATAGCAAGTCTTCATTAATTTAGTGTCCTAATGAGATATTGTGGATGATCTCTTGGCTCTAGACTCAATCGTGCATTTTGGTTCCTATGCCGGAGACTAGGAGAGGGTCTCCTTCTTCAATATCAACAATCTCTAAGAGAAAGTCGATAGATAATCTCGGTTCCCCGTGAGAATGAAACAAGCCCTTTTAAGAGGAACTTGAGTAGCTTGGGAAGTTTAGTGCAGTGCGTCACTGGGTCCATGACGTCTTGTCTTCAATATCAGTGTTACCTTAGTAACCACCAGTAGCATATGTATTGAACCCGGTTCGCCTCTAAGGTTGAATAAATGGAGGGCTATTTCTTTTCACCCTTTTTCACATTCAATTCTTTTCATTCTTCAACCCCTTCAGTGCTTACCGAGACTTCATAACTAGAACCTTGTTGGGTTTATTCCAGATCTAGCTCTGTCTCAGTCCGCACTCTTCCCATATCTCACTTTTCTCCTTTTTTCAATATACCTAAGGACTCTACACTATCTAGTGGATTGTCCCTGGTAGATCCTTCCGCTCTGGCGGATCGTGGGAACTAATACCTAACCTCACCATCCTTATATCTCCATGCATAAAGTAAAGTGGTCGGTCTTTTGGTACAGTTCATTCTTCCTTGAAACCAATTGCAAAATCATTTGGAAAAACAATCAAGGTACTTGTGATACGAGATCAAAGCATTTTGTACCTCAATAGTTTTGATCATTTAGAAAACCTCCCCCTCAACATGTGCATATGATTTTGAAATCGTTTAACACATGGAGGCAAGAGTTCTTTGAAAGAATTATTTCTTGATCACAATTTCCATAGAAAAAGCCATTTGATTTTCTTGGTAAAATTCTCCCCTCAATATGTGCATAGGATAAGAGAAATCATTTTAACACATAGAGGCAAGAGTTCTTTTGAAGCACATCCACGAATCACAAAGCCATTAGAAAACCATTTGAAAACTCAATCAAGGTACTTTATGTTAAAACATAAAAGCTTTGTACCTCAATAGTTTATTTTCTTTAAAATGCTCCCCTCAATATGTGCTTCGAGATTCGAAAGCGTTTAGCACACAAGAGAGAGCAGCATGCACAATTAAATCAAAACGATCACCTTTTATCAAATTTCATTATTAAATCACAAATTCTCTCCCGATCAAAAATGTCAAACCCTTTGAGATTTTGGATCCCAAGTGATTTAATATGGTTTAAAAAACATGGGAGAATATGTGGCCTGGTTTAAATACTCATCATGTTTTTGGATAAATCCTCCTCCTCAACATGTGCATTGTGTATGAAATCGTTTGGCACATGGAGGCAGGAGTGCCTTTAAAGGACTAAAACCAATTCCATTTAAACAGATAAGAGATTTAACTCACGATCTCTACCCCGATCAAAATTTCTAACCTTTTGAGATTTGTGATCCCAATTGATTTAAATCATTTAAAAGATTTTGGGGAAAGACGTGGCTTGATTTAACTTTGAAAAATGACAGATAAGGACCATTTTAAGACATTAAAGATTGTTAGTGTCAGGTATGATAGTTTTAAGAGATCTTTAAGTAAAATAAAACAATTTCACAATCAAACAAGAACAGAAAAAAATTCATTTTGAAAGACCTTGATTCAAAAGAAAAATCATACCATGACATAACATTAAATCTTTAGATCACCACATAATTTCGTACAAACGGACTCTTTTGAAGATATATTGTTTGAAAATATTTTAAATTAAATCACTCTCCCCCTCAATCGATGACCGAAGTCGATAATTGAGTGACTTAAATTTTGATAAAATGAAGTCCGGTGATTTTCAAAATTTAGTCCAATATATTTTCAAAACAATATTTTTCCATTTTCAAAACAATATTTTTCAAAGTTTTAGAAAAATGGTATCATCTGATTATCCTCGCACAAAGATATGTTAGGTGGTTAAGAAACTTATGTTGTTGCTGTAGGGCTTGGAAGAAAAAACCGTCTGCAGAAGCAGTGAGACTTCTTCTTACGTTGCATTTTGAATGCCAACTGAGGTCAAATTAAGCTCGTTTCTTCAATCAATTAGAAGAAAACCATCTGCGATGCAGGAGACCTCTTACGTTTCATTCATGCCAACTCTCCATAGAAGTCCAATTAAGCTCCGTTTCTTCATTTGTCAACACAAGATCTAGTTACCCTTTCCTTTCGGCATCCAAACATCATATTATGTGGAATCCTGATCGGGAACATTCTTATACCAAGATACCTGCATACGTTAGTGGACACAAACAGATATATGGTGGTCGACAACACCCAAACAGAAATCGACTAATAAAAGTCAATTCAACATATCAATCAGTTCATATAAAGCATGGGGTTTATGTGTTAATCAAACACTAATCATCTAAACCTAACAATCATATCCTAAATTCCTAGTCCTTCGACACAGGCAAATATCATTTTTAATTAAGCACGTAGGATAATTAAGAAAGCCCGTTAGATGATATAGATTTGAAAACATTATCCCCCTCAATCAATGACTCAATTTTTTTTGAAAAGTTTTGAAAGCGCTAAAGTCATAGATGAGTTTTTGAAATTTTATGAAAACTTGATTCTGATTGATTTATAAGCAACTCATTAACCACTATTTTTGAAAACAACAAATATTTTTCTGAAGAATTTTAGACGGAAAAACATTTGTGTAGGAACAGCTGTCCTTCGACATACTTTCCTCAATTTGTTTTTAGGATAAGTGCACGAAAATATTTGAAAATTGGTTTAGCGCAACACTTTCCTTTCTTTTGAAGAGCGGTTGCTATCAAATAATAGCAAACCATAGTTTAAGCGCGGTCACAACAAGTAAATCAAGTTCAAGCCATCATTTGAAGCACAGGTTACAAATGAAATAACTGTAAGCAATATTTTGAGACATGTTTTGAAAAGAATATTTACACCTCCTGCTCGAACTTCATCTATGGTCCCGTGCCATTATTGAATGACATTTCTAAGACCGTAGATGTTATCGATACCAGAAGATATGTCATGTGAAAACATATTTTTGGTATTTTAGAAATTTTCTGATTTTTATGGGTTTTTTGAAGGTTTTATATTTTTCTATTTTCTTTTTGTTGGTTTTATATTTTTGTATTTTGCTTTTTGAATAAATATATACAAGGATAGAATAGATGATATAGTTAAGAGGATGATGATACGAGTACCAAGATAAGAATATCGAGTAGCCTCGTTGTAGAAGATAGAAGTCATCATCTCTTAAGCATTCACCACCAAAGCTTCCAAGACTCTTGAATCGAAGATAGAAATTGAGCCACTTGAAAGTGAGACTTTGGCAGCTTCCCCCCAAACCAAAAATCCTTATGTTGAGCAGATTCGAAGCTCTATTTCAAGCTTGCTTTAGCCAGGTGCACCAAGAATCACACCATTATCATTGATCCGCTCCGCTCCTTTTAAGAATAATCACCGTGATTCTTCGTTGAGGCTATATCATCAATAGAACAACGACAGCGTATCATCCCACATTTAAATAGTCTTCTCAAAATTCCTTTTCCACTTTGAAGTCTGACAGCGATCCATTCCAAAAGGTGTCAAGAGAACATTCCCCAAGTAGATGAAATGATTTAGTCAGCCTCTTTGTATAATGCTCACGAACTCTCCCGAATACACATCATGAGGGAATGAAAACACCTTCCCATGTTCACATTTTTCTTCCACGATGATGATGATCGTGTATGAAGCTCAAGAACCCGACGTACACCAGTACCCAAGAGCTCTCCCGAATACACATCATGAGGGGAATGAAAACACCTCCCCATGTTCACATTTTTCTTCCCCACGATGATGTGTATGAAGCTCAAGTATCCGAAGTATACCAATACCCAAGGAAGGGATAACTGATAACATTGAAGAAGCAGGCCAAGTCACTGATTATCTCTGCGGATGACAATCTCTGTGGATGTCAACTCCGGAATAAGTGATTATATCTCTGAATCACTGATTAAGCACTCAAGTGAAACAGCAGAGCATCCCCAATGTACACACTCTCTCTCCCCTGATCATTGCGATACCATCGAAATCACCACACACTAGTGTACGTCTTTTATCTTCAGAAACTTTCTATAACATCACTTCCCCCACGTGGTTGAAATACTAACACTAAACGCCTTGATGAGTAAAACCTTGAGTTTTTCTGCGGTCATGACATTTGTTTTCCCGGGATATCTTCAATCACTTAGAAGAATTAAGTTCATCAAGTTTACTCGTCATGAGTCAAACATTGAGTTTCTCTGCGGTAATAACATTTGTCTTCCCGGGGTATCTTCAATTACTTAGAAGTATTAAGTTCATCAAGTTTACTCGCGTTTAGGTGCTTGTCTCCTTACGCCTTCTTTGGTTTTGACACTTCTAATCAACAACTCTTTGTAAGTCCGTATACTAGAAATATTTTGAAAAGAACATCATTAGCTCAGATGTATCTGTGAGAATCAACTTGCTGAAGAATAATGTGAGCAAGTCTAATTAGGGATTAAATTTGGCATTTCAATCTCCCCCAATTAGTGCTCTCCCCTAAACTGACAATCTGTTTGATAAATGCTTGAATTAAGAAGAAGTCTTTAGATCTTTAAAAGCAACTCGTCTTTAGTCTTCTAACAAGCAGCAGAAAATGTAGAACGGACTGTAGACTCGACCTTCTTCAAGATTTTCCAGTTGGGGAATAGATAGTTAACATCTTCAACTCACCAAAAAACAAGAACATCACCAAAAAGCATCCTAATCAACTTACATCTTGCAAATCCCCTTAACTAAAATCCCTTCCAATCAAACAAGAACAGAAAGATGTTCATCAAGGAAATCAGCAATCAGGCCGCAACAAACACATAAGATGGTAACACCAAACTACCAATCACATCAAACAAGAACAGAGAGATTGTTCGAATCATCATGTTGATGTATACGTGAAGCATTAACCGGAAGCACTTTGTCGATAAACTCATCAATCCGAGTGAAGATGTCAACCAACGGCTCTTAGACGAGAAAAACTCCATGTGAAGATGACCCGATAAGAAGAAGCTCGGTTCTTACATGAGTTTAGAGCCGTATGACCATTTATATTCTCAAATATCAATCAACAATGCAAAAAATTCACACTTCTTCTCCCCCTCAAGAATTGCATACGGAGATGCCATTCTTGACTAAATAAGTGAAAATCATCAGAATGTTCTATTCACACTTCTCTCCGCAAAATAAGCACATGATGTCGCCATCTTCATTATAATCGAGCAAGTGGAATGAGAAAACAATCGGTGGTAGCCCGGTTCACTTGATGATTGAAAGCGCATGGAAAAAGCATGAAGCATGTTGATGAGAATGGTCATTAATTAGAAGATTTCTCTTCTTCAGAAGATAAAGCGCACTGACACGTACACTTTTCTTTTCTTTAGAGAACGAGGCATGAACTGTTGTGTTCATACGTCATAAGAAGATTTCTCTTCTTTGAAGATAATGCGCACTGAAACGTACACATTTCTTTTCTTTAGAGTACGAGGCATGAACTGTTGTGTTCATACGTCATAAATCTCTCTCTTTTCAGCTCTCTTGGCAAAACATGTAAATATCACCATTATCATTCAGTAGGCTCTTTGTAGTGACAGCTGATGGAGATAACCCAATATGGTGAATTTGACCCTGAAGTAAACTAACCCGAACTCGTGACTTAAACTTGCACATATGTAACAAAGAGCGGTGCCGATTTCCATTAGCATCTCTAAGTACTCTCTATGTACTCTATACTCTTCAACCAACCAACCATCAAGTATAAGACGTACATTACCTCTTGAAAATCCACAATTGAATGTGACACTGAGCACTACAACGTAACTCCTTAAAGTGATAGTTATTTTGTGGTGGTATGAGCCCAATTCCCCCAAGTGGTAAAAGAAAAGGTAAAAGACACCCAACAATAACTAGATTTCCAAGTCTTCGTTTATGATAATAAGCTCGAACAAGGATCATGAAGAATCTTCATCCAATCATCCACGATACCTTCAGATACTAAGTACACTTGCTCGTGATAATTCACTTCAACCTCAAATAAATAATAGTGAATTAACTCCGTTGTCACATCTTCTGATTAAAAGCTCAAATCTAGCCTTCTTTGACATTTAAAACGAACTTTGATAATGGTTTCATCCCGACCATGGTTAAATGCACATAACCCCGTAAAAGCTTGTAATAACCAAACTGTCATGACAAATATCCAAACATAAATCCAATTCATGAAGTACACTCGTTTATCCCTTCTTCGAAATAGAAAACGTAGCACCAGCATCAAATAAGATCCTGAAATACACTTTCCTTTCTCCAAGATGGTTCCATCAATACGGGATTTTACAATTCTATGGTTTAAACCGAGAAATAGGTTCTTTCGCGGGATTTTACAAAACCAAGAATAAACCGTAAGATAGATCCGGAAATGCACTTTACTATTACTAGGATGTTTCCATTGTCACGGGATTTTACAAGTCTATGATTTAAACCGAGAAATAATCTCTTTCGCGGGATTTTACAAAATCAAGACAAAACCGTAAACAATGTTAGCTTGAATGTGTTGTGACAATATTAGTTTCGGTGAATATCTGTTTTAGGGGAACATGCAGTGGTTCATCAACGGTTTATTATCCAAAATCAACAACATCATCAACCAACCAATCAATCACTTTGGCAAACACATCATTCACGCAATTTTTCGGCTATTGTAGTGACCACATGGAGAAGTAAACCCGATATAGAAGTAGAATTCCCAAGATTTGTTACTTAAACTTGTACTAATCCTTGTGAAAAAGAAACGGTGTACCCGATGTACAAAACCTCTTGACGTATCCTCAACTGCGTGAGACACCGAAGTGATAGTTATGTTGTGGATTAAGCGAGAAAGAATTACAACCGTAACTAATTAGCCAAGTCTTTATCACACTCAGTAAATGCCCAAACAAGTCATCTTCGCGAAAAGGTAGAAAGAAAGAAGACGAAATAAGTAAACGCGCCCAGAAAACCTCACTTCAAAACCAAATACGAAATACCGTCCAAACAACCCTGTAATCAACTTTGTTGAACCATCAATTCAAGCCGAGACAAGATATTTTTCAGAAAATGTATAAACCAAAGTATCAAATCACATAACCAAATCACATTATCTCAACAATTCTCAATCTCAGGTCTCAACCTTTTAGCCAAATGAAATACCCTCATTAGCCGAAAATAATTGTGACATTTGTTGAAAATTAACGACCAAACATTGTTTCATTAGTCCACAAAGTCCATCTTAATATTCACTGACCGCCTCAATAAATCAGCTCATCCAAATGAATTCAGCTCATCAATATTGCACCAAAGCACAATTGGAGAATAAGTTTGGTTCAATGACAACTCATATACCCGAGCCATTAGAATTTCATGGGACCATGACTATCACACCGTTTATAAAATTACCACATATCATAGATATGACATTTCCATATAAATCTTATCACGGCCCATGTACTTAATAACACTCGGCTTAACACATGTAAGAGCTAACTCATTTTATTTATCATTACAAGTTCTCACACACCAAACTTAATGTACAAACACATTGTACAAATTCCATAATGATATTTTCCATACGACACGTACAGGTGCACACCAGTTTGTTGTGTTCGGCCCAATACATGATAATTATCTTGGTCCAATTACATCCTTGGGCCATTTCAGTTCACGAAAGATCCAATAAACACGATGCCCCTAATAACTCGGGTATTAAAAGCCTCACACACTCACTTCTCACTTTACACTAACCCTAAAGTCTCTCCATTTCAACCCTAATCTCAAACAAATCCGCCCCCCTCCTCACAAATCTTACTCACCCAAGAACCGATAACTAAAAACTCCTCATCTTTCACAAATCTACAACAAAAACAATAACTCCACACATCAATTAACATTCAATCTCATCACAACTGCTCCACATAACCCAGGCACACAACTCCTCTAAACTCATTACCTCATTTCATATGATATCAATAATCAAGAATCAATTAAAAGACACATTAAGCCCAAAACGTGCATCTAAACCTGTCGACATCGCCACAGAGATGGCTTGGAGGTCGACAAAGCCACAGGGATGGCTTGAATCGAGACATATTCCAGGTAGGTTTAAACTTTTTCATTTGTTGTGATTGGGTTACAATATCACGTTTTATAAATTAATTTCCTTTTACTCGGATCAAAGAATCGAAATAAGACCATGGTTATTATCGATTCTTTAATATTCGTATATTATAAAACGTTTTTCAAAAAAAAGAAAGTTTATAACGAAATTGTTACAAGACTTTCTTTATTTACGGATATAAAACACTCGTAAGGTCAATGATGATTTCCATGGGTTTTGTATGAATCTGGAACCGATTATTGATATCACTCACCCATGAAAAGTCTAAGGTCTTGCGTTTTAATTTCTGAATGAGTCTTGCATATGAGATGGAGAGTGAGTTAGGATAGGTTTGGGATTGGTGTTAGGTTGAAACTGCTATTGGTGATTGATAGGTGGACCGATGATGGTTATAACCTGAGGTCTAGAGTTTTGATTGGTATATGTTTGTTTTGGTATTTGTTGTTGAGGTCTAGAGGTCGTGGTCTTGTGGTATATTTGGTCGAGGTCTTACTTCTCCTTCATCCTTTCTGTCTTGAGTCACTAGCCAAAGTTTAGAGCCAAGTCGCTAACTTGTCAAAATCCTAACAACTCGCTAACCATTTTTAAACAAGTCGCTAGCCAAAGTATTTAGTCCAAGTCGCTAGCACAAGTTGCTACGACTTGTTCAATAACAAGTCGCTACCCTAAGTCGCTAGTCCAAATTGCTAGCCTAAGTCGCTAGTCCAAATCGCTAACTTGTTAAATAACAAGTAGCCAAGTCAAGTTGCTGCATTTTTTTCATGATACAAATTGCTAGGTATAAAACAATGAATCCGGACACTTGGTAAGTCAAGTCGCTAGCATGAATATTTTCATTCATACTCAAAGTTACCCAGAAAAAGAGACAGCTAAAGCTTCTATAGACCCATGAATATGACCAGTTTATAAACCCAGAAAAAATGATCAAGGCTGCATTTTTGACCCATGACAAAGACCATTTTTGACCAAACAGATAAGACCAAGTGACAACACAATATGATATTCAAGATAGTATTCAAGACTACACAAGACCAAATGACCAAAAACATGTAAAGACCAATTTGAACCATGAAGTATTGACCAAAAGATGAAACCAAATACATGTTAAAAACAGTTAACCACAAATAATAAACAGACAACAGATATTTCGACCAACAAATTTCACGAACCATTTAAAACCATGTAACAAAGCTGAAAAAAAATCATCAACACAAAAACCTGGGCTCTGGTACCAATTGTTAGGATCCTATATTTATTGTGTTGATGATTCGGGTGGTCTTGGATGATCAAAATACATGTTTACCATTTTAGAGAGAGAAGTAGAGAGTTGAGTGTTTTCTTGCTAGAGACTTGGTATACAAAAGTATGGAATGTTAGATTGAAAAGCACCACCCCTTCCATGGATGGAAGGGGTATTTATACTTACAAATACACGACCTCCTATCGGCCTGTGGATCAGGTATACAGTGGGTAAAGACCCGTCCTTCCTCCACGGTGTTGCACTACACTATACTACGCTACAAACTAATAAATAAACTACTAAATAACGTAACTAATGACAAGTCCACGAGCTAACTTAAGCTAGATAACATTTGGGGTGACCGACTCTTCACTATGGAATTTTCTAATTCCTAACATCCACGTACTCCTCAATAGAACCGTGTAGTTGAAAGACGAAATCGGACCCTTGTTGAAGCTGCAAGAACAATGCTAATTTACTCAAAGGTTCCAATGTTTCTTTGGGCTGAAGCCATTGCCACTTCTTGCTACACCCAAAATCGTTCCCTCATACATACCACTCATGGAAAAGCTCCATACGAACTTGTCCATAAATGAAAACCTGATCTCTCCTACCTTCGTGTATTTGGTACTTTATGCTATCCAACGAATGACGGTCAAGATTTAGGTAAATTAAGAGCTAAGGCGGACATTGGAGTTTTTGTGGGTTATGCACCAAACAAGAAGGGTTACCGAATCTACAACAAAAGAACTCGAGATATCATGGAAACTATTCACGTTACGTTCAATGAGCTGTCTGGGCAAATGGCTTCAGGACAATCAAGTTTTGGACCCGCATCACAACCTTCATTAAGTAATCCCATTAGTTCTTCTCTTGTACAAAATCCCTCACCAGCAATTCCAAATGTACCCCCTTCGGAAGATGATTTGAAGAAATTGTTTGATCCAATGTTTGATGAACACTATGAGCCTATTGCTAATGATCAGTCAAATCCATCAACAGAGGCTGCCCCTAACCCAGTCAACATAGATAACCCTTCAGTTTCTATGTCATTGAGTCAAGAAGCGCCTACTGCAGATCACTCATCCTCATCATCAAATCCTCAATCATCAAGTGTACATCATGGAAATGTTTCTGGAACCTATGATGGAGATAACCCCTTTGCTACTCCCGAAGATGCTCCATTTGAGAACATATTTGCTCCTGAACCAACTTCAGAACCATCTTCATCAGGAGATCCAAACTCTGCTACTTCAGTTCCTCAACAACAACCACACGAACACCTTAGAAAATAGACACATGACCATCCATTGGACAACATCATTGGAAACCCTTCTCGTCCAGTATCCACTCGAAAAAAACTTGCAACTGATGCCTTATGGTGCTTCTTCAACTCCGTACTATCTAAGGTCGAACCAAAAGACATTAAAACTGCCATGATTGAAGACAGCTAGTTCAATGCCATGCAAGAAGAAATTCATGAGTTCGATCGACTAGATGTATGGGAATTAGTACCTGCTCCTGACTATGCTATGATCATTGCTCTAAAGTGGATCTTCAAAGTAAAACTTGATGAGCATGGTGATGTGCTAAAGAACAAGGCTCGATTGGTTGCAAAAGGATATCGTCAAGAGGAGGGTATTGACTTTGAAGAACCATTTGCTCTAGTTGCACGTATCGAGGCAATCAGAATCTTCCTGGCTAACGCTGCAAGTAAGAACATGGTAGTCTATCAGATGGATGTAAAGACGGCTTTTCTTAACGGAGATCTGAAAGAAGTCATATACGTGAGCCAACCTAAAGGTTTTGTGAATCCAGAGCATCCTACTCATGTCTATCGCTTGAAGAAGGCCCTTTACGGTTTGAAGCAAGCTCCAAGGGCATGGTACGACACGCTATCGAAGTTTCTTGTATCTAATGGATTCAGCAAAGGAGCAGTTGTTCCGACATTGTTCACCAGAAAGTCAGGCAAACACTTAATTCACGTTCAAATCTATGTTGATGATATTATTTTTGCCTTGAATGACCCCAATGAATGTGACCGTTTTTCTAAGGAGATGGGCTCCAAATTTCAAATGTCAATGATGGGACAAATGTCATTTTTCTTGGGATTACAAATTTCACAAAGTCCCGGAGGTATTTTTATCAATCAATCTAAATATGCCAATGAAATCTTAAAGAAATTTGGATTTGACTCTTGTGACCCTGTTGACACTCCCATGGTGGAGCGTACTAAATTGGATGAGGACCACTCAGGGATCATGGTTGACCAAATTAAATATCGTAGTATGATTGGGTCCCTGATGTACCTTACTTCCAGTAGACCAGACATTCTGTTCGCTGTGTGCATGTGTGCTAGATACCAGGCTAAGCCTACCAAAAAGCACCTTGAAGCGGTTAAACGGGTCTTTCGGTATCTCCAAGGAACCATCAACATGGGACTTTGGTACCCGAAGGACACCGGTATGTCACTAACAGCCTATGCAGATGCTGACCATGTAGGGTGTCAAGATACACGTCGAAGCACGTCAGGAGGTGCTCAGTTTTTGGGTGATAAGCTTGTGAGCTGGTCTTCAAAGAAACAAATGAGTACTTCTATATCCTCTACAGAGGCAGAATACATAGCCATGTCATCTTGTTATGCTTAAATCCTATGTATGAGATCCCAATTATCTGACTATGGCTTTGAATTCAACAAAATCCCTCTGTATTGTGATAACAAGAGTGCCATAGCTCTCTCATGCAACAACGTTCAACATTCAAGACAAAAGCATATCGACATTCGACATCATTTCATCAGGGAGCAAGTGGAGAACGGTGTGGTGGAACTATATTTTGTCAAGACTGAATATCAGTTAGCAGACATCTTCACCAAAGCTCTTCCTAGAGAACGTTTTGAGTTTATCCTTCCACGACTTGGTCTAAAGAGTCTACAACCGGAAACACTCAAACGTCTTCAAGAGGAAGACGAGGAGTAAAAGCTTTTCTTCATCCATATCTTGTAAATATTTATTCAAAAAAGCAAAATACAAAATTACAAAACCCACAAAAAGAAAATAGAAAAATATAAAATTTCAAAAAATCTATAAAAATCAGAAAATCTTTGAAAAAGCTATAAAATATTTTTTTCCATCTTTTCTATTCTTCGATAACATCTACGGTCTTTGATTTGTCACTCTAAGAATGACACGGGTCTTTAGATGAAGTTCGAATGTATATAAACATTTAAAAAAATATATATATATAAAAAAAAGCATTTTGAGAGAATGAAAAACAAAGGTTTATAGTCATTTCAGACTGTACCCCGTTTTAAAAGAAAGAACAGAGCCATGCTTTATCTCATTTTTCAAATCTCATGCTCTGATTCTAAAAACAAATGTTTGTCACCAAAAAGACAAATGTTTCCTTCACGAATATTTTTCCTTCTATAAATTCTTCTGAAAAATATTTGTTATCTAATGAAAACTAAATAGCTTTGAAAAATAACTCGGACTCAATTTTTGAAAATCATCTGGACTTGTCATTTGTCAAAATCTCTATCTCTCAATCAACAACTTATGTCATTGATTGAGGGGGAGAATGATTTCAATTAAATCAAATGGGTTATTTGTCAAGCAATTGCAATGTCTTATACAATTGCAATGTCTTATACAATTGCAATGTCTTAAGCATGCTTGAACATTGGAGTTTAAAGTATCAAAATCTGATGCTTATCAGTTAAAATATTTTTCAAAAGCAAGTAACAATTCTCCTCCAAATTTTTTAAAATTTAATTTAAATCAATAGAGATTACAAATCTCAATGGATTTGAAAATTATGATCGGGGGAGAATATTGTGATTTAAATTGGATTTAAACTGATAATTCGATAAATGGTTTTGTAGGTGATTAGCAAGCTCTCCTCCCTACATGTGCCTAACGATTTCAAATTTTCTATGCACATGTTAAGGGGGAGCATCTGTATCAAACCAAAAAGGATTGAAACATGATTGATTTGTCTCTAAGTGCAGGTTCTCCCTCTATGTGTTAAAATTATTTCAAATATCTCGATGCACATATTGAGGGGGAGCAACTTTTTTGAAAACCACATCCTTTCTCAAAAATATCTTTAACAAAGTATTTAAAATACTAATTTTGATAGGGAAAGTGATGTCGATATTTTTAGAAAAGGTTGATCAAAGAAGTGAATTCTTAATTCTCAATCTGAAGATTTTCAAATCCTCTTGCCTCCATGTGCCAAAACGATTTCAAACATACGATGCACATGTTGAGGGGGAGCTTTTTCTGATATATCAAAAATAATTCAGGTACAAAATTCTTTGATCATAGATCACAAGTATCTGGATTGATTATTCAAACGGTTTTCGAATGGTTTCAATGGCAGAAGAACAATACCAAAAAGACCGACCAAATTTATTTTATGCATGGAGATATAAGGATGGTTAGGTTAGGTATTCGTTCCCACGATCCCGCCAGAGCTGGAGGGATTTACCCAGGGACAATTCACTAGATAGTGTAGAAGTCCTTAGGTATGATAAAAAAAAAAAAAAAAAAAAGAAGAAGAGAAAAGTGAGAAATGGGAAGAGTGCGGACTGAGATAGAGCTAGAACTGGAATAAACCCAACAAAGTTCTAGTTACGAAGTCTCGGTAAGCACTGAAGGGGTTGAAGAATGAAAAAGAATTGAATGTGAAAAGGGTGAAAAGAAATAGCCCTCCAATAATTCAACCTTAGGGCAGAAACCGGGTTCAATACATATGCTACTGTGGTTACTAAGGTAACACCGGTATTGAAGATAAGACGTCATGGACCCAGTGACGCACTGCACTACAACTTCCCAAGCTACTCAAGTTCCTCTTAAAAGGACTTGTTTCATTCTCACGGGGAACCTAGAATATCTATCGACTTTCTCTTAGAGATTGTTGATATTGAAGAAGGAGACCCTCTCCTTAGTCTTCGGCATAGGAACCAAATGTGCACTATTGAGTCTAGAGCCACGAGATCATCAATAAATCTCATTAGGACACAAAATTAATGAAGACTTACTGTTTCACACAATGTGGAAAGTGAGATTATATCTTAAGAGTCCTACGCATTATCCTTGTGGTATTGCCAGAACATCTGAGTGATATGTAAAATATTCACGATGAAGATGGAAATCCTTCTAGAGCCAACATCAAACAAGCTCTTGGTAGGTAACATGTGAGATCTATCCAATAGATCAAACTTGTGACAACTGGATTGAAACAATGGTATTGCCAGAACATCTGAGTGATATGTAAAATATTCACGATGAAGATGGAAATCCTTCTAGAGCCAACATCAAACAAGCTCTTGGTAGGTAACATGTGATATCTATCCAATAGATCAAACTTGTGACAACTGGATTGAAACAATGGGGCGATTCATTATTGAATCAACCATGGTCCAGGAAATGGATTGACGGATACCTTTGAAAAACCGGTCGTTGTGCTTAAAATTCTTTTCTCTGGCACATCGACTGTGTATTAATACATCAAAAAATAAAAGGTGTTTATGATTGATAATTGATTTTCCTTAAAACCTTCGTTGTATTGCAAAAACACTTTATATTGAGACGTACACGATTGTTTTTCAAATCTCTTTTCATCAATCAGTGAATCTCAATTCGCTGGTTCACTCACTTCGTGTTGTCTTCTTTGAGATGTTCCAGTTTGAGAACGGCTAGAGCAGCTGCGAAACCCTGTCAAGGAGATTCTTCGGAATTATACCTGATCACAGGCAGTACTTGTACTGATCAACGGGGAACCGTGGGCCGTGTACCTCAATTCAACGAAAGTGATCAAAGACGCTTTCGTGCACTTTATTGCTAACTGTTGTATGTAGGTACACCCGACGTTTGCAGCTGATCAGAATTGAGAGGCCAATCCATAGCCGCATGCTCACACAAAACATTCATTTCTAAAGAAATCATGATAAGTGCATCAACGACTCTGATATTTACACTCCATGCTTCTGCTACGCTACTGCAAATATCATGAATCAACTAAAGCTTCCGCTACTCTGATAAGAAGAAATCATGATCCAGAATGTGAGCATGTCGGTCCAATGTCACAACATCGCATAATATCAACACTACAAAGGAAGAGTCAGAGATTCATGGTAGCAGATGATCTCAAAGCTGGCTCAAAACTCATCATCACGTGGATCAGTCAAAGACCTCCACTTGGATTAACCAAACATGCAAAACATGAAGAATCAAAGACTACGGGCTAATGAGCAAAGAACTTAATCAAGAATCCTGTAACAATCAAATGTAATATCTGTTTGTATTCATTGTAAGTTGAGGTGACCTCCCTTAGGGGGAGATTGTTAGGATTTAGAAAATCCAGTTGTTAAAGTGTCAGTCACCTCAAGTATATGTAATCGTTAGAAAGCTCGTAGTCGTAGTTATTTAATGTTAGTTAGTATTTAGTTAAATAACACCGTGGAGGACGGACGAGTCTTTACCCACTGTATGCCTGATCCACAGCCCGTAGGAGGCGTATTTTGTAAGATACTATAAATACCCTCTACCTCCCAAGGTAGAGGGTTGGAGCTTATAATAAGATTTTTCGTTCTCTCTCTAAGTTCCCTAAACCTCTAAAATTTCTCTCTCTAAAACCCTTAAGTCATACGCCTCATTAGTGTAGGTATTGATGTGTTTATGAAATCCAATATGTTACAGGTCTGGAAGCAGTGAGATACATCAGTGAGCCAACAATCCCTCTGAAATGGGTTTGATTGACTGGTTTGCCAGTGAGATCAGGTCCAAGTTTGTTAGGAGGGACCATTGGTGTCTTCACTGAGGCACATGCAGATATCTCATATTTCTTGAAGAGATTTCTTGTGTATTTCTCTTGACTGATGGAGATTCCTTTATCAGTTTGCCTGATTTGTAGTCCAAGGAAGTATGTGAGTTCACCTATCATGCTCGTTTCAAACTTCTTTGTCATCAGTTTTTCCAACTGTTTGCAAAGAGTGTAGTTTGTTGAGCCAAAGATGATGTCATCAACATATACTTGGACCAGTATCACATCTTGTTTTGTCCTGTAGATAAACAATGTGTTGTCTAACTTTCCTCTGACAAACTTGTTTTGAATCAGGAAGGCTGAGAGAGTTTCATACCATGCCCTGGGAGCTTGCTTTAGTCCATGAAGGGCTTTATCAAGCTTGCAGACATAGTCAGGGAATTCACTACTCTCAAAGCCAGGAGGTTGCTGAACATACACATCTTCCTTGAGTTCACCATTTAGGAATGCACTTTTTACATCCATTTGGTAAACTTTGAAGTTCATGTAGGTATCATATGCAAGGAAGATCCCGATGGCTTCCATTCTTGCAACAGGAGCTCCTGATGGCTTCCATTCTTGCAACAGGAGCAAATGTCTCATCATAGTCAATGCCTTCTTGTTGACTGTAACCTTTGGCTACAAGTCTGGCTTTGTTTTCAATGACAATGCTGTTTTCATCAGTTTTATTTCTGAAAACCTACTTCATTCCTATGACAATGACATCCTGAGGACATTTGATCAAGGTCATGACCTTGTTTTTATCAAACTGTTGAAGTTCTTCTTGCATGGCCTGAACCCAGCTTGGGTGTTTTAGAGCTTCAGTGACACTTTTGGGTTCTATATCTGATAGGTAATCAGCATATAGACATTCATTGGCTGAAGTTGTAGTTAACTTAGCAGCCATGCTTCTAGTGAGCATGCCCTCAGTGGGTTCACCAATGATGTTTACAAGCTCAATGTCCTGAGATTTTGTCTACTTACTTTGTGGTCTAGGATCTGAGCTTGAAGAGGTCACTGGAGACTCAGGAGTGAGTTCAGGTACATGAGCCACATAATCATTAAGAACATTTGTTGAGATGTCTTGTTCAGGTTGGGGTTCATGAATCACAGGTTCCTGAACATTTGGTTCAGTGTTACCTATCCCAGCAGGGACTGATTGATTATCATTGAATTCACTGATAGTTGGTTGTGACAGGTTGTGAGGCAAGACATAATATGAGATGTCAGCAACAGCTTGGTATGAGGAATTGATTTCAGTGTTATACTTATCAGGAGGATATCTTGATGAGTTATCAATTCCTATTTCCTCCACTGAGGTGTTGGTGAACCTGATGCTTTCTGAACATTCATCAAAGGTGACATGAAAGGTTTCCTCAACTTGTTGTCTCCTTGTGTTAAATACCATGAAGGCTTTGGAGATTAGTGAGTAACCTAGAAAGTATCCATCATCAGCTTTAGCATCAAACTTGCCTAGATGATCCTTGTGGTTATGAATAAACACAAGACATCCAAATACATGAAAGTAGTTGATATCAGGAAGTCTACCTTTGAATAACTCATATGGGGTTTTGTTATGTCTTTTGACAATGATTGACCTGTTTTGAGTGTAACAGGCTGTTTTGACTGCTTCAGTAAAGAAATGTTTTGATAGAGTTGAGCCATTTAACATAGTTCTAGCAGCCTCAATGAGAGTTTTGTTTTTCCTTTCTGCTACCCCATTTTGTTCAGGGGTGTAAGGAGATGAATTTTTTTGGGAGATTCCCTTTTCATCACAGAAACTCTCAAGCTCATCATTTCTGAACTCAGTACCATTGTCAGTTCTGATTTGTTTAACAGTAATGTCATTCTGGTTTTCAATGTTCCTGATGAATGACATTATAGTGTCAGCTGCCTGACTTTTTTGGAAAGAAAGTATACCCAAGTGTATCTTGAAAACTCATCAACAATGACAAGTGTATACTTCTCATGCTGGATTGATCTAGGACTGACTGGTCCAAAGAGATCCATATGCAGGAGATGAAGGCAGCTTTTGATTGAGAAATTTTGTTTTGTTTTGAAAGATGCTCTTTGGTGTTTGCCTTTTTCACAGGCTGAGCATGGTTTATCTTTTGCAAAAACCAGTGATGGTAAGCCAAGGACCTTGTTTTGTTTTGCCAAGTTGTTGATGTTTTTGAAATTTAAGTGTGAGAGTCTCTTGTGCCACAGCCAGTTGATAGTTTCAGTGGCTTTGGCAAAGAGACAAGTTCCATTTTGAGAGAGTGTTGACATGTCTAAGACATAAACATCATCTCTTCTAGGAGCTATCAACACAACTTCTTTGTTGGCATTGAAAATGGTGCCTTGTTTGTCATTGAATTGCACAATGTACTTTGCATCACAGAGTTGACTGACACTGATGAGATTGTATTTGAGACCATTGACATAAGCTATTCTAGAGAAAACTATTCCATTGCAGTATACTGAACCAGAACCTTCAGTGGGACATGATGAGTTATCACCAAATACTACCTTGGGTCCTGGTTCCTTTACATATTTGTGCAGATACTCCTTGACGCCAGTCATGCTTCTTGAGCATCCACTATCTAGATGCCAAATAGGCTCCCTGGCGTGTCTCTGCACAAATAGTAAACTGGATTAGTTTCTCTTGCTGACCCACATACTAGTTGGCTTGGGCTTAAAGGTCTGTTTGAATTTGGCAATTGACTCATGGTCAGTGGTTGAGTGCATTGTGCTACCACAGGTTTTGCATTTGGAGACTGAGGATGACTCAGTGATTTTGGGTTGCTTGGAACTTCTCCTTGCTTGGATGACACTGTCATGCTGGGATGTCTCATGAGCTGGATTTCCGCAAATATCACAGCATGTGTTCATGAGACAATCATCAGGATGATGATCATTAAAGCCGCAGTGTGGGCAAGGAGGAAAGGGTTTTGCTCTAAACTTTTGAGCAGACTTGGAGGTTGAAGCATACTGATGACCAACATTGGTATAGTTTGCTTTACTGAATAAACTTACATATTGTAAGTAATCAGAAGTTCTGTGATCATCCTTTTTGCAGATCATACAAAAAAGGATTCTATAACAGTTGTCAGTGGTATGACTGGTATAGTGGCATAGATCACACTTCTGCTTGGGTTTGGTGGTGGCTTTTGACTTTGAGGAACTAGAGGAAGCTGACTTTGTTTCCTTGATTGATTCATGGACTTTTTCGATGGATTCCATCTTGTCAGTTAGCTTCCTCACAAGTTCAGTCAGTTGCTGAATTTGGTCAGCTTCAGTGGGGACAGAGGATGTGGAAGTCTCAGTGGGGGTAGATTTTTGTTGAATTGGTTTTGATGGTCTTTTCAGGATGGTTCTACCAAGTCCAGGCCTTTTTTTGGTGAGTGTGGATTGTATTGCAATGGAGTAAGCTCAGAGCTAGGAGCAGCACCCTGAAGAGGTTCTAGGGGTGGAAGTGGTGCTTCAGACTCAGCTTCAGACTCAGAGATGTGTTCAGTACTACTGGGCACATCAGGGAGTCCAAGCATGCTCTTTAGAGCTTGACTTTCAGGCTCTAGAATTCTTCCAGAATCAAAATTTGGAAGCTTACTCTCAGGATTAACCCTTTCAATCCAATCACTGGCTTGGGAACAATCAACATACTGGTAATCATGCCACCAGACACAAATGGTTTGGGACTCTAGTCTTTGTTGTGAGATTCAAGGAGATGATTTTCACCCATGACTCTCTTTTTGCTAGTGGGGGCTCCCACAGCATCAAAGACCCTTGGATTCTTAGCAGTCCAACCTTCAATGATTTCTTTTTCCTTTTTTAGTTCATCTTGAAGAGCCTGATTTCTTTTGACTAGTTCAGTGTTTTGAATTTGTAAAGTGACAGCCTCAAGGTTAGCTTGTTTTAACAGAAGTAATTCATCCCTACACTTGTTCAATTCAAAACTTAACTTGTTGTACTTAGAAAAAAGATTTAATCGTTGCTATTCTACAAACTTAAGGTCAACATTGATATACTTCATATAAGACTGCCAATCAGAGTCATCATCCATAGAAAGTAGAATATTTACCTTCTTCATTGTGATGTTGACCCATTCTCCATTCCTGGCATGATTTTTCCCAACAGCTAGCTTGTCTTCCTCTGAGAGGGCCATCAGTGCACTGACATGCACCATTTCATCATCAGATGAGACTGGCTCTTCATCCCAGTCGAAGGTTTCAGCAACAAGGCCTTTGTTTTTACCCTGCACAGATTGAACACTTTTTGTTGTTTCTGAGGGACTGGCCTCAAGCAATGCAAGCTTAGCTTTGACTTTCCTATACTTAGCTTCAAAATCAACGGTTTTCTTTTGATCAGATTTGTTTTGAAAGTTCTGATGAGACTGATAGATTTTTGGTTGAAATTTGCTAAAGCCTGAGGACTGATTTGACCCTGATGGTTTATAAGAGGGTTCATAAATTGTTTTTGAAAAACAGTCTTTTGCAAAATGACCTCTTTTGTGACACTTAAAGCATTCAGTGTCCTCATTTGCTTTAGCATTTGAAAAACCTTTGTTTCTTTTTATAAACCTTCGAGAGTTAGCAAGGAGTGCCCTTTCCTGAAATTCAACGTTCAGGTCATTTAGGTACTCCTCACTTGATCTCTCATCAGGCTCATCATCTGAATTTTCTTGAAAATCTTGAACCACATTGTTAGAAAAGAAAGCAGTTGATATAGGTGTTGAAGTGGTGGTCAGGGACTTCTTGACTTCCTGAGACTTCTTTAAGTCAGGGTATCGTCTGTTGATGAGGTTTTCCTCATAGACAAATTTCCCATAAATTTCAGGAAGTTCAAGATTCTGGATATGATTAGCATTCCTAAGTCCCTGAGAGAAATTCAACCACTTCTCAGGGAGACTATTGACAAAACCAACATTGATTTCATGTTTGGACAACTTAACACCATTATTTGACAGTTCATTTAAAAGAGTTTTGTACCGGGTGTAAGTTTGAGACAAAGTTTCTAAGTCCTTAGCCCTGAAGGTGTTATACTCAAGTTTCAAGTCCATTATCCTGTTTTCCTTGGCATCAGATGGGCCTTCATGGCTATGAACTAGGTCATCCCAGGTTTGTTTAGCTGTACTACAGCTTATAACTGACTCCATAATATCATCAGGAAGACATGATATGATGATACTTTTGAGTCTTTGGTCCTGGTTGACCACTCTCCTCTCATCCTGAGTCCACTGAGCTTCAGGTTTAGGCAAACCTTCAGCAGTCTTTGGGATAAATGGACCTTCATTTATACACTTGATATAATAAGGTTCCATCCCAATCAAATAGCAAAGCATACGCTTTTTCCATTTGTTGAATTTACCAACTTCAAGTCTAGGGGCAACAGCTGAATAAGCTCCACCCTTTTTATCGACTAGTTGGGGTACATCAATTTCAGCCATAGGGATCCTGATTTAAAAATGTTTTAGAGCGGCTTAATTTTTTTTTTATAATCAGCCTTGCTCTGATACCACTTGTTGTTCCCTATTCACTATCGTAAAACAGTTTAAGTATTAAAAACAAGTTAATAGTGAATCTATGACTGATAAGATGTAAGTAAAACACACAGATTAATTTTCAACATAATATTCTTTATTTGAAATGAATCAAACAAGAATACATTACCCAAGTACTTGCGGAATAGTACTTGGGATTGAAATGACAAAGGTTGGTAACTCCTCTCGAAGCTCAGGCTAAGTCTGAGCACAACTACAAGTACCCACTGAGCTATCTCAGGGATTAAGCTGTATTTGGAGGAGTGAAAAGATGGCTTGCGTGTATGCGTGTTTTTACAATTCAAAAGATTGAATCTTTCACTCCATCTCTTATGCTATTTATACAAGTATTAGTTTTAACTCTTTCCTAAGTGACAAACTGACAATTTACAGAAGACAAAATACTGATGTATTTTGTCTCTGTTTACAAAGACTATTTTAGGTAAGAGACAAGACTGCTTTCCAAAGGTCAGTGATGACACTGAGCCTGATCATTTGCCATTCAGGGAAAGTTGACTTTAGTTGATAAGGACTTTATCTTATCTGATTCAATCTTATCCCGCCTTATCCCGCTCATTCTTCAGTCTCCATATCCTTCAGTCTTCTACTTCAGTTTGTCTTCAGTGTAAGTAGTTGGAGAGGAGTTTTAGGGATTCAGTGAGTTATTGTCATCACTCACTGAATCCACCATCTTCTTCTTGACTCAGTCTTCACCCTTTAAGTTCCGCCTTACTGAGTGGAGAGACTTCTTCTTCGCCTCATACTGAGTATCTTGAAGATGGCTCACTGAGAGACTATGCACTCAGTGACCTGTTAGTGTTTAACGGTCTAAACACTTAGGATATTTTCTATTTAAATCCTAGATTAAGGGGTTTGGGTATTCACTGAACCCAACATGTTATTTTGTTTTGAGCTACTGGATTTCATAGTGATAATTGTGCTACATGGTTGCGTACATTGTGTTTAGAGAATTGCATTTATTAGTAAAAGGTTATATTAATTGTAGAGTAAATTACACCGTTCGTCCCTATGGTTTACCCAAAATAACACTCCAAGTCCCTTTGTTTTTTTTTGCTTGGTGAGTCCTTATTATCAAGTTTTGTTTCACTGTGAGTCCCTGTTGATAACTGCCGTTATCTTTCTTGGTTAAGTCATCCCCACGTGGGGGTATATTTGTAATTTTCTTTATGAGGTATTTGTACATGTTATATACCTGCACTTTCTTTTCCCATCACATCCCATATATTTTTCAACTTTTCCCTCCCCATCCATCTACCTCCAAACTTTGCATCTTCTAAATTCCAAAAGCCTAAGATCAGACTAATGCAATGGTGATATCAGCTCCAAAGTGGAAGTTTCGCACTATAGAGGAGGATGTTGACCCTTGGAAACGTTATGGTATGTTGTATTTTGTGCCTTTCTATTTTTTTTTTATTTTTTTTCAAAGTATGAATGATATCTTAATGTGTTAACCTTTAATTAGAATTTTGGTAGTAAAGTACATGGTTTTGTGTTTTGATCAAAACCCTAATTTTGAATGCATTTTTTTTAATCTCTTTTCAGGTAACAATGAGGCTCTGTTTTCCATCAAGTTTCATTATGCAGGAATGTTCACCTCTCAACCAGGTAGGAGATATGTAAATGGTGAGTACAGTTTCTTCGATGATGTTGACATTGATGAGTTTTCAATGCTAGAGCTAATTGATATGGTAGCAATGGTAGGCTATTCTGAGAATATGAAAAATTATTACCATTTCAAAATTCCAGATGGTGATTTAGATACTGGGTTGCAAAACTATATTAGTCTGTGATTGCAAAAGCTCCATATCTTTTGTCTTTTGAATCTGCATTTTGCTGAACTGTATGGCATTTTGTGAACTTATGGCAATCAACTTTGTGGTATTTTGTATTTGCAATATGTTTGTGGCATTTTGTGAACTCCAATATGTTCTTTGTATTTGCATTATGTTTTGTGTTAAGTTGCAATATATTTGTGGCACTTTGCATTATCCTTGTTTACACTTGCTGCTCACAATATAATCCCACAAGAGTACTCATCCCACAAACAAACACTTGTAAAAAACTTATCACAAGTCAACATTTCCAATATACATCAAAAGTTAACATTTCCATTCAACTTAAAATCTTGTACAAAACATACAGGATACATTGCAGTGAACTTAAATACCTTGTACATCATCATTCATTAAACAGAACCTAACATCATCTAAAATTACTTATGTTAAAACTTAAAACCAAACAAACAACACAAATGCAATCCAAGATATGTACAAATTTCTTCTGCTCCTTTCTAGATCTGCTTGCAATTCTCAGATATTGGCTTCAAGGTTATTTCTTCCTCTCAACAATCCAGGTATTATCGCAATAGCACGTGGGCACATTGGGGGATCTACCCAGTCATTGAATGGACAGTCTGATCCCTATTTACATCATGAACAAAGGAAATCACTAGCATGAACCCAAATTATTGAAAAAGTTAAATTAAGAGAAATTACCACTTCGGGACAACCCCAAAAGCGATGGCCACGGTTGTAGTTGGTCCAAGAAGTACGAACTACTACTACTCAACCACAAGAACAATTCACCATTTTCAATTTACTCAAGTATGAGAAGATGGTTTTTTGATTTAGGGTTTAGGTAAGTAAGAAATAAAGAGGATTGGGAGATTAAATAGCGGAGAGTGGGGATGACTTAACCAAGAAAGATAACGGCAGTTATCAATAGAGACTCACAGTGAAACAAAACTTGATAATAAGGACTCACCAAGCAACAAAAAAAAAAAAAAAAAAAAAAAAGGACTTGGAGTGTTATTTTGGGTAAACCATAGGGACGAACGGTGTAATTTACTCTTAATTGTAGTGTTTTACAATGAGAATAACTTGTGCTTTATATATTTGTAAGAGTTAATTGCAATTTTAGTCCTTGTGGTTTGGCCAAATTGCACGTTTGGTCCCCAAAACTTTGAAAGTGTAGCGATAGTTCTCATTTTGAAGTTTGAATTGCATTTTTGGTCCCTAAATAAAGTTAAATGACTAAAATACATTTTGTCTTCTTCAGAAAAAGGCAAAGGTAATTTAGTCATTTCACACCGATAAAGACCAAAAATGCAACCCACTCGTATTTATTTAAAATTTGACCAAACCTGCAATTTGACCAAATCACAAGACCAAAAATGCAATTAACTCTATTTGTAAATTATGTTTGATCACTCGTATTTATTTAAAATTTTATTTATGATAGTGTTAAAACAGTTAATAAGAGTGAAGATTTTAAATCTTTTATAACTAGTGTAAATATAACACCAGTAATGACTATTGACTAATGAATTAGATAAACCGAGAGATGGGGGATGCATCTTCTCTAGTTGATACTTTCTACCTTGGGTTATGTGATTCTTGTCTCATCTAAATTAGTATTAAACTAATGTACTTTTAACTAATATAGTAATCAATTTCTTAATGAAATTACTACACTTGTAATTAAACTTTTCATGAAACTACTTTCAAAGAAAACAAAAACAATAGCACGTGTGTAAAGTAAAGACAACTTCTTTGTTCTCTGTGAGATGGTTAATCACTACTAGAGTTGGGGTCACATGGAAGACGGATTTCGTCATTATACTCACGCCCTCGCTTTAACTTATATCGACGGCATGTAGCCGCTAAACCGTCGTCTTCCTAAATCCGTCGCCATAAGTTATAGCAAAGACACTTTTGGCTCTTAGCGACGATGAGTATTAACTTGACTTTTTGACTTTTTAAAATTAACTTTTTGATGTAACTTATAGTAAAGTCACTATAAGTGATCTTGACTTTTTAACTTCTTGATTGTAGTTGACTTTGACTTTGAGCTATAACGACGACATGTTTTCGCTACACGTGAAACAATATTATACTGATGTTATAGGTGAAACACTTAGCATTCGATTTAAGTGAACAATATTATATTGATAAAGCATATACGAAACGATATCTTACAAACTAAGTAAGTCAATTACGAAAGGATCGTATTCTCAAGCATGTGTTACCACATCTCGAGAATATTCAAGTGATTCATATCAAACGAAGTGTCTTGCTAGCTATTAGATCAAGAGGAATCGTTGCATTTTTACACAATTGTATTGATAGCTCATACAGAGGCGGAGCCATATGGTTACTTGTAGGGGGCAGTGCCCTCGATAACTGTTGTGCAAAGGCTAATTTCGTACGAGTTTTTAGTATAAAAATATTATGAATATGTTGAATTTACAAGAGTGCCCTCATAGTTATACCACGTGTGCCCTCAACCTTGAAAACTGTTTTGTACTTTTTTACTTTAGTCAAAATGTCTAAACCAAACTTATGTACCAGTATATTTACCCATAGTACTTCGTTTGTTAACTAAAAATGTAGATGTGTTATTTTGATTTTATGTTATTCATCTCTCTAAATTTAGTTATAAAAGTAGTAGCTATTCAAGTGAATTATGTGATTTTTCATGTTTTGTCTTTTGTTTCTTTAATTTGAGTATGAGAATTTGTGAGTGTCTTGTTATAGTGTAATAATGCAAAACCTTAGTATATTAAAACAGGCAATCCTACTATTTTTCTGAATATAAGTAGTTTTCTTTTACAATATAAGATGCTAGATTGTTTAGTTTCTTCCGGAAGATAAAGTGTTTTTTGTTGCATTTTTTAGCTCAAGATAAGTTGCCTAAGTTTTTGCACTGTATCGCCGGACCTTTTGTTGCAACTTTTTATCATTATAAGTTTCTTTCTTTTCTTGCACATTATAAGCTGCAATTTTGCTGCAATTTATGCACTAGGTTAGTTATTTTTCTGCAGTATTATCTGTTTTTTTTATGCATTTTGATTAGTTAAAAAATATTTGGTGCTGCTTTGTGAAGGTAATAAATTTTTGCCCCCGATACTCGAAATTTCTGGCTCCGCCACTGAGCGCATACATGAAATGAAATGTTTAGAAATATATACAATTCTTATAGAGAACAAATAACTAAATAAAAAAATAGAGTGTGTTAACGAACGTTGCTAGCGACATTCATTATGTGCGAACAAGACTATTCAAGTGATTCATATACAATGAAGAGTCTTACTAGCTATTCAATCAAGAGAAATCATTGCATGTAAGTGATTGTAATGAGACCGCAAATATGAATCAATATCTTTTGAACTACATAAGTCAAATAGGTAAGTATCATATTTTTAAATAAATGTTATCACATCTGATAACTAGAGTGATTCATATGAAACGAAGTGTCATGCTAGCTATTTAATCGAGAGGAATCATTTCATTTCATCAAATATATTGATAGCGTATATACGAAATGCCATCTTTTGAAAGACACAAGTCAAATACGTAAGTTTCATCTTCGTAAGCAAGTGTCATCGCTAACAAGACTATTTAAGTAATTCAACTAAACGAATTGTCTTGCTAGCTATTCAGTCTAGAGGAATCATTGCATTTCATTCATTATATTGAGAGCGCCCATACATATTAATATCTTTTGAACTACGTAAGTCTAAAGAAAAATGATAGAACCACAAAAAGACTTCCACAAAAATTCTCACAAAATAAGGTGTCACTTCTTGATTGGTTTAGTTACTGAGAAGAAAGAGAGAAAATTTAAAAAAAATACACTAATAAGGAAATGACACCTCATTTTCTAAGAGTTTTTGTGAAAGTTTTTTTGTTGTTCTATCATTTCTCAAGTCTAAATACGAAAGTATTGTCTAACTAAATAAGTGTTATGACATCCAATACAATTCCGGTATTTTATATAAAATGAAGTGTCTCTTGCTATTCTACCAAGAGGAATCACTTGATTTCATTGATAATATTGATAACACATATATAAAATGATACCATTTGAATTACGTAAGTCAAATATTAAAGTATCATCTTTCTAAACACGTGTTATCACTTTCAAAATTATTCAAGTAAATTTTAACTGCATATAAAAAGTTTATTTGAAATTTTTAAACTTGAATTTTTAATCTTTAAAGTTGAAACTTAATTATCCTTTAATTGATTAATTGAATGGAGTGTCTATAAATGGCATGAAAAGACTTTTTCAATTTTATAACCTTTACATAACAAAACATGGTTAAGTTAATGAAATATCAAAAATATACTACATTACATATTTAAATGTTGTAAAAGGGAAGTAATGAAAAACATCTTAAAAGTGCACGTTATGCATTAACTTAACATTTGAAAATATTTTAAACAAATGTAGTGTATTAGTTTTATCTTAGAGTAAACTGTAAAAATCATCTTTATGGTTTATAGTTTTTGGCAAATATCATCCCTGTCTCATATTATTGGCATTAATTATCTCTAAGTGGTCAAACCATCGCCAATAATCATCCCTAATAGGGATGATTTTTGCAAAAAAGAATATTTAGTAAAGTGCAAAAATCCCTAGGAATGATTAGTGACGACGGTTTGACCACTTAAAGATGATTAGTGCCAATAGTATAAGACAGGGATGATATGTGTCAAAAATTATAAACCACAAGGATGATTTTTGCAGTTTACTCTTTATCTTATAATAAAACCATTTTATTTTTCAGACTCAATTTGTATAAAAAGTTTCGATATAATTTTGCAACGGTTTATCTCTACTACTTATAACGCATGGCCAGGACCAGATTTGAGCATGTGCAGGATGCTCGGACACATAAGGTCTCTATATTTTCAGGGGCCCCAAGATTATAGACACAACGATTGATCTCAATGGATTTCGGGCATAAAATTGATAACAATATGTTCAAGGATGAAAAAGTAATTGATTTTAAGAAAGAACGAGGTCATATCATAAGGCAATAAAAAAACGAGATACACATAGGATTACAGTGATATGTATCTTTAAGAGATGAAGAAGATGTCAAATTTGTAAACCTTTACATCTTTTTGATACATAAACAAAAAACTATAAGGGAAATTTAAATGAAAATTTAAATGTGGGTAAATTGCATTTTTAGTCCCTAAGGTATGGCTAAATTGCAGGTTTTGTTCTTAACATTTTGAAAGTGCAACGATAGTCCCCATTTTAAAGGTTTTGCTGCATGTTTGGTCCCTAATATGCAATTTAAGGACCAAACATGAAACAGAAACTTCAAACTATTAGGGACCAAATCTGTAATTTAGGGACCAAATATGCAACAAAACATTCAAAATGGGGACTACCGCTGCACTTTCAAAATGTTAGGGACGAAACATGTAATTTGGCCATACCTTAAGGACCAAAAATGCAATTTACTCTTTAAATGTCTTTCTTGTAGTCCTTTGTGTTGGGTTTTTTGCTTCTCCTTTTTGGTTGAGGTGGTTTCTATAAAAACTTTGCAAGTCCCATATCGTGTCATGAGCTATTACACATTTTTACTGGCCACGCGTGAAGGACGCCTTTTGTGTGTGGTACAATCATAAAGATGACCAGGTAAATTTTTGTTGTTGTAGTATGTGTGAGTGTATTATGAAGCATGTTTGCGTTTAAGCGGTGTATGTTTGTGTTGTTGATTTAGTTGTCATTATTACTATTATGTGGTGTAGAATTTGGTGCTGATATGGAGCTGCGGTGGCGGTTACGGATTTGATCACCACTACGATATCGGGGTTGATGCAGAATATGACTTGTCTTTAGCCATGATTAATTAAGCAAACCACCATGCAAATTGCAATAAGAAAATACAAAATCAAGGTGGAACACTAACATTACTATATATACTATAGAGCAAGACACAATACTTGCACATTAATTGCTAACTTTCGCAAGTTGGCAAAAATAGCCCCTAAGGTTTAGGTGTCGTTGCAAAGTAAGTCCTCTAGCATTAATTGCTATCTATAGCAATTGGGCACAAATAGTCTCTAAGGTTTAAGTGTCGTTAGAAAGTAAGTCCTGTAGAATTAATTGCTATTTATAGCAATTTGGCAAAAATAGTCTCTATCCAAATTCACTTATACAAAAGCAATCTTGCTGCATCGCGCGGGTTTCCACACTCGTTTTCTACTAATCTTGTCTTCATTATCTCTTGTAGAATACGATAACAGACAATGTGAAATCAAATCTTTGAAGAGGTTTTAATTGAAGTAATAAGTTCAATTTTATCAGGTAAGAAAATTAAGCCATCCCATTAAAAAATAGAAAGTCATCTAGCAAAAAAGTATATGTACAACACAAGTGTCGATTTGGTATAAAAAATAATACTCCGTAATAATTAACAAAACTTGTTTTTAAACTATTAGGGATAAAGACAAAACAATGATCAATCTGGAACTTAAAATACAAGTACAAAGGAGACCTCTATTGCATTTTGTCTCTTCCAGTGACTTTGCATACTTGTCTCTTGCTTGTCTTAATTAATTTCTCATTATCAAAATATCAACACATTCAGAATAATTTGGTATACATGATATACATGTTAGCGCTACCTTACTTAACTATTTCTAATCGAGCAATATGATTTATAGGATATACTTGTTACCGATACCTTTCTTAATTATTCCTAATTGACTCTTTCGGGGAAATGTTTGTTACCTCAAGATTCATTATCTATGCCACTAGTGTGCGTGAAAATAGACAAAGCAAAATATCCTTAATTGTGTGTAAGCATTACTATTTTCTTGAAATACGTTAATTATCATAAAAAGATAATTATGCTATTTATTGCCTCTACTTTCTGGAAGCTTTCAAACTACGTTATTATTTGTAACTAGTCGGGTAATTGCGGGCGTTGCATTAACGGGTACATTGCAATTAAATTTACTGACGATAGGTATGAAAAATATTTATGATGTCAATATAAATAGAATTTCTATTATTACTTGTAATAACGGATTACAATAAGATGGCAGGCAAACAGGCAACAAGCTGTGCCGCAACCCCCTTTTGAATAGCAAAACCAATTCTACTAAAAATGAAATTTTGTGACTTAGGGGTCGCAAAATTACTTTGCACAACCCGTTGAACCCTAGTCAAAAACTCCACAGCTGCCGAAGCTAGGAACCCAAATGTATCAAAAGCAAAAGGGGTAAATACGTGTTAATTCTCTAAACAAGCTTTCTCGTGTTTAGCAACTTTGCTCGATTCCGCTTTCAACGCCGCTTGTCCGGCAACAAACCCATTGTCCCTTAGCCCAACAAGAGGGGACACTCCGGTAAGATCCACACAAGCATGTTTCCCCTCGGCCCATCCAAACACAAGTATATCAGCTGGCCGTAAAGTAGACCTCCCTTCAAGCGGATCTGTCAGAAAGTTCACGGGGGCCTCTTTTTTAGAAGAAATTCCTGCTCGTTTAAGAACATCATACAAAACATCCCTAACCAAACTTTGACTACTGAAAATGGTGTGGTTTATCTCCTAGTAGTTCATTACAAACATAAATTTTTTTAATGGAGTAACAGAAAATCCGTTGATCGCAGTAAAAATGCCATGATCAAACAATGTAATCACTATATGTAAAGTGATACTTCGTATTAAGATGTAAATTGTAACTAATACAAAATAGTCGATTGTTGTAAAACGATATCAAGTTCGTCATCTCGACTCCAACATGCCTTTTTTACGACATTAGTAAGTTATGTCTTCATGCACCAATTAAATTAATCACCTTTTATTTTTATACTTAAGAGAATATAATCAACATTTTAATTATAAATAAATTTTCAAAACTCTAACTGAAACTTAACTATGATTAAAAAACATTGATTTTTCAATTTACTAAAATAAACGATAAAAATGTAGATATTCATAATTGTAATCTTTATTGTTTTGAGTCAAAGTAACTTAAATTTTTATAATTACTATATGAAATGATCCGGTGAGACTAATAATTAAAATGATAAGTTAATAATTGAAGAAATATGTATATATTTTTTCACGTGCATCTGTAATGTGTGATTGTGATTATTTTCATTCTTCTCATTTGATCATAACTCGTTACTATAACATGTTTTTATTATCATGATAACATACATATATTGACTTAAACGATTTGTAATATTGACATCAAATTTTCATAAATTTTTTTTAAAACAAAATGATGCATTTTTTTTTTGTTTTTTTAATTTATAAAGGAGTAAGATAGAACGTGTTAACGGTATTAGCAAGGGTGTGCAAAGGCTCCTTTAGCACATTAATATTATTGAAAAAAAATCTATAGATATGTGATAATAGTTACGTTATCACCTATACGGGTGTCACAAACGGCCCTCTTTTTTTGTGGTTTCTGTATTGTTAAATAGATCAAATTGCAATACTTTTTAGCATATAATTTCGACGTAATAAAAAAAAATATCTAGTACTATACTGTAATATAGATAAATTTGGTTTGATAGCTTCAGCATAGACTAGAATACAGACAAAAAAAATTAGTGGAAAATAACAAGGGCATAATCCAAAACCCAAAACGATAGTATATACTACAAAACTAAAAAGAGACAAAACGGCATGTGGAGTAACTAATTTTAGAAGTCTCAAAAGACAGAATTTGTAGTATTACAAGTCCCTATCTTGATTAAGAGTCTTAATAGTTAACTAATCATCAGGTGACACATAAACAACAAATGGTTTTTGTCTTAAGGGCATCTACTATGATGAACCTTTATAAAGGTTTATAATAGTGCATAGTCATCGGAAATCATAAATTCATAAACCTTTTTCTTGTTATGAACCTTTCTTCACTATAGATAAACTACTTAAAGCTTTATAAAACCTTATTAAACACAAAAGCATTAAATTAAGAAGAGGTTCAAGATATTAGACTTTTTCATTCTACATAAGCATGAAACAAATTTCCACTATGGTTAATAAAATGATAAACCTCTTCATCTTTTCTTAGACCTTTTTATAAAGGGAGATGATTTGTAAACTCCCAATAATGATTGGGACACTCAAATTGTGAGTGTTTGGACATTTATACCCTTTCAGGATAAACATAACTAAAAATAATGTGAGGGTATAATTGTCCAAACACTCACAATTTGAGTGTGTCAATCATTTTTGGGGGTGTACAAATCAACTTCCTTTTATAAACCATCATAGTGGATGCTCTAAGCTTAAAGTTATGAATTATGTTTATTCTCTTGAACATTCTCCTTAAAACTTTAAACGACATTTTTGTAACATATTTTGTACCACTTTCGTCTCATAATTATTGTCTAGCGTTAATTTTTGAAGACTTTATTTTGCAACGTTGATCTTAAATATTTTTATTTCTGTCATATAATACTTGATGAAAAATATATCAACAAAACTACATATAAAACTCAATTCATTCAAATATTTTTCATCAAGTAATATTTAACACAAATAAAAATATTTAAAGTTAAAATTAAAATCTAAAAACTTTAAAAGTTAATACTAGACAATAATTATAAGACGAATGGTATATAATTTTTACCAATAGTTATATTGTGTTTTACCTTTGTTAGACAAATACATTCACTAACCATTGATAACAAGGTGTTTTACATTGTCTTGGTGATATTTGAATGATGGTTGTAATATCTTGTTATGGGTTTGTGGCATGAACAAACTTTGGAAAAAAACATTTTTTAGTCGTCTCTTATCGATAATTATTTCATGCATTTCAAAATAAATGTCAAACTTTCAAAATAAACAAACTCTTAGTAATTCTCATAACTACACTCTCCTTTAATTAAATAGAGAATCTGTTTAGATTCTCATTTGAAATTTAGAATGAAAAATTATTATGGGACGATCCAAAATATATAAATGAGAGGATATGGAGTACTTGTTTTGGGACGGAAGGAATATGTATTATTTTTGAAAAAGAAAATTAAACACATCAATCTTACACATTTGCTCTTGACGGGTCTTGAACCCACAACATAGTGAAACGAGATGATGTAATAAATACTATAGTATCAAAATAATTTTACAAAAAGATGTAAATTGGTAGGAACACTCTGATCCTGATTGTCTTTTGTCACCAGCCATTGTGTACCCCACAAGGAATAGTTCCGGCAACTCTCCTAGCCCAGAGGAGCACCACATGGAGTGAGACGATCCGAGACTAGACTCTCCAATCTATTATTCCACAAAGTCTCTCCAGTGTGCCCATAAGTTTTAGTAAAAAAATTTGAATCCCAGCTGACGGGTTATAGATCAAGTTGTAGGAAAGCATTATTAGCAAGTTGGTATTGTCTTTTAGGACAATATGCATCATTGCATTGTTATAAAATTCAAGTTATTTCCAGATTTGGGTGAATAATTTACTTCTTTTGTTTTTTGCTTTAACCGCATAGAAGTGAGTTTGTTGCGTGCGGAAAAACAAAAACTCCACAGGCAGGGGACCGATGTTTGGTTGATATAAGCGATCTTCTCTTATTACTGTAGTAATTTGTACGAAGAAAATTTAGTTCGACACTCGTTGTTAATGAAGTATTATGTTTCGATATATCAAAAAGGTTGGAATTTCTCTTTTTTTTCTTCTTATTATTAACTTTTTGAATCGCATAGGGTTTCTTATGCGTATAAATGAGTCTTTTTTAAGAAGAATGTCAAATAAGATATCTTAGTGAAATTTTGGAGGTATACTTTGTCTCTTAGAGTCGGTAACTTTCATACTTAGGAAATGTCGCTTATTATACAACTTTTGTTTTCAAAAAAAAAAAAGTTTGTGACTAATAAGTATGTTTTTGCTTATCTAATGAGCAATGAAAATATGAGTTCTGAGAGGCCTAAAAGTGTGCTTAAATTCATGACTAAGCTTGCTTGACATCATCTTGATCACTGCAGTTAAGGAATCTACTTTTTCACAAATCATCAGGATCATGTCATACATGTTTTGTCATGAATTTAAGCACATAATTTAGCCTTTCAATCATTTTCATTTCTTGTGACATACTTCATCCGTCTCAAAATTATAGTTCATATTTCATTTTCAGGATGTCTTAAAATACTTGTCAACTTTTGTTTTTAGGTTAACACAAATAATTTAGTGAGAGAATATTTTACTTTAGTGGTTGAAAATTAAAATGATCTCATTTTTATTAAACTATGTAACTTTTATCTCTTAACAATAATGTTGAGATAGAAGGAGCATATGCTATCTTGTACTGGTTGTACTCTATGACTGTCAAAATACACATGAACTTTTAAACCATCTCATTTCCACACTTATATTAGCCATTTGTAGACACTACAATGAGTAGTTTAAGATACAAATACAAATACGAAGACTATCAAAAAATCCCCTAATGTTTGGAGTTTAGACTATTGATGTACCTGAATACCTGTCATTTCAAATAAATATACGACAAGATAAATTTAGAAAAATATTAGCGTAATCATATGAGAAGAAAACTTGCAACAAGAAACAATATGGACGGCAATATTTTGTTTGATGCGTTGTTAATAAGTGTCTGGACCGTCCGAAACAACTGACCCAATAACTTTGGGCCGGCTCAGTCCAGCAGTAAATATATAAATTTTACATTGATTTTTCTTATGTTACACTTGTTGTTTCCTAGGAAACATGTTTTCATGTTTGAGGCGATTCCTCGACTGCTAATTAACAAATCTTCTATATATAAATTTTAGTCAATCGGTATAACAGCTTATGATTATCATGATTCGATACAGACTTGAACAAGCATCACAAAATCCATATAAGAACCAAATGAACAATCCAATATTCTAATCCTACTTTAAACATTCCTGGAAAGAAAAAGAAGTCAAACAAAATGTAGGTGATGACAAAACAAATAAGTAGGCCTAAAGAATTCATTGCTTGCTCAATTTTTAGTGACAAAAAGGTTTGTAACTATCACATTAAAATGTATAAGCTCTCAAGATCAATTATTATTGCGTGCAAACAATTCTGGTCATGCCAATCTTTTGAAAAAAGATGATTTTACCTGGTCTAAATATGTGTGTCGTTGGATTCAAACCCCTTGACTTAGTCAATTTGATAGTCATATTTTACCTGGTGTAAATATAATAGTGAGTAATACCAAATTTTTGTGTGTTTGTAAAGTGAACACTCGTTATGAGACGAAAGTATATCAAGATTTTTTTGAAAACACTTTAATGATTAAATTTTTTTTTTGAATAAAATAAAATAAAATAAAAATAAAAAATTACCAAAGTTTACACCTACCCACTCAAATAACCAAAATTGACCCTATATCCCGTTACCAAAATTGACACGGGGTGTAATAGGGTTTGTGTGCGCTTCTGCGTGCTCACTGCCACGTGTACGGTTCTTGTGTGTTCACGAACATATATTTTTTTAAAGAAATTACACGCAAAGATTTTTAGTGGTGTGCGCGCTTGCTTGGGGTATCGGGCCTCACAAGTAGATTTTTTATGGTGTGTTTGTGATTTTTTAGAGCTTTTAGTGTGTATTTTTTGGCCTGTTTTATGGTAATTCAATTTTTTTGCGCGCTCTATATGAAACAACGTGTCAAACAACAAACTAGCGCTTGGAAGGCTTTGCTCGCGCTTTGTTTGTGCGCGTGCTCGGATTGTTTTCGGCTGACTATTTTAGTTTTTTGTTTGCGCGCTGTGTACTTTGATAATACATTCTCAAATGTCGTCTTTCATGACACACTTTTTAATAAGTTGATTCCAAGATATTTTCACAATAAAAAAAACCAACCACATTAAATTTCTAAGAAATAGTCGCCAGAAAATGGAGGTGTTATTTAATTAAATTTATGGAAGTAAGTGAAAACATAAGTGAGGTGGCAAAAATAAGAGAATTTGGGTGTCTGAATTAACGGAGCCCTCAACTCTGCTGCTGTCACGTGACCTGCTTCCCTTAGAACTGTTGACTCATCACCTACCTTTACCATTAATATATACACACGTCACGTGTTCACCATTCGTCGTTTCATTTGCCGTAAAGACTTACCGGAATCTTTTGTAACTGTTTTTATAGTTATTATTGTACAATGATGTTTCAACTCGCAAGATTTGATTGAATCTTTGTTTTCTTAAAAAAGATTCACTATGGATTTAAATTTGGAGATAAATCTTTTCATTTAATAAAATTATTTTTTACGTTTAAAACAAATCAACCAAAGTATAAGAATAAGTTACGTATCATTAATTTTAAGGAATTTGCTAAAAATGTAAATAATATTGTATACATTAATTCAATATCTTTTACATTTGTTAAATAAAGAAAATTATTGAATTATTAGTATACTTGATCTCTTCAATATGATACACCACTATAGTACACCACTTCTTATTAAAACTTTAAAATGGTAACCTTTGTAACAGTATAAAACTGGAAAACAAATAAAGTTTTATTATTCAAATTATCTCGGAAGCGCAATTTTTTAGTTCAGACGCAACCAGTGACGGAGCTTGAAGAAGTTTGTAGGAGGGGCCAAACTATACATTTGCTCTTATATAACTATATTTATAGGTAGGGTATATAGAAAAATACATATGGAAGCTACAAATTTTGGGGGGGGGGGCACCACCCCTTCTAGCCCCAATGATCCTCCGTCCATGGACGCAACCCAATCAAGGTATCACATGATTGTTTTCGACCCTTACCCGACCATATCAAAGACCTACTACAGTTTGAATAACCGCTAAACTTATTGATTCTTTATCGGCTCTCATTGACACCTTAAAAAAACTTGAACTTGTTACAAACAAATTTGATGGCTCGCACCGACACATATGATCCTCCGTCCATGGACGCAACCCAATCAAGGTATCACATGATTGTTTTCGACCCTTACCCGACCATATCAAAGACCTACTACAGTTTGAATAACCGCTAAACTTATTGATTCTTTATCGGCTCTCATTGACACCTTAAAAAAACTTGAACTTGTTACAAACAAATTTGATGGCTCGCACCGACACATAGTTTGTAAAGGAAAATTGATTTTCTAACTACTCTCATTGATGCATGGATAATTCAAACTTGTAATATTTCGCTTCATGTTACCCGTTGCCGACCAAAGTTATGATACCATTGAGTCGACAACATTGGACTGTATTGCTAAAAAAGTCCTTGATCTCCCATTATTTGACACGAAGCTGTAACCAATTTACAAAAATATTGACTAAAATAGTATTATTTGTGGACTATAATTTCATAAAAATATTTCATACTTGTACTATAATTTGACTAAAATAGCATAATTTATGGACTACAACTTCATACTAGTACTTTATTTACCAAAAATAGCATGATTTGTCGACTATAATTTCATGCTAGTACTATACCAACTAAATTGTCAACTAAAAACATTATTTCCTTAATTTACGTATCACATAAAACAAATAAAATCTTCCCCTAATGTGAAACGTCCTACTTTCACAATTCAGAAAAAGAAAAAGAAAAAATCTTTACACTTTAATTGCCGATTACATTGTTATTTTGAAAATATTCAAAAATAAAAGATTATCACTTTCCATGTAAAAAATAAAAAACATAAGTGTGTACCAGCCTATAAAAAAGCATGTTGGGTGCAGCCTTACCTCCTTCACTCTTCACGCCACTTTCTTTCTATCTTCCCACCACTCCATAAACACACACACACACACACACACTTTTGCTCACTGAAATTAGCAACACTTGCATATTCCTTTTTTCACACACCTACTGTGTTTTTTTATAAAAAAATCTCCCAGACCCTCAAAAACAAATGCAAAACACAACTTTTTTTATAAAAATGTGTGATTCTATCAAGTTCACTGAACACAAAACCCACACAACCATTTCCGGCGCGTGCACTCCACGCGTTGTCAGAATCTCACTAACCGACCACTACGCTACCGACTCATCCAGCGACGAAAGTTTTTGCGACAGAAAAAGAGTAAAAAAGTTCGTCAAAGAACTCAAATTCGAAAGCACAGCAGAAAGAGTGACGTCACGAAAGAAGAAAGTAGCCGTATACAATGACGTCACCGCGGTTAAAGCGAAGGTGGTAAGTAAAAATAACGCTAGTAAAAATGGTAAAAAGTATCGTGGCGTGAGACAAAGACCATGGGGCAAATGGGCGGCTGAGATTAGAGACCCGGTTAAACGGGTACGTTTATGGTTGGGTACTTATGATACAGCAGAAGAAGCTGCTATGGTTTACGACCACGCCGCTATCCAGCTACGTGGACCTCACGCTCTCACTAATTTCACCCTCCCGCCTTCTCCGGCGCGTGAGAACCACGCGCCCACTCCTTCTTTTAGCGAGGAAGATTCGCATAAAGCCATGACGTCGCCGAAGTCTGTTTTACGGTCTGCTTCTGCTTTGACCGACGAGTCAACTGCTGAGTCAACTCAGAACGATTCAACTAGTGATGACGTGGCAGTTTCTGGGAATTTTTCCGGGTTTCATTGTTTTGATACGCCTCCTATTGAGAGTTGTTCCGATGATTTGTTTGATTTTCCGGGTCTTTTTGACGCGGGTATGGATACGGGTCCGGGTTTTGGAGGCTCCGACTCGATGTTTATCGACCCGGGTTTTGATGTCGGGTTTGGAAGCTGGGGTGCGGATGATTACTTTAATGAGTTTGGGGATGTATTCGGGTCGGATCCTCTTGTTTCGCTATAAGGTATCCGGGTTTTGGATATGAAGAAATTTTGTTCGGATTTAGGGAGTTAAATAATTTTGTTTATTATATAAATACTATTATTAGCAATGGTAGTTATTATTAATATTATTATATATAAATATGTAGGTGAACTCCGTTACTGTTTGAAAGTAACAGATGAGTTGTTAAATTTATGTGGATGTTTTTATGGTTAATTAAGTTATGGCACGTGTTACTACTCGTGACCGAAAAATGTTGATGCTATTTTGAATTAGGTGAAAGAATGAAATGGAATGAATGCTACGTTTTTTGATCATGCGATACCTCATTTTCACCTTATTATTATGTCTATGGTGTTTGATTATTCAATGTTGTTTGCTTTAATTTGTACGACTTGTGATGCATCGTATTAGTGTGTCCATAACTCAAATAAGCTAGAAGTCCAGGTTCAAACCTTATTAGACTTGAGAAAAGCAAACTATCCGTTTACTCGATTTGTTATATTTTTGTTTTTGTGTTCATTGTCGTGATGGTTTCGACATAAAAAGGAACATGTCGAATGGCAAAAATCTTGCTTACGACATATAATAATGATGAAATCGATTATTTTAGAGTGGTGTGATTACGTTGATAGATTTTGGTACTTTGACGTCTATGTCCACTTTCTGAAACCAAGATAGGATTGGCTTGGCTCTATAGGTCATTGTTATGGTTGTGACTAATGATTACGATTTAGAGAATATGAACGTTGATGTTATCGACTTGTACATTTTTGATAATATTGGTTTTAAGTAACGGTGACTATTTATTTGTTTTGATGATGTATGTCTCGCTGTAAAAAATATTTTCATTTTACAATGGAACCATTTTGGACATGCTCTAGCTTGGTATTGGATACATGGTCCTTGCGTCTTTGGTACGGGCTTAAACGATCTCGACTCGACTAGATAATATTATGTTTGGCTCGAGTTCGAAGAGCTTTCACAAGAGAAGCTCGAGCTCGGCTCGAGAAAGTTAGAATTTAGATCGAGTTCAACTTGAAAAGCTCGATTCATTTATAATGACGTGTATTTTTTTAACCAACTAAAATTTAAATATAAGATAAAATATGAATTCGGCTCAAGCTCGACTCGAAAAGCTCGATATATTTATAAACAATTGTATACACCTAGTGTATTTATATATAAGCTTTTAATATACATATTATACAAAAATATATATATATATATATATTTATCACTTAAAAGCTCGAAAAGCTTGACAATAACTTGAGTCGACCTTATATAAGCTCGGGCTCGAGCTCGACTTGATAAACATTGCGAGCTCATATTTTGCGGTCGAGTTAGAGCTTGAGGCTTGATAAAGCTTTGTTCAAACGAGCTCAAGTTACTCGACAAAAACTTGAGTCAGTTATGCTCCGGTCATTAGACCATGTTTTAACCCGTAAATATCACTAGGATTAAGTCACATCATAAATAAGGTCATTAGACCATGTTTTAACCCGTAAATATCACTAGGATTAAGTCACATCATAAATAAAACTATGAAACAACATATTGTTACTTTACTCATGTACAACTATATACTACCTCTGTCCTATAATAATTGTCAACTTTGACTTTTTTAAGTCTTTTTTATGCAACTTTGACAATAAATATTTTTATTTGTGTAATATAATACTTGATGAAAAATATATTAATAGATTGGGTTTTAAAGGTATTTTCATGTGTTATAAATTTCATCAAGTATTATATAACACACACAAAAATATTAATGGTCAAAGTTACTCAAAAAAGAATCAAAAAAATCAAAGTGGACAATTATTATGGGACGGAGGGAGTATTACGTTTAGTCATTACGAGTGTGGAAACCCGCGTGATGCAACGGGATTGGCTTCAAAGGACTTACTTTGCAGCGACACTTAAACCTTAGGGACTATTTTTGCCAAGTTGTGAAACTTTGCATTTAATGTTTGGACTTACTTTGCAACGACGCGTAAACCTCAAGGACTGTTTTTGCCAAGTTGTGAAACTTTGCATTTAATGTTTGGACTTACTTTGCAGCGTCACTTAAACCTCAGGGATTATTTCTGCCAAGTTATGAAAGTTGGCAATTAATGCACTTGCTTTTGCATACAAAGATGTACGCTATTTAGTATTATATATACAATATATACAATTTCCTAAAATAGAAAAGAATAAAATTTTAAATTATTGAATACAAACTTCTACTTTTAGGAAGCATGAAAGTGTGAGATGTGGGGTGATGGTGGTATGTTTTTTTTACATGTTATGGAATATATATATCTGATGAGGTGTTTGGTTCTTGGGAAATGTTGAATAAAAAATCAGGTTTTGTAGGCATGAGTCAACTCTCTCTACTTGACACCTGCCCTCGATCTTTAATTCTTTGCTTCAACTTTCCTCTTTCCTGCATTATTGGGCTTCAACATTTTTAATTCTTTACTAAACTGACAAAAAACTGTGTTGTACTGAAAAAAGCAGGGGACAAAAAAAATATTTCCTGGGGGACAAGGTGGCAGGCTATGGGTAGGGAGGGTCTTAATAGTGTGACCCATTTTTTTACTAGAGATTTTGAAAGCAAAATGTGAAAAAGACTGGGTAAAATATCTTATTAAGTACTGTACTTAAATGGTTTAGTAGATGTGGTACGCGAATGGATCAATTAACCAGAAAAAATAAAAGTAAGAAAAATGAAAAACGTTTTGAGTTACATATTTCAAATGATCATGAAGAATTTTATAAAAGATGCATATTTTTTTAGGTGCCTCAAAGTAGGGGATTCAATCCTTTACTTTTCACACATCGCTTTCTCCCTCCAAATGACCATCAGGCGATTAGGTGTCCCAGTAACGTGACCTACACTATAAAAAATATACCCCACAAAAATATCTTTTATATTAATATACACACACAAAACCAAAGTTTATTCGATCGAGCAGACGACTTATTTGTTTCTGAATCTTGGCGATCGACAGGTGCCACAGCAGCAAGATCGATTGGGAATCGATCGGCCTACCCCCACGATCGATGCCTCGATCGACTTACTTGGGCTAGCCTTAGGTATATCTGAAATGTACAATTGTAATTATTTCTCATACTTCTCATTTTACTTTTATTTTTTATTTAATCGATGAGGTATTTGTGATTAAACTAGAAGTATTGTGTTTATTGGTTATGCGACAAAACAAGTGTAAGTAAGCTAGCGGATAACTATCATAATTATATTACTGAATTCATAAATATGAAGTTGCCATTAACAGAAAACTATTTCTTTGCACTTATTTCCTATTAGTTCCATAAAGAGATAACAAATAAAAGTTGTAACATAGCAAGTACGGATAATATTGATCGTGGTTTTGTGTAATTATATAATGAGATTTCATGTTTATTTATAAGTATACATGATTTGAAAAACAAGTTAATATAACTTTAAATATAATAAACAGTTTTGGGCCTTAATCTATCATTAACACTCCTTTGTTGTTTGAATGGAAGGTTTTCGGACATACAAATTGAATAGAATGTTAAAATCACTTTCTTTTTTTCTTCTTCTTTTTCTTTTTCTCCTCTTTGTTTTTCATTTGCACGAAGATTGATTGTATTTGTCGATATAATTGTATACCGTTTCACGATTTCTTCCATTTTTATGATGTTTGTTATTTTTTACGTCAAGGTTTGCTTTGCATTTAGTAGAGAACTATAATTTGGTGGTCAGCTTTTATTGTCAGCGACAATGATCTTCAATAACAAAAACAATTTGATGAGGAAGGAAAAATATGGTTGATTGAAGGCAACTCAAACATATTTTGTGTGTTTTGACGATTAGAGTTTAGGGTTTATACGTTGAAGAAGAAAATAAAATCATAAAAGAAAACCATAAAGCGCAAATAACTTGGATCCTTCCGGATCACCGACGAGTAACCGATGACCGGAGATGTGGATCTTACCTAAAGCTCTCATACCATGTAAGATAGAAAATAGAGATATCACTAATTGTGTTTTTTGTAATTACATAACAAGATTTAATGTCCATTTATGATAGAACATGACTTGTAGAATAAGATAACATAACCCTAAACATAATGGATCTTAAACCTTTAGGCTTGAGCCTAAACATGTCATCTAACAAAAGTAAGATGCCTCCTAAAGAATTTGTTCAACTTCTACGAAATAGGTTAGGTTCCTCTAGTGGGAGTATTGTGGAACGAGGTGTTACTAATAAATTCGTCACTTTTTTGTGTTATATGTGTTAAATTTTGCACTCTTATCAATCTGTAAAATCGTAGATGTAGTTGTAACTAGGGCCAAGCAAATTGACCGAACCGACCAAGAAAACCAATCAGACCGAAGAGCCAGCTGTCCAGTCTTGGTCCCAACTTTTTCTTTATTTCTGTCTCGGTCCATTCTGGTCTAGCATACAAACCGACCATTCTGCCTTTTTGGACCGGATCGGACAAAAACATTCGGTCCGATCCTCGGTCTAGATTTTTGGGCTATTTCGGTCTTGGTCTTGGTCGGTTCGGTTCGGTCTTCCGATGCTCACCCCTAGTTACAAGGTATGAATTTGCAACTCAAAATGTAAAACAAATATAAATCAAACACTGAAAAAACCCATCAATAAACGGTGTAGAGATAAGTCACTTTATCTGCGCAAAAAATGCGAAAGGTTCAAACTTTACTAGTTACACATTTGATGGTTGTAGGGAAGGATCAAAAATGGTTACGTGAATCCTCCGGTAAAACCAAGTAAATCTGAGTAAAAAACCAGCCCTCTCAAAAAAACCGAGACAAGGAAAATCGAGACAAGGAAAATCTCGTCCATTTACTTACCCATCGGAAACACACTTACAAAAAAAATACCCAATTCAAATACTCCGTCTCATGTATGATGTTAAAAAAAACATTGATATACCTTCTACAGCTTCTTATCTTCCTACCTATAAAAATATTTGAAATGTGTTTTCTATTTATTATTTCTTTTTATTTAAATCGTCAAGTTCGCCAATATTTACACTTGTCAGCAATTGGTAAGTAAAATGATAAGTAGTAATATATAACTTCTCTTTTAAAAAACACAGACCTTAAATAATAATAATTTTTTGTAAATCCTATGAGTTTTTAATAAAGTGATGATTTATAATAATAAATAATAATAATAATAATAATAATAATAATAATAATAATAATAAAGCGTACACTTAACCACCTTTAGTTCATTAGAGTCTAATATGAAGTTGCACCTTATAACTTTTATAGGCGTCACCACATCAATATGTACGATATAACACTAACATAACATAAATACTCTCTCTAGCTATAACTGTTATAAGTGCCGGTGTGTCTCATTTTATTTTCATTTTCTGTCAAACAAACACATTTCATTAAACTAAAAATAAAACTACAATGCATAAAATAAAATACGACTAAAAGTACAATATATAAAGAAACTACATTTCCTCTTATTGTTGTCATTCTTAATGTTGTAGGATTATGTGCATGATATAACATGAATTAAATATTGTCATTAATATACGATCCATTGGGGTCGCACATAATACTTCGATATTGTAGTTTTATATATATTTATTGTAAATATATAAATGATCTATTAGACAAAATAGATTTGGACTTGATTAATTGGACTTGGTTAAGTTAAAAGAGGATTGGGCCAAAAGCCCAAAAGGGGCGTGAATCACTTGTGGGTCCCACGTGTATGGCCGGAAGTTACACAAGCTTCCAAGTGTTATTCATATAAAACAATCTTTGATCATTCCACTTGACTCATAACAAATTCAAAGTGATCCATCGATTTTCACTTTGATCTCAAGTAAAGAACACATGAAGTTACTCAAGCTTCCAAGTGTTATTGTAGTTAGTATGTCATCATATACATAGTTGTGTAACTTTGTATATATTGTTGTGTCATTATATTTCGCCATCATATACCGACGTGGGTAGTCATCATCATACTTGTTGATCCCAGTTGAGCAAACGATCTTATATAGAAGCCGACTTAAATGAATACAAACTGTTAAACACTACGCGGAATTTAATGTTTAACCTTAAGAAGAATAACATTGATTATCACTAAACACCTCAATATATTAATATACGAATACTCTGAATAGTATTAGGGTTTACAACCTTGAAGTGTATCGGCTCTTAGATATAACCAATATGTATATCTAACTCTAACCTAGGACCTCCTTTTATAGGCTAAGGAGTCCTTTACAATATACATTACGTATTCTACAAGATAAGTATACTTACCATACTTATCTAAATACAAATCGACCTACTCAAGACATTCTAGAATATTAAAAGTTAAACCGACCTAACATACTAGCAGTGGAATATTACACTAGCAGTGGTAAAATACTTCTACTAGCAGTGGTTCATCTTGAGCAGTGGATTCATTCCTTCTAGCCATGGTATCTGATATACTGGCAGTGGTTCCATACTTAGAATAATTCTTTTCAGCAGAACCAAAAACCCAACAATCCTCCCCTAAACTTGATATTTACAATCAAAATCATCAAGTTTCTTTTAAGCCCATAATACCTTATTTGGAGGATGTATCCAAACACCCAGTAGCCTCTTCATTCTCCTTATCAGATCCAGATTCTTCATCAACAGCCTTTGATCTATTTGCCATTCTTTTCGTTCTACCTTGAGGCTTACCTTTGATGGCTAGAGGAATTTCTAAATCTGCAATCTTCTCAGAAGCTTGAAAATAGCTCTGTTCATTGTTCCACTCTTTTATAGCTTTCAGAGAAGCTTCTTCTTGCTCTTGCCTTTCCTTTTCTTTAGCAAGTTCCTTAGCATTTAACTCCATATATAACTTTCTAGCAACTTCATCATCATATGCTATTTGTTCCTCTTTGCTCTCAAACTCCAAAGCAGGCTCTGCAATCCCATTACCTTTTCCAATGTATGGTTGAGCAACTACTGATTTCTGCACATGCTCACCAATCTTCAAACTTTTAGCAATAGGTTTAGGTGTATGGATTGGTTTAGATTGTTTCAGATTAAGCAGTTGTACAACAATCTCTTTCTCAGCCTCCTTGGGTTTTGGTGTTGGTGTTATTGTGGTGGTTATGATTGTAGCAGTGGTTGCCCCTGCAGTGGAAATGTCTGAGCTAGCAGTGGCTAAATTAACTCCAGCATTAGTTGCAGCAGTGGGTTCTGCAACACTAGCAAAGTGATGCAAAGAACACCGCAGTTGGTTGCCTGCACCACTTCCTCCTCCTTTTCTTCAACTGCAGCTTTTAAAGAATCTTCAATCACTGCTTCTTTACATTCCATATCAGCTACCAAATAACCTTCACCATTGTCTCCACTATCCATATCCAAATCCTCCCATGAATTGGTACTCTTACTCCTCCCCTGTTTGGATGCATCCTCCAAACTATGATTTCCTGAGGAGCTTGCCTTCTTACCCATCTTTCTCCTGAATGCAGTGATCCTTGGCCTTTTTAGTCTTTCCAAAACACTTACCCTGTGCTTCAACCTCCTAATTGTACCAGCTTGAGAGGTTGTCAAATTTTGAAGACCAGAGATCTTTGACTCCATATTAATGCATCTATCTGTCAATTCAAGAATGAGTTGCATAATATCCTCACCACTTCGACCTGTGTTACCTGGTCCGAGAGATGGATCCTTGGAAATGTCATCATGTACAAAATCATCAATCGTCAATTCATGTTGTTGTTCCAAACTACCCTCATCACTTCGAGCTGTGTTAACTGCTCCGAGAGGTGAATCATGAGATGTGTGTAACATGGCATCAGACCTAGCCTGAACATCCATGTACCCCAAGTTAGTGATCTGTGCTGAACCGTCAAGTTATCTCACGCAAGCTGGCCACTTGTGAATGACCAACAGAAGAAACTTAAAACCGCCAGCACAAATGCAATTTAAGATCAGGAGAATACAAAGTGGATTCCCGTCGTTAAGTCCCACTGAGGTTGACCGGTGTTTAACACAATCAGATGGTAGAATGATCACTAAGGATAGTGGTCAGTAAGGATTTTGAGTTGTTTATAAACTACAGAAGATTAAAGGAGATTAAAAAGTTAAAATCTATTAAATAAACGCTATCACTATTTTTAAACTAATGTTTTTGTTTTTATGTTTTTATAAATCTGAAATTAAAATCTACGCGACGTACAAAAAACGTGAAACTTACACAATATTAATCCTAAAGATATGAAAATGATATTTCTACAAACCTAATGATATAAGAAAATTTTAAGAAAAATAAAATTATTTTTATAACTATTTAATTAATTATTATTAATTAAAAACTATTTTTAACTATTAAATAATAACCTAAATTACAAGAAAATATGAAATAAACCTAGAAAAATAAAATTATGACTTAGAAAAATCTAAAATAACAAAATAGAATTTTCAAAACTATTTTTGTATTTTTCTGATTATTTTTCTATTTTTTATGGATTTTAAACTATTTAAAACTAATTAAATTACTAAAAATTACAAAATAAACTATGAAAAATCTGGAAAATTACTTTTTTACTATTTATATTTATCTAAACTTAATAAAAATGAAAAATTATTTTTTGGAACTTTTTCTCAATTATTTGTATTAAAAGATATTTAAATAATCCTAAAAACTGTTTTTAATTAAGAAAAATAGCAAACTGTTATGGAAAAATGTGAAAATTTCAGGAAAACTCTAAAATTATACTAGGAATCTAGGAAAAATAAAAAAACATGGTGTTGTTTGGAAGAAGTTGAATGCTATGCTAATGCTTATGAAATAAGCACTTGAAAAAGCCAAAATGTACCCAATGGAAACCAACTGATCACAGAAGCTTTGTTATGTTAAAATGACCCAAATGCAACTTATTTCAACAACTTTTAACCTCTGATAAGCTAATTACCAAGATTTGGTTTATTTGAGTACTTAAACTAAAACAGCTTCGAAAGTACCAAGTTGTAGCTTATTCACAAGTTTCAAAATAAGCTCAAATGGAAAAACAGAAGTTAGGACCTCAAGATGACCTGGCTAACTATGCTTAAACCAAAGATGAGCCAAAGATAAGATCTATGGAACTCTGGACAAGCTATGCAAAAGTCGAGAAAATCTCAGGGTACCGAGGTAGTGAAAGCAGGCATATGAGCCTTACTTTGAGCTTATGCCCAAGCTTATCTAGAAAGATTAAACCAAAAACAGGTAATAGGTCTTAAAGAACACCTAGCCAACTGCTTATATTCCAAAACCGTAACCTAAAAGCTTTAATGACACTTGTGCAACTGCTGCAATATTTGTAGAAAGCAAGTTTTTGACATTTTGACTTTTGAAAACTAGTTACCAGTTTGACTAATATGAGACTTGATTCCAATTTTAAGACTGATAGTGATGTAATAAGGTGTAATAAGTACAAAGTAAGTAAACTTGATGATTTCTAAACACAAAATATTAATTTTGCAATCCTAAATTCACAACAGTTATCAGTGAAACAGATTAAGGTGAAAGTTTGACTTTGGGGATGTTGCAGACCAAACCTATGACCCAAATGAGTTCAATTGGTACACACAAACATAAACCAAAAGGATTCTACCACTGAGCAATCCTTTAGTGCAGTTTAAGCAACAAATCCAAACACCCTTGTATTTGACTGATATGTAATTACAACTAAGTTAAACATTGATCTAGCATATAATATTGATTAAACTGAATGTATTTAACCTAAATATTACTTAATTGACAGATTGAAACTAGTCTAGCTTACAAAAACAGAATATGCTACAACTATTGAAAATCACTTACAAAATGGATCTTTAGCCACAGTGACTTGAAACTGAACCAATGAACCCAAGGACTATTATCTAACCTAACCAACCCAACTGATTGTAAAGCAACCCAAATCCAGCTTCTGATTCAACCCATTTCCAATTCATACCATTTTTGCTCCAATGTTAACTTTCGTTGACTTTCCACCATTTGTGATTGAAACTGATTTCCCAAGCTTACAAAAAGCTATAGCAGCTTAAGTAAACTTTTCTGAACTGAAAAATAAGCTATGGGAAGCTTGAATTGTGACCTTGAATTTAACATTTGAAACAAAGAAAACCGCAAACTTTATATTTAAATAAACCAATGAATTAAGCTTTAAAACTGAGTTATAATGATCAAAAGGTTTAGTATTAATACAATAAAGCTTGATATTACAAAGTTGTGAACTAATTAAAACATTCAAAGAAAAACGACATTCATGAAATTTAAAAAAACTAAGACTACTTCTTCTCTGCTTCTTTCTCCTCTTTTATGCTTCAAATGAGCTTACACGGTCCTTAGAGAGATCCCACCTCTCATTTTGGCCAATGAGAGAGTTTAGAGTGTTTTGGCCATTTTTCCATTTTGGCGGAAGCGCACATTTGACTTGTAGGGCTCAGAATGGCAAGTAGGGGGGTGGCATTAATTGTGGGTGGTGGATGATGATGAGGGTGGAAGAAAAGGAGAAAGTGTGATGGATGGAGCAGTGACAAGGGAAAGTGTAAGCATGAGGTGGAAGAAGGTGAACAAGGGGGGAGTTGGAGGTTTTATCTTCTTTTTGACTTGGGGGTTCAAAAAGGAAAAGACAGGGGTCCATGGGTATATGATAGGGGTCAATTTGGTTTGTGATAGGGTCCAAAGGTCAAAAGAGTTATAAATGACAAGGACTTAGCTTGTATTTTCTGAAAAGACCAAGGACCTAAGTTGCCAATCTTGAAAAGTTGCTCCAAGGACTGAAATTGACAAGTGTTAATATTACAAGGACCAAAGTTGCCATTTTCAGATTTTCCAGGGACCATTTCTGCCAATTCTTAAACTTGAAGGACCAATTTGTAATTTTCTCAAACTTTTGATATTTTTCACCAAAGGACTAAATTTGACAACTTATGATTTTAAAAGGACCTTTGGTGATTTTACTTTTGAAATTATGTGCTCGGGACTTTTGACAACTTTTGAAACTTGGGGACTGAAACTGCCAATTATGCAAACTTTGCTCATTTTTCATCTGATTTTAAACATTTTGCATCCTAAAACATATAAAATGTAATTTTGGAATATTTTCAGATTTTGATGCATTTCAGCATTTTTAGACGCTTTTGCGTCAGATTTGACTCAAAAATGATGAGTATTTACACACTCATCAATCCCCCACACTAAACTATTGCTAGTCCCTAGCAATCTTTTGAGAAAAACTTAATGGTTTTGATCTCTTTACCGTAAAAGCATTCATTACTTCTCGAGTATCCAAATGTTTCAGTTCAAGTAAGAACCATGGTACACCGATAACCATGTGATTTTGAGCAAACCACCACCTTTCAACGGATTTGATTTGTCTTTACCGAAGCCGCACTCCTTCTCGACTAGCCAACTCTTAGATAAATTATCAATATTATCTTTGGTGAGTCGATTACCAATTATGGTTTTTCCACTGCCTTTACCACAAGCCATAAACTTGCGGGCTAGCCAACTCTTCACTTTTTAGGATATGGTGAGTTGAGAACCATACAATTTTGGGCAAATTGCAAGCCATATAAACGGATTTGAGAAATCTTTACCAAGAGCCGTTTGCTCCTGGATTAGCCAATCCTTTAGTCTATCAAACATGGCGGACTGATAACCAAATGAGTAAGTGCAGAACACTTACTCCAAAAAAAAATTTTTGGCCAAAAATGGGGGAATTGGGCGGAATAATTACATGATAAAATTCGTGAGAATTCCCCCCACACTTAGAAATGAATATTGCCCTCAATATTCAAAGTACCGTCGGTTATGCCAAAACATAGAACGTAAAAGGGAAATACTACGGCCATTATTTAGAAAGATGATGATTTTTTGTGAAACACTTATATACATACACAACATGTGGGCAACCCCCCCACACTAGGGTGGTAGAAAATAGAAAGAAGTCAGATATATGGGTGAAAACCCATATGGCATGCTATGTTTTTGATTACCGAGCCATTAGCTTGACTCGATCCCCGCATTCATTGGTTCATGGGGAAAGTTTGAAGATCCGACAATCACAGGAGGAATGTCCTCTCCAAAATAATGCTTCAACCGATGACCATTCACTTTAAAGTTTGGACCATCGGGTTGAGATAACTCAATGGTGCCATAAGGATAAACCTTAGTGATAGTAAATGGTCCGCACCAACGAGATTTAAGCTTTCCCGAGAAAATCTTCAATCTTGAATTGAAAAGAAGGACTCGATCACCAACATTGAAAACGCGGTTTTTGATCTTTGAGTCATGAATCTTCTTTGTCTTTTCTTTATAGATCAAAGAGTTCTCGTATGCTTGATCACGGAGTTCATTTAATTCATTCATTTGAACTTTTCTGTGATCACCAACTGTCTGAATATCAAAGTTGGCATGTTTCAAGGCCCAATATGCCTTGTGCTCTAGCTCAACCGGTAGATGACACGCCTTCCCGTATACAAGCTTGTATGGAGTACACCCGATGGGTGTTTTGTAAGTCGTCCGAAGGCCCGAGTGCGCCATCTAGCTTATCCGACCAAGAGGCACGGTTTTCGCCAACCGCCCTTCCGAATTCTTTTATCCCCCGGTTAGAAACTTCCACTTGCCCACTTGTTTGTGGGTGGTACGCAAGAGAGACGGTGAGTCACACCATACTCGCATGACTCTTTCAAACCGGTCATTGCGTAAATGCGTACCATGATCACTGATTATGGCTCGTGGAGTTCCAAACCTAGCAAACAAGGATTTTAAGAATTTCACTACAACTCGGCATCGCTGGTGGGTAAAGCCTTAGCTTCCACCCATTTTGACAAGTAGTCAACGGCCACGAGTATGTACTTATTTCCGCGAGAAGAAGGGAATGGCCCCATAAAGTCAATGCCCCAGATGTCAAAGATCTCACACACTTGAATGGCGCTTTTGTGGCATTTCATTCCTTTGTGAGATATTCCCGTGACGCTGACAAGCGCCACAGCTTTGACAAATTCATGGGCATCCTTGTAGATTGTGGGCCAATAGAATCCGAATCAAACACCTTCTTCGGTGTAGTTGGGGCTATGATGTCCCCAAGAGGTCCAAAGATGGCAAGCTTTGAGGATGTCAATAGCTTCCTGACCATATACACATCGCCGGATGACTTGATCCGCGCAAATTTTAAACAAGTAGGGGTCGCCCTAAGTAATGTTTTACACCCTTGAAGAATTTGTTCTTCTGTTGGGACGACATCCCTTTCACTATGAAGTTACCCGCATGGTAATTTGCGAAGTCAGAAAACCATGGGGTAGTAGAGTCTCCACGAAAAGAAACCGCACTGAGTGTCTCGAGAGGAAACGTTTCATTTATTTCCTTTTTCTCAAACACATCCTGGTGAGGGTTCTCTAATCGGGATAGATGATCAGCAGCCGTGTTCTCCCTCCTTTATCACGTATAATAATATCAAATTCCTGGAGGAGGAGAACCCAACGGAGCAATCTCGGCTTTGCATCTTGTTTTGCAAAGAGATATTTAAGAGCCGAATGATCCGTATACACCACGCATTTGGTCAAGATGAGGTATGGCCGAAATTTCTCAAATGCATACACCACAGCCTAATAGTTCTTTTTCAGTAGTGGTGTAATGGGTTTGAGCTTCAGCCATAGTCTTACTTCGTAGTGTATAGGTGAAAATGCTTTGTTTTTCATTGCCCCAAGACTGCACCGATAGCAAAATCACTTGCATCGCACATGAGCTCAAAGGGTAAATCCCAGTCCGGGGCAACTAGAATGGGTGCTTCCGTAAGCCTTTCTTCAGTGTTTCAAAAGCTTCGACGACTCGTGAGAGAGAAGATAAAAGGAGCTTCTTTCAAGAAGATGGGTCATAGGCCGGCGATTTTGGAAAAATCCTGTATGAATCAAGCGATAAAACCCGCATGACCAAGGAAACTCCTAATACCTTTGACGGTAGTGGGATGAGGCAGTTTAGCAATAACATCAACTTTTGCTCTATCTACCTCCATCCCATTTTTGGAAATCTTATGGCCAAGGACTATGCCTTCTTTGACCATAAAGTGGCTTTTCTCCCGCTTTAGACATAGATTGGTGTCTTCACACCGTTTAAGCATTTTGTCTAAGTGGGAGAGACAAGTCTGAAATGAATCCCCGATGACTGAGAAGTCATCCATAAACACCTCCATTGTTTCCCCGATCATGTCGTGGAATATGGCCATCATACATCGTTGGAACGCGCCAGAGCGCTACATAAGCCAAAAGGCATTCGCTTGTAGGCAAAAGTTCCGTATGGGCGTGTGAATGTGGTCTCTTGATCCCGTGGATCAATGGGGATCTGAAAATATCCCGAGAAACCATCAAGGAAACAATAGTATTCGCTCTCGCTAATCTCTCAAGCATCAGGTCCATGAAGGGTAGAGGAAAATGGTCTTTACGGGTGGCGTCATTCAACTTACGATAGTCAATACAGACACGCCATCCCGTAACCAATCGAGTTGGAATTAACTCGTTTTCTTCATTCGTGACAACAGTTATGCCACCCTTTTTGGAACACAGTGAATCGGCTAACCCAAGGACTATCTGAGATAGGGTAAATCAATCCTGCATTAAGAAGTTTGATAACCTCTTGTTTGATAACATCATGGATTTTGGATTCACCCTTCTCTGATGTTGAACTGCCGGCTTGAAGTCATCCTCCATCAAGATTTTGTGAGTACGTAACTCAAGGTTAATACCCTTAATGTCGGAGAGTTTCCAAGCAATTGCTTGCTTGTGTGACTTCAAGACCTTTATGAGAGCAGCTTTTCATCTTTACTCAAATCTCGAGCAATAATGACAGGTAATTTATCATCACCCTCAAGAAATGCATACTCGAGATGAGGCGGTAAGTCCTTAAGTTCGACTTCAGAAATTCTTCGCTTTTCTCAACCGACTTGACTTCCTTTGTTATGAAGTTCAACGGGAGGGAGTGGAGGAGAAGTGTCCCGATTTAACAACTTCTCAAGAATAAGAATATCTCCCTCCGGATTAATCTCATGGTGATTAATCTCTTCTGGAATTGCATCACTAATGTGAGGGGTTGATGAATGATCATCTTTGAGCATTTTCTCAATGAGAAGTATGTCCCCCTCGATGTCAATTGGAGCGTGATCAATTTCCCATGGAACATAATCACTAGCCAAGTATGCTTCAATCTCTTCCAAGATGAAGTCGCTTCCCTCAAACGGAGTGAGAGGAGGAGTAGAATTGGCTATGATAGGTTGAGAAGATGTGGTGGGATTTCCACTCACGTAATTATGAGAATAACCCGTAACTTCTTGAGAGTACTCTTCGTAGCAACATCAATGATATCGATTCGGTTAACCGACTCGTAATCATAGTTTGCGGAGTACCTCGAAGTTTGATCAAGGTTAAACGTTACAGCTTCATTACCAACACGTAATGTGATTTCTTGCTCAAATACATCAATGAGAGCACGCCCGCTCTCGTGAATCCTCTTCCAACAATGAGAGGAACTCGTGGATCAGCATCGAAATCAACAACTACAAAGTCACTTGGAAAATGGAACTTTCCTACTTTCACAAATACGCCCCGCAATTCCAAGAGGATGAGATATTGTACGATCTGCAAGCTCGAGAGTCATGCATGTAGGAGTAAGATCCGAAAGAGAAAGTTTCTTCCATACTGAATGAGGCATCAGGTTTATGCTTGCACCAAGATCGACTAAGGCAAAGCATTCAACCATTCCTGGAAATACACAAGGTAAGAGGAACTTTTCAGGATCTCCAAGCTTCTCGGGAAGCTTCTTCAAGATAATCGCAGAGCTTCTCGCTGAGAGGAGTTTTAGCCATTTCAAACAGCTTTTCCTTATTGCTTAACATGTGTTTGAGAGTTGATGCAAACTTGGGCATCAACATGATAGCATCCGCAAAGCTTATGTCAAAATGAAGTTCTTGGAAAATTTGAAAGAATTTTTCCATTTGATGACCTGCTTTCGCGAGCTTTTGCTCTTGTAAACGTGATGGGTAAGGAATAGAAGATTTGGATTTTCCAATGGGAGCTACAGGAGGTTCAAAAACAACTCCTGGATTGGATTTTGGTTTCGACAACCCGAGGATGGACAAGATTGGTTCCTCCGCTATCGTAGGAAGTTCCTTGTCCGTTGTCGCCAGGTTCACTTTCCACTGCCTTCAGGAGAGAAGAAGAAGAGGTAGTAGGAATAGCGGGTCCATCATACGAAGTACCACTCCTGGTTGTGATCGCCTTTGCATCGCCCCTCGGATTAGCGATCGTGTTGCTAGGTAGAGTACCGGAGCCCGAGGGTCGATCATTTAAAGACTTCTTTAATTCAGCGATCCGACCTGACCAACAACCTGCTTTGTCTCCTCTGAGTCTTCATGAATTGCCTTAAAAGCTCATCAGATGTTGACACAGGAGGTGGTGGAGGAACAATTTGAGGCCGTATGTTCGGTTATAGCCGAATTCCCTTGATTAGGGTTCATATTCCCCTGAAATTGATTCCCTCGATGGTAAGTGTTTTGATTAAGATTTCCTTGTTGTTGGAAACCTTGGTTGGGACCGAAATAGAAATTACCTTGGTTTTGATAACCTTGGTTCATTCTTTGTTGGTTCTGATTCCGGTTAGGATTCTCGTTGAAACCGGTGGTGCCTCGATAAGTGTTAGCACGGTAGATTGGTTCATTATGAGGACGGTATTGATTACCTCCTTGATTTGAAGTACCGGCTATAGCATTTGCTTCAAACGGACTACCATCGGTAAGCGCTACAGCTTGTAGTATGCATGAGGACCACCACAAGTAACACAAACTTCAACTTTCTTCACTTAACCATATGATGGTGCTTGTGTGAAAGTGACTTTCTTCTGGTTAGCAAGAACCAAAGCCTGAACAATATCCGTGAGTTTGTCAATCTTAGCATCGGTGCTAGATGTACCCACTGGAGATGAAGTAGAAGGTCCAAATTTTAGACCGAGATTGATATGTCTTTGCTCGGAAAGGGCGGACCTGGGACTTGTTTTCAATTATTTGCAAGGCTTCTTTGGTGGTCTTGCTCAGAAATTACCTCCGCGGAGGCATTTAGAGAGTCTTGATCACCTTGGTGCGCACCATTGTAGAAAGTATCCATTTGCATTAACTCGTAAAACCATGATGCGGACACTTTCATGAGCAAGTCTTTGTAACGCATCCCACGCCTCCTAATGATTCATCAAATCTCTGAGAAAATTTCATTATCTCATTCTTAAGACTTGTGGTTCTGGATGGAGGATAGAATTCGTTCACAAACTTTGTGACTAAATCTTCCCATGTCTCAATGGAACGAGGGGGTTGTTTCTCAAGCCAATTTCGGGCTTGTCCCTCTAGAGAAAATGGGAAACGTAAGAAGCTTGATAGCTTCGTGTGGGACATTCTTATACTTGATGGTAGATGCAATCTTGTTAAACCATCGAATGTGTGCATGAGGATCATCCCGCCCAAAACCATAGAATTGGCTTTGGGTTACCGATTAAGTAACCCGTTTTGAGCTCAAAAGTGTCACCACGATGGTCGGGACAACAATGGCATATCCGTAACCCTCGATGGGTGCTTGGAGAAGCTCATTCATCGGTTTGTCTTCCGCCATTACGCAGTGGTGGTGGTGGTAGACGCCTCGCCACAACTGAAGGAGCGTAACGCCCCTACGCCTACGAGGAATCTTGCCAAGCTCGAAAGTGGACTTGTAGAGTGGAAGAACGAAAGCGCGCATGCACTAAGTTTAAAAATCGCAAAACAAATGAGGCACAACACAAGTGAACTTAACCAATAATCACAAATGAAATGGCTTCTTTGAAAAAGGTACACCAAATCACAAGGACACAAAGGCAAGTTTTAAATCTGATGTTCGAGAACTTATTATGGTCGCACCCCCGCTAGGTAGTGCATCGCCTTGATTTGGCGTGGTTGATTTTATGTATATATTAAGTACCAATCAAAAGACGTAGGTATGATTTGTGTATGGGTTCAAAAACTTTTGGACAATATTTTTGGTATCGCTTGCTTAACCAAATCGTATCTTTTTAAGAATCACCTTAAAAGAAACACAAGCTAGAAAACGTTACGATTGTTTTGTTGTTTTATATTTTGTTTGGTGTTTTTAACACTTTAGGAAAAGTGTTAATGAACTTTTTGATTTATATTAACTTTACAAAAAACTTTTTACAAACTGTGGTATATGTGCAAGTACGGTCCAAAATGCTTAGAACACGCTATACCTCCCCGCAATGGGCCAAAATTTGATCCCTGCTGAACCGTCAAGTTATCTCACGCAAGCTAGCCACTTGTGAATGACCAACTGTAAGAAACTTAAAACCGCCGAGCACAAATGCAATTTAAAATCAGGAGAATACAGTGGATTCCCGGGTCGTTAAGTCCCACGGAGGTTGACTGGTGTTTAACACAATCAGATGGTAGAATGATCACTAAGGATAGTGGTCAGTAAGGATTTTGAGTTGTTTATAAACTACAGAAGATTAAAGGAGATTAAAAAGTTAAAATCTATTAAATAAACGCTATCACTATTTTTAAACTAATGTTTTTGTTTTTATGTTTTTATAAATCTGAAATTAAAATCTACGCGACGTACAAAAAACGTGAAACTTACACAATATTAATCCTAAAGATATGAAAATGATATTTCTACAAACCTAATGATATAAGAAAATTTTAAGAAAAATAAAATTATTTTTATAACTATTTAATTAATTATTATTAATTAAAAACTATTTTTAACTATTAAATAATAACCTAAATTACAAGAAAATATGAAATAAACCTAGAAAAATAAAATTATGACTTAGAAAAATCTAAAATAACAAAATAGAATTTTCAAAACTATTTTTGTATTTTTCTGATTATTTTTCTATTTTTTATGGATTTTAAACTATTTAAAACTAATTAAATTACTAAAAATTACAAAATAAACTATGAAAAATCTGGAAAATTACTTTTTTTACTATTTATATTTATCTAAACTTAATAAAAATGAAAAATTATTTTTTTGGACTTTTTCTGAATTATTTGTATTAAAAGCTATTTAAATAATCCTAAAAACTGTTTTTAATTAAGAAAAATAGCAAACTGTTATGGAAAAATGTGAAAATTTCAGGAAAACTCTAAAATTATACTAGGAATCTAGGAAAAATAAAAAAACATGGTGTTGTTTGGAAGAAGTTGGAATCAAGTATGCTAATGCTTATGAAATAAGCACTTGAAAAAGCCAAAATGTACCCAATGGAAACCAACTGATCACAGAAGCTTTGTTATGTTAAAATGACCCAAATGCAACTTATTTCAACAACTTTTAACCTCTGATAAGCTAATTACCAAGATTTGGTTTATTTGAGTACTTAAACTAAAACAGCTTGAGTACCAAGTTGTAGCTTATTCACAAGTTTCAAAATAAGCTCAAATGGAAAAACAGAAGTTAGGACCTCAAGATGACCTGGCTAACTATGCTTAAACCAAAGATGAGCCAAAGATAAGATCTATGGAACTCTGGACAAGCTATGCAAAAAGCTGAGAAAATCTCAGTGGTACTGAGGTAAGTGAGCAGGGCATATGAGCCTTACTTTGAGCTTATGCCCAAGCTTATCTAGAAAGATTAAACCAAAAACAGGTAATAGGTCTTAAAGAACACCTAGCCAACTGCTTATATTCCAAAAACCAGAACCTAAAAAGCTTTAATGACACTTGTGCAATCGCCGCAATATTTGTAGAAAGCAAGTTTTTGACATTTTGACTTTTGAAAACTAGTTACCAGTTTGACTAATATGAGACTTGATTCCAATTTTAAGACTGATAGTGATGTAATAAGGTGTAATAAGTACAAAGTAAGTAAACTTGATGATTTCTAAACACAAAATATTGATTTTGCAATCCTAAATTCACAGCAGTTATCAGTGAAACAAATTAAGGTGAAAGTTTGACTTTGGGGATGTTGCAGACCAAACCTATGACCCAAATGAGTTCAATTGGTACACACAAACATAAACCAAAAGGATTCTACCACTGAGCAATCCTTTAGTGCAGTTTAAGCAACAAATCCAAACACCCTTGATTTGATCTGATATGTAATTACAACCGAAGTTAAACATTGATCTAGCATATAATATTGATTAAACTGAATGTATTTAACCTAAATATTACTTAATTGACAGATTGAAACTAGTCTAGCTCACAAAAACAGAATATGCTACAACTATTGAAAATCACTTACAAAATGGATCTTTAGCCACAGTGACTTGAAACTGAACCAATGAACCCAAGGACTATTATCTAACCTAACCAACCCAACTGATTGTAAAGCAACCCAAATCCAGCTTCTGATTCAACCCATTTCCAATTCATACCATTTTTGCTCCAATGTTAACTTTCGTTGACTTTCCACCATTTGTGATTGAAACTGATTTCCCAAGCTTACAAAAAGCTATAGCAGCTTAAGTAAACTTTTCTCGAATCAAAAATAAGCTATGGGAAGCTTGAATTCAGTGACCTTGAATTTAACATTTGAAACAAGAAAACTCAAACTTTATATTTAAATAAACCACTGAATTAAGCTTTAAAACTAAGTTATAATGATCAAAAGGTTTAGTATTAATACAATAAAGCTTGATATTACAAAGTTGTGAACTAATTAAAACATTCAAAGAAAAACGACATTCATGAAATTTAAAAAAACTAAGACTACTTCTTCTCTGCTTCTTTCTCCTCTTTTATGCTTCAAATGAGCTTACACGTGTCCTTAGAGCAGATCCCACCTCTCATTTTGGCCAATGAGAGAGTTTAGAGTGTTTTGGCCATTTTTCCATTTTGGCGGAAGCGCACATTTGACTTGTAGGGCTCAGAATGGCAAGTAGGGGGTGGCATTAATTGTGGGTGGTGGATGATGATGAGGGTGGAAGAAAAGGAGAAAGGTGATGGGATGGAGCAGGTGACAGCTGGGAAAGCAGAAGCATGAGGTGGAAGAAGGTGAACAGTGGGGAGTTATGAAGTTTTATCTTCTTTTGACTTGGGGGTTCAAAAAGGAAAAGACAGGGGTCCATGGGTATATGATAGGGGTCAATTTGGTTTGTGATAGGGTCCAAAGGTCAAAAGAGTTATAAATGACAAGGACTTAGCTTGTATTTTCTGAAAAGACCAAGGACCTAGGGTCGCCAATCTTGAAAAGTTGCTCCAAGGACTGAAATTGACAAGTGTTAATATTACAAGGACCAAAGTTGCCATTTTCGATTTTCCAGGACCATTTCGCCAATTCTTAAACTTGAAGGACCAATTTGTAATTTTTTTCAAACTTTTGATATTTTTCACCAAAGGACTAAATTTGACAACTTATGATTTTAAAAGGACCTTTGGTGATTTTACTTTTGAAATTATGTGCTCAGTGGACTGCTTTCGACAACTTTTGAAACTGGGGACTGAAACCGCCAATTATGCAAACTTTGCTCAATTTTCATCCGATTTTAAACATTTTGCATCCAAACATATAAAATGCTATTTTGGAATATTTTCAGTATTTTGATGCATTTCTGAGCATTTTTAGACGTTTTGCAGTTCAGATTTGACTCAAAAATGATGAGTATTTACACACTCATCAGTTAGCCAGTTGGCTGGGGATTCCTCCACCTGTGTTAAATTCCAAAGAACTCTCCACATTAGGAGTTGCCATTGGTTTGGTCTTACTTATGTTTCCACTGTCCTGCTCAGCTTCTAAGCCTGAGACAGTAGTGGAAGCCCTTCCAATCATGTCACATCCCACACCTGTGACAACCTTATGTCCTTCACCACTAACACTAGCCTGAGGAAGATTAGTGCCCTTCTTCCTCCTATGAGTGACCAAAATCCTTTCAGGTTGGGTGGTTTAGGGAAAGGGTTCAACAGTGGTTGTAGGTGGTGATGTGGTAGCAGTAGGATCAACAGTAGATTGGATAGGTTGTGTAACTTCCTCTTCTACAAGTTCTGGAAAGTTAAGCATTTGAGGAAATAGTGGTGTAATAGTCCCTAAAAAATTCTGGTTCTTCTTTTTCATATGAGCAAACACCTTAGGGACCATATGCAGCACATCATACTTTCTCTGATGAGGGATGAGGTCTACTATCTGACTCTCTACTATCAGTTGAATAAATCTGGGATACAAGTAGTATTTACCTTGTTCCTTAACATTCTTCTGTAAACCCTAAAAAATCATTCTTGACCAATTAAAAACTCTTTGTTGAGAGAGACAAATGATTCATAACATCATTTTTAAATTTAGTTCCATTATCACATCTGATTACTTTAACTTTATGGTTTAACTGATTCTCTATCTTAGTTATGAAACTCTTAAGGATCTCACTAGTTTCACTCTTAGATGCTAAAAAGTAAACCCAAGAAAATCTACTATAATCATCTGTGATGACTAGGCAATACTTCTTATGATTCAAACTTCTCACAAAAGTAGGGCCAAATAAGTCCATATGTAACATAAACAGTGGTTGTGTGATGGTGTTCACAGTCTTGGTCTTACAAGAGGCTCTATGTTGTTTACCTTTTTGACAAGCCACACAAAGTTCTTTACTTTCAAAAACCTTAGAAGGTAACCCTCTCACTAAGTTTCCCTTCACCAATTTATTGATTGTTTTGAAATTTAGGTGACCTAGCCTTCTATGCCATAATTTTGACTCATCAACTGATGCCTTTGCAAACAAACAAAGTTAAGGTTCTATTAGGAATTACATATTTCATGTTAAAGCAATATATGTTCTCTTTCCTAGGAACCCTAAGCTGCACATACTTATCATCAGGCATTTTAAAATCAGTGACAACATCAGCATTCAGCTTTCTCCAAAAGTACCCAATTCTTTTATCACACATTTGGGAAACATGAATAAATTGTACTTCACCCCGGACCAGATATACCTTCTCAAAGTCCAACTTCCCTGTCCTTATTGTTCCTCTGCCAACAATCTTGCCTCCATTTGGATCATTGCCAAAAGCCACATAACCAACATCAAAAGCTTCGAAATCCTCAAGGTTGCTCCCATCCCATGTCATGTGCCCAGAGCAACCACTGTTAAATATTCCTTTATCCTTAAGCTCATCCTGTAGATTGCCCTGCACATGAAAGTAAACATATTAGTTTCTTTTGTGGACCCAAGCCAATACTGAATTGGGTCTGCCCTGTGCATCAACATAGTCAAATTTCTTTAAGTCCATTGATGCACTACCGGCATGATGTAAAACCTTTGTTTTTGGTTTCCATTGCCGCCTAGTCGAGGCCTTTACATCATAAAAATGGCTTCCAACCACTGATCGCTTATTACCTTAGGCAATCAAATAAATATTCTTTTGCCTTAGCAAGTGGTAACATTTTACTTAGCAAAGGGAATCATTTTGCTTAGCAAAGGAAAATAGTTTTTGATCTAGTGGTTGGAACTCCTTTAGGTGCAGCAGTGATTATAGATTTAGTTGTTCCATTTCTCATTAGCACTGCTCTTGGAACCATGTTTCTGTTAGGATGAGGGATTGTTTTCTTTGAAAGATTTTGATGATTTACCCTCCTCCATTGGTTCCAAACTGGTGGTTGGTTTTTGTTACAATTTCTCTGTAGATGCTCAAAACCACCACAATTAAAATAAGCCTTTTTTAACACACTTAAACTCATCCCCTAATTTGTTTGAGATTAAGCCACTAAAATTTCTTTGATTGCCTCTAGGTTTGTATCTTTTCATTTGTTCTCTAGGAATCTCATTATACTCAACAATTTTCTTAGAGATTTGTGCTCCAAATCTAGGCTTCACAAAGTTAGCTTGTATTGAATCAAAAGTTTTAATGTTTTCTAACTTTTCAGACTGTGTTGACTTAGACCTCTCTTCCTCAGTATCAGACTCCCAATCTTCAATGATTGGGCCCTCAGATGACCTATCAGACACTACCGTAGGTGACTCAGACTTACTATTTTCACCTACAGGTTTGTTAAGGTTAAACTCATTACTGAAAGACAACTCAGTTCCAGGTGGTGCATGTTTCATCAGCATGGGTTATGGTATATCATTGTACCCGATTCCAGAACCTTTTTTCATTAATTGACATCCAATTGACTTATTCACTAACCCAGAAGCAAAAGTAAGTTTCTCAACCCTAACTACATGTTTCTCTTTGTCATCTAGGTCCTCTTGTTTTACACTTTCAGCTTCTTCAAGTTTCTGTTTAAGCACCTTTATTTCTTTATCTCTAATGTTAATCTCTCCACCTAGAATGTTTATCTTATCAACACATTCAAACTCACACTTGTTACAAAACCTAAGTGTTTCTTCTACATTTTGAAGTCTAACTCTGTAACCTAAGTTATCTAATTCAAGTCTTTCAACTTCTTTTCTAAGACTCTCTTCCACAGCTTTGAGACCTTCTAAGGTATCCTGACAAGATTTAAAAGAATAAACAGAATTATTTGAGCTATTTGATACCTCAGAATCAGAACCAGATGATGATGAAGCATAGGCCATGAGTGCAAAGTTATGCACTTTAGAAGCTTCACTTGCAAGAAAAGCAGCATTGGTCCTTTTTCAATCTGGTTACTCCAGTCATAGTCACCAAGTCCATCCCGAAAGCCACCAATGCGTAAGAAGGCTTTGATCTTCGCTGCCTTCTTGAAGTTTTCACCAATCCTCTTTGGAGCCCTACATTCCCTTGCAAATTGTCCCTTCTTTTTACAATTGTAACACTCCATCTTGCTTTCATCAAACCCAGCTTTTCTTTGACCATTGTACTTGATCTCTGTACCAGTCCTCCTTAAAAATCTCCTAGCTTGCAAGGTGAGCATCGCCATCTGCCACTGAAGATTATTTATTCAAGATCATTAGGATCAATTTGATCCAAATCTTGGTTCAGCACTGTTACACTGGTTGTGAGATCAGCTAGAAAAGCTCAAAGAGCACCATCACTAATGTTGTCGCCAGCAGTGGAAACATTAGTGTTAGCAATGGAAACTTCATAGGTAGCAGTGGTAGTTTCCTGAGTGCTCCTATTGTTGGTAGACACAAAAGCAATGCTCTGAGTAGAAGAGGATGAGCTTGCAATGTTCTTCTCAGACTCATAAACCTTTAAGTTGTTGTAGATATTATCCAAGGTCATCTTTACAAAGTCATCTTTGTTCTCCAAACAACAGTATGCATGGCCAATTCAGGTGACAAGCTTCTAATGAATTTGAGATTGATGTCTTGTTGATGAACTTTATAGTCCACCAATTTCAAATGACTGATGAGATTTTGTAGTCTATTGTAGGTTCCACCAAGATTTTGTCCACTGAGAGCAGTGAAGTTTTCAAGCTGATGCTTAAGCATATTCTTCCTTGATTTTCTGGTAGCATCATTAACAGCAAATCTTTGTTCAATGGCATCCATCAAATCCTTGGCAGTCTCATACTCCTGAAAGTCCAATGAATACTCATTAGGTATTCCCATACTGAGAATACTATGAGCCTTGATCTCCAAATTTCCTTTGAGCCTTATCAATTTCACTAACAATTCCAAGCTCTTTCCATCAAAGACCAATCTTAGGTAAAGAATCACCCTTCTCAATAACCTCCCAGATGTTTTAATCAATCATGCGAATGTATTTCCTCATTCACATCTTCCAAACTTCATACTCTCCCTTCTTCAACATGGGCACCTTGGAGGCAGTAACCATGTGAGTTTCGTCAGACATCTTGAACTTGTTGAATTAGAACAAATCTGAGTAACACAACTTCTTCTTAATTACAAGCTCTGATACCACTTGTTGATCCCATTTGAGCAAACGATCTTATATAGAAGCTGAATTAAATGAATACAAACTTTTAAACACTACGCGTAATTTAATGTTTAACCTTAAGAAGAATAACGATGATTATCACTAAACACCTCAATATATTAATATACCAATACTCTAAATAATATTAGGGTTTACAACCTTGAAGTGTATCGACTCTTAGATATAACCAATAATGATATCTAACTTTAACCTAGGACATTCTTTTATAGGCTAAGGAGTCCTTTACAATATACATTACGTATTCTACAAGATAAGTATACTTACCATACTTATCTAAATACAAATCGACCTACTCAAGACATTCTAGAATATTACAAGTTAAACCGACCTAACATACTAGCAGTGGAATATTACACTAGCAGTGGTTCATCTTGACCAGTGGATTCATTCCTTCTAGACGTGGTATCTGATATACTGGCAGTGGTTCCATACTTAGAATAATTCCTTTCAGCAGAACCAAAAACCCAACAATACTTCATGATAGAGAGTTCGGTTAGTATTTTAGGTCTTAAAATACATTGAGTGATAAGGTTGGTCTTGCCTTGGGAAAGACTTTATATTTAGCTTAGTATCGGTAAAGAAGTGAAGCAACGCTTTAAGGTTTTCTCTGCCGAAAGGGAGCTTGTGGATATAGTTCTATTGAAATCGCGAGTTGGGTACTCGGCGAGTGGAGTAGGGCGAGGAAGGAAGCTTCATGCTGAACTGCTATAAATCACCGTGTCTTTGGCTTGCTCTTTCCTTTATATCTTGCATTTACTTATTTCTTATTGCATATATATCTATTGTGTGTCGTGTTGATTTAACATCAAGAAACGAATCTAATTGTTGGGTTCAGTAAATACCCAAACCCCTTGAGTCTAGGATTTGAATAGAAAATACCCTAAGTGTTTAATCCCTTAAACACTAACAAGTCACTGAGCGCATAGTCTCTCAGTAAGCTGTCTTCAGGATACTCAGTAAGAGACAAAGAAGAAGTCTCTCCACTCAGAAGGCGGAATTTAAGGGTAAAGACCGAGTCAAGAAGAAGATGGTGGATTCAAGTGAGTGATGACAATAACTCATCAATCCCAAATTCCTCACCACTACAACATCAAGATAAAATAAAGATCAAGACCTAAGGCTATGAAGATCAAGAATGAGCGGTGACAAGGCGGATAAGTTTGAATAGATAAGTAGAAGTCCTTATCAACCAAAGTCAAACTTTCCTTGAATCGTTAACTATCGTGCCTGTCATCACTAACAAGAAGAAAGCAGCCTTGTTACTTACCCAATATAGCCAATGTAAACAGAGACAAAATACATCGATTTTGTCTTCTATAACCTCGGCCGCTTTGTCCTTTAGGATAGAGTCAAAACCACACTTGTATAAATAGCATAAGAGATGGAGTGGAAGAATTTTAAGCTTGTGGATTAATTGTAAAACACACATACAAGCCGTCTTCCACTCCTCCAAATACAACTATGTCCCCGAGATAACTCTGGTTCCTTTGTAGTTGTGCTCGTACTTAGCCTCGAGCTTAGTGATGAGATACCATACTTTGTCCTTTCAATCCCAAGTACTATTCCAAAGTACTTGGGTAATGTATTATTTTTTATTTGATTCTAATAAAGAATATATAAGTTGAAAATTATTCAGTGTGTTTTTACTTACATTATTTTAGTCATAATTCACAATCAGTTGGTTTATTGTCTTAACTGTTTTTATAAGATTGTGAAACGGGAACAACAATTGGTATCAGAGCAGGCTGATTATAAACCCCTTTTTAAGTCGCTCAAAACATTTTTAAATCAGGATCCTAACGGCTGAAATTGATGTACCCCAACTAGTCGAAATGTGTCCCTCGACTCAAGTTGGTAAATTTAACAAATGAAAAAGTTTATTGCTTTGCTATTTGACTGAGATGGAACCTTACTACATAAAGTGTATTAATGAAGGTCCATTTATCCCAAAGACGCCAAGGTTTACCTAAACTCAAGCTCAAGTGGACTCGTGGACGAGATGAGAGTGGTCAACCATGACCAAAGGCTCAAAAGCATCATCATATCTTGTCTTCTTGATGATGTCATGGAGTCTCAAGTATCGTCAGTACAACTAAACAAACCTGGGATGACCTGGTCCACAGTCATGAAGGTCCCTCAAATACCAAGGAGAACAGGATTATGGACCTAAAACTTGAGTACAACACCTTCAGGGCTAAGGAATCAGAAACTCTGTCTCAAACTTACACTCGATACAAAACTTATTTAAATGAACTATCAAATGATGGTGTTAAGTTGTCCAAACATGAAATCAATGTTGGTTTTGTCAATAGTCTCCCTGAGAAGTGGTTGAATTTCTCTCATGGACTTAGGAATGCTAATCATATCCAGAATCTTGAACTTCCTGAAATATATGGGAAATTTGTCTATGAGGAAAACCTCATCAACAGACGATACCCTCGAAGTTAAAGAAGTCTCGTGAAGTCAAAAAGTCCCCACCACCACTTCAACACCAATTTCTAATGCTTTTATTCAAACGGTGTGGTTCAAGATTTTCAAGAAAATTCAGATGATGAGCCTGATGAGAGATCGCGAGAGAGTACCTAAATGACATGAACATCGAATTTCGTGAAAGGGCACTCCTTGCTAATTCTAGAAGGTTTATAAAAAGAAACAAAGGTTTTTCTAATGCTAAAGCCAATGAGGACACCGAAGTGTTTTAAGTGTCACAAAAGAGGTCATTTTGCCAAAGACTGCTTTTCAAAAACAATTTCGTAACCCTCTTACAAACCATCGTGGTCAAATCACCCTTAGACTTTAGCAAATTTCAACTAAAAATCTATCACCTCATCAAAATTTTCAATACAATCTGGATCAAAATAAAACTGCTTGATTTTGAAGCTAAGTACAGAAAGTCAAATCCAAGCTAGAATCAAGCTGAGGCCACTCCTTCGTAAACAACAAACACCGCAACTGCGTGGTAAAAACAAGGGCCTAGTTGTTGAAGTCTCGACCGATGAAGAGCCGCCTCCTCGACGATGAAATGATGCAAGTCAAGGTAACCGATGGCTCGAAGAGGACAAGCTAGTCTGTTGGGAAAATCATGAATGGAGAATGGGTCAACATCACAATGAAGAAGGTAAATATTTTAGTTTATATGGATGATGACTCTGATTGACAGTCTTTTATGAACTATATCAATGTTGACCTTAAGTTTGTAGAAGAGCAACGATTAAATATTTTTTCAAAATACAACAAGTTAAGTTTTGAATTAAACAAGTGTAGGGATGAACTGCTTATTTTAAAACAAGCTAAGCTTGAGGCTGTCACACTACAAATTCAAAACACTGAACCAGTTAAAAGAAATCAAGCTCTTCAAGAAGAACTTAAAAAGGAAAAAGATATCATTGAAAGTTAGACTGCTAAGAATCCTAGGGTCTTTGATGTCGCGGAGCCCCCAAGAGCAAAAAGAGAATCATTGGTGAAGACCATCTCCCTGATTCTCACAATAAAGACCAAGGTCCAAAACCATTTGTGTCCGTGGCATGATTACCAATATGTTGTCAATTCCCGTGCCCAAGATTGATTGAACAGTTAACCCTAAGAGTAAGCTTCCAAATTTCGATTCGAAGAATACTAGAGCCCCAAAGCCAACCTCTAAAGAGCATGCTTGACTCCCGATGTGCCCAGTGGTACCTAACGCATCTCCGAAGTCTCAAGCGTAATCTCAAGCACCGCCTATCCCTAAACCTCTTCAGGTGCAGCACCAAGCTCGAGCTTGCCGCATTGCAATTTAACCTCATTCACCAAAAGAAAGGTCCTGACTTGGTAGAACCATCCCTAAAACCATCAAAACCAATCCAACAAGATTCTACTCCCATCGATACTCCACATCTTCAGCCCCTACTAAAGGCACTCAAATCCAAAGAATCGACCGAACTTGTGAGGAAGCCGACCATAAGATGGAATCCATCAAAAAGCTCCTCGATTCAAACAAGGAAACTAAGTCAGCCTCCTCTAGTTCATCAAGGTCAAAATCCAACAACAAACCCAAAAGTGTATGTGATTTGTGCCATTATACCAGCCATACCACCGATAATTGCTATAGAATCCTTTTTGTATGATCTCGCATAAAGGATGATCACGTAAATTCCGATCACTTACAAGATGTTAGTTCATTCGAAGCAAAACATACCAATGTTGGTCATCAACATGCTTCAACCTCCAAACAAGCTCACAAGAATAGAGCAAAACCTTTTCCTCCTTGCCCACACCGTGGGTTTCAATGATCATCATCCTCGATGATTGTCTCATGAACACATGTCGTAATATTTAGGCGAAATCCATCTAATGAGACATCCCAAAGATGACAAAGTTGTCATCCAAGCAAGGAGAAGTTCAAAGCAACCCCAATCACCGAAGTCATCCTCGGCCATCAAATGCAAAACCCGTGGTAGCACAATGCACTCAACTACTGACCATGAGTCAATTGCCAAATTCAAGGTACCTTTAGACCCAAGCCCACTAGCATGCTGGGTCGCAAGAGAAACTAATCTCAGCTTTACTATTTTTCGAGAGACACGCCAAGGAGCCTATTTGGCATCTAGATAGTGATGCTCAAGAAGCATGATCAAGGCAAGGAGTATTCCAGACAAGTATGTAAAGGAACTAGGACCCAAGGTAGTATTTGGTGATAACTCATCATGTCCCATTGAAGGCTATGAAGACTGAAGAATGAGCAGGACAAGGCGGGATAAGTTTGAATAGATAAGTAGAAGTCCTTATCAACCAAAGTCAAACTTTCCTTGAATCGTTAACTATCAGGCTCAGTGTCATCACTAACAAGAAGAAAGCAGCCTTGTTACTTACCCAATATAGCCAATGTAAAAAGAGACAAAATACATCAGTATTTTGTCTTCTATAACCTGTCAGTTTGTCCTTTAGGATAGAGTCAAAACCACACTTGTATAAATAGCATAAGAGATGAAGTGGAAGAATTTTTAAGCTTGTGGATTAATTGTAAAACACACACACAAGCCGTCTTCCACTCCTCCAAATACAACTCTGTCCCTGAGATAACTCAGTGGTTCCTTTGTAGTTGTGCTCAGACTTAGCCTGAGCTTAGTGATGAGATACCATACTTTGTCCTTTCAATCCCAAGTACTATTCCAAAGTACTTGGGTAATGTATTCTTTTTGATTTGATTCTAATAAAGAATATATAAGTTGAAAATTATTCAGTGTGTTTTTACTTACATTATTTTAGTCATAATTCACAATCAGTTGGTTTATTGTCTTAACTGTTTTTATAAGATTGTGAAACGGGAACAACAATTGGTATCAGAGCAGGCTGATTATAAACCCCTTTTTAAGTCGCTCAAAACATTTTTAAATCAGGATCCTAACGGCTGAAATTGATGTACCCCAACTAGTCGAGCTGTGTCCCCTCGACTCGAAGTTGGTAAATTTAACAAATGAAAAAGCGATTGCTTTGCTATTTGACTGGGATGGAACCTTACTACATAAAGTGTATTAATGAAGGTCCATTTATCCCAAAGATCTGCGAAGGTTTACCTAAACCCTGAAGCTCTCAGTGGACTCGTGACGAGATGAGAGTGGTCAACCAGGACCAAAGGCTCAAAAGCATCATCATATCTTGTCTTCGTGATGATGTCATGGAGTCTGTTATTGGCTGTAGTACAACTAAACAAACCTGGGATGACCTGGTCCACAGTCATGAAGGTCCCTCAAATACCAAGGAGAACAGGATTATGGACCTAAAACTTGAGTACAACACCTTCAGGGCTAAGGAATCAGAAACTCTGTCTCAAACTTACACTCGATACAAAACTTATTTAAATGAACTATCAAATGATGGTGTTAAGTTGTCCAAACATGAAATCAATGTTGGTTTTGTCAATAGTCTCCCTGAGAAGTGGTTGAATTTCTCTCATGGACTTAGGAATGCTAATCATATCCAGAATCTTGAACTTCCTGAAATATATGGGAAATTTGTCTATGAGGAAAACCTCATCAACAGACGATACCCTGAGTTAAAGAAGTCTCAGGAAGTCAAAAAGTCCCTGACCACCACTTCAACACCAATTTCTACTGCTTTTTATTCAAACGGTGTGGTTCAAGATTTTCAAGAAAATTCAGATGATGAGCCTGATGAGAGATCAAGCGAGGAGTACCTAAATGACATGAACATCGAATTTCAGGAAAGGGCACTCCTTGCTAACTCTAGAAGGTTTATAAAAAGAAACAAAGGTTTTTCTAATGCTAAAGCCAATGAGGACACTGAGTGTTTTAAGTGTCACAAAAGAGGTCATTTTGCCAAAGATTGTTTTTCAAAAACAATTTCAGAACCCTCTTACAAACCATCAGGGTCAAATCAGTCCTTAGACTTTAGCAAATTTCAACTAAAAATCTATCAGTCTCATCAAAATTTTCAATACAAATCTGATCAAAATAAAACTGTTGATTTTGAAGCTAAGTACAGGAAAGTCAAATCCAAGCTAGCACTGCTTGAGGCCACTCCTTCAGAAACAACAAACACCGTTAAATCTGCGGTGGTAAAAACAAGGGCCTAGTTGTTGAAGTCTTCGACCGATGAAGAGCCGCCTCCTCAGACGATGAAATGGTGCAAGTCAGTGCACTGATGGCTCTGTCAGAAGAGGACAAGCTAGCTGTTGGGAAAAATCATGCCAGGAATGGAGAATGGGTCAACATCACAATGAAGAAGGTAAATATTTTAGTTTATATGGATGATGACTCTGATTGACAGTCTTTTATGAACTATATCAATGTTGACCTTAAGTTTGTAGAAGAGCAACGATTAAATATTTTTTCAAAATACAACAAGTTAAGTTTTGAATTAAACAAGTGTAGGGATGAACTGCTTATTTTAAAACAAGCTAAGCTTGAGGCTGTCACACTACAAATTCAAAACACTGAACCAGTTAAAAGAAATCAAGCTCTTCAAGAAGAACTTAAAAAGGAAAAAGATATCATTGAAAGTTAGACTGCTAAGAATCCTAGGGTCTTTGATGCTGTGGGAGCCCCCAGTAGCAAAAAGAGAATCATTGGTGAAGACCATCTCCCTGATTCTCACAATAAAGACCAAGGTCCAAAACCATTTGTGTCTGGTGGCATGATTACCAATATGTTGTCAATTCCCAGGCCCAGTGATTGGATTGAACAGGTTAACCCTAAGAGTAAGCTTCCAAATTTCGATTCTGGAAGAATACTAGAGCCCAAAGCCAACCTCTAAAGAGCATGCTTGGACTCCCCGATGTGCCCAAAGGGTAACAACGCATCTCGAAGTCTCAAGGTAATCTCAAGCACCGCTTCCATCCCTAAACCCTCTTCAGGGTGCTGCACCAAGCTCTGAGCTTGCTGCATTGCAATTTAACCCTCATTCACCAAAAGAAAGGTCTGGACTTGGTAGAACCATCCTGAAAAAACCATCAAAACCAATCCAACAAGATTCTACTCCCACTGATACTCCACATCTTCAGTCCCTACTAAAGGCACCAAATCCAAAGAATGACCGAACTTGTGAGGAAGCGACCGATAAGATGGAATCCATCGGAAAAGCTCCTGATTCAAACAAGGAAACTAAGTCAGCCTCCTCTAGTTCATCAAGGTCAAAATCCAACAACAAACCCAGTGCGTATGTGATTTGTGCCATTATACCACTCATACCACCGATAATTGCTATAGAATCCTTTTTTGTATGATCTGCATAAAGGATGATCACAGAAATTCTGATCACTTACAGTATGTTAGTTCATTCAGTGAAGCAAAACATACCAAAGTTGGTCATCAACATGCTTCAACCTCCAAACAAGCTCACAAGAATAGAGCAAAACCTTTTCCTCCTTGCCCACACTGTGGCTTCAATGATCATCATCCTGATGATTGTCTCATGAACACATGCTGTAATATTTGCGGAAATCCATCTAATGAGACATCCCAGCATGACAGTGTCATCCAAGCAAGGAGAAGTTCAAAGCAACCCCGAATCACTGAGTCATCCTCAGTCATCAAATGCAAAACCCGTGGTAGCACAATGCACCCAACCACTGACCATGAGTCAATTGCCAAATTCAAGCAGACCTTTAGACCCAAGCCCACTAGCATGTGGGTCAGCAAGAGAAACTAATTCAGTTTACTATTTTTCAGAGACACGCCAAGGAGCCTATTTGGCATCTAGATAGTGATGCTCAAGAAGCATGACTGGCGTTAAGGAGTATCTGCACAAGTATGTAAAGGAACCAGGACCCAAGGTAGTATTTGGTGATAACTCATCATGTCCCATTGAAGGTTATGGTTCAGTATACTGCAATGGAATAGTTTTCTCTAGAATAACTTATGTCAATGGTCTAAAATACAATCTCATTAGTGTCAGTCAATTATGTGATGCTAAGTACATTGTGCAATTCAATGACAAAAAAGGCACCACTTTCAATGCCAACAAAGAAGTTGTTTTGATAGCTCCTAGGAGAGATGATGTTTATGTCTTAGACATGTCAACACTCTCTCAAGATGGAACTTGTCTCTTTGCCAAAGCAATCAAACTATCAACGGGTGTGGGACAAGAGACTCTCTCACTTAAATTTCATAAACATCAACAACTTGGCAAAACAAAATAAAGTCCTTGGCTTACCATCAGTTTTTGAAAAGATAAACCATGCCCAGCCTGTGAAAAAGGCAAACACCACAGAGCATTATTCAAAACAAGACAAAATTTCTCCATCAAGAGTTGCCTTCACCTCCTGCACATAGATCTCTTTGGACCTGTCAGTCCTAGATCAATCCAGCATGAGAAGTATACACTTGTCATTGTTGATGAGTTTTCAAGATACACTTGGGTATACTTTCTTTCCAAAAAGAGCCAGGCAGCTGATACAATAATGTCATTCATCAGGAAAATTGAAAACCAGAAAAACATTATTGTTAAACAAATTAGAACTGAAAATGGTATTGAGTTCAGAAATCAAGAGCTTGAGAATTTCTGGGATGAAAAGGGAATCTCCCAAAACTTTTCATCTCCTTACACCCCTAAACAAAATGGGGTAGTTGAAAGGAAAAATAGAACTCATTGAGGCCGTAACTATGTTAAATGGCTCAGCACTCTCAAAGCATTTCTGGACTAAAGCAGTCAAAACAGCCTGTTATACTCAAAACAGGTCAATCATTGTCAAACAACATAAAAAAAACCCCATATGAGATATTCAAAGGTATACTTCCTGATATCAACTACTTTCATGTGTTTGGGTGTCATGTGTTCATTCACAACCACAAGGATCACCTAGGAAAGTTTGATGCAAAAGTTGATGATGGGTATTTCCTAGGTTACTCACTGATCTCTAAAGCCTTCAGGGTGTTTAACACCAGAAGACAACAAGTTGAGGAAACCTTTCATGTCACCTTTGATGAAAGTTCAAAAAGCATCAAATTTACCAATACCTCAGTGGAGGAAATAGGAATTGATGACTCATCAAGATATCCTCCTGATGAGTTCAGCACTGAAATCAATTCCTCATATCAAGCTGATGCTGACATATCATACTATGTCTTACCCTACAACCTTCCACAACCCACTATCAGTAGAGTCATTTATAATCAATCAGTCCCTACTAGGATAGGTAATACTGAACCAAATGTTTAGGAACCTGTGATTCAAGAACCCCAACCTGAACAAAGCATCTCAACAGATGATATAAATAATTTTGTGGCTCCTGCACCTGAACTCACTCCTGAGTTTCCAGTGACCTCTTCAAGCTCAGATCCTAGACCACAAAGTAAGTGGACAAGATCTCAGGACATTGAGCTTGAAAACATCATTGGTGAACCTACTGAAGGCATGCTTACTAGAAGCATGGTCGCTAAGTTAATCTGCAGCCTTCAGCCAATGAATGTCTATATGCTGATTTTCTATCAGAAATAGAACCCAACAGTTTGATGCAAGAAGAACTTCAACAGTTTGATGAAAACAAGGTCATGACCTTGATCAAATTTCCTCAGGATGTCGTTGTCATAGGAATAAAGTGGGTTTTCAGGAACAAAACTGATGAAAATGGCACTGTCATTAAAAACAAAGCCGCACTTGTAGCCAAATGTTACAACAACAAGAAGGCATTGATTATGATGAGACATTTACTCCTGTTGCAAAGAATGGAAGCCATCACGATCTTCCTTGCATTTGCAACCTACATGAACTTCAAAGTTTACCAAATGGATGTAAAAAGTGCATTCCTAAATGGTGAACTCAAGGAAGATGTGTATGTTCAAGAACCTCCCGCTTTGAGAGTAGTGAATTTCCCGACTATGTCTGCAAGCTTGACAAAGCCCTTTATGGACTTAAACAAGCTCCCAGAGCATGTTATGAAACTCTCTCGGCCTTTCTGATTCAAAACAAGTTTGTCAGAGGAAAGATAGACAACACATTGTTTATCTACAGGACAAAGCAAGATTTGATACTGGTTCAAGTATATGTTGATGACATTATCTTTGGCTCAACAAATTATACTCTTTGCAAACAATTTGAAAAACTGATGACAAATAAATTGGAAATGAGCATGATGGGTGAACTCACTTACTTCCTTGGACTACAAATTAGGCAAACTGATAAAGGAATCTCCATCAGTCAAGAGAAGTATACCAGAAATCTCTTGAAGAAATATGAGATCTCTTATCGCGGCTTCAGTGAAGACACCAATGGTTCCTCCTAACAACTTTGGACCTGATCTCACTGGCAAATCAGTCAACCAAACTCATTTCAGGGGGATTGTAGGCTCACTGATGTATCTTACTGCTTCTAGACCAAACATACAATTCTCAGTCTGTCTAATAGCAAGATATCAGTCAAATCCCAAAGAATCCCATCTCACTGCAACCAAAGAATCCTCGATACCGGGGGACTCCAAGCCTTGGACTTTACTATCCAAAGTGCTCGTGGTTTGACCTCAAAGGGTATTCCGACTCGATTATGCAGTCGCAACATCGACAAAAAGTACCTCGTGGTCCCACAATTTCTTGGAGGAAAGCTGGTTTGTTGGAGTGCTAAAAAGAAACTATCAGTGGCTATGTCTTCACCGAAGTGAATATGTGGTCAGCTGTGGATGTTGTGCCAATTTATTATGGATGAAAAGTCAACTCAGTGACTATGACATCCATTACAAAATGGTACCCATCTTCTGTGACAACACTAGTGCCATTGCAATCTCCAACAACCATGTCCTTCACCAAAGAACCAAACACATTGATATCATATATCATTTCATCAGGGACCACATAATGAAAGGAGACATAGAACTTCATTTCATCCCTAATGAATATCAACTTGCTGATATCTTCACCAAACCCTTAGATGAACTTACCTTCGGAGACCGAAGTCGAATTGGGAATGGTTGACATTGAAAGTCAGCAACCTGAAAATCAATCCCAATCTCAGTGAGTTCTCTCTGAAATGGTTCCTGCACCCTGAACAAAACCCAAAATAATCTCACTCAATGAGTAAGACTCATTCAGGGTCCCTGACTTTGGATATGGAGTATTGAATGAGTAACTAAATGCATCAAATATCGGTTACTTAAATGTCCTAGGTTGGTAAACATACCAATTTAATATAGGAATATATGTCTCTTTATCCTTCTGTCATCCAAGTCATGGGCCCCTTTAAACCTTACATCATCCCACTTGGCATTTATTGCCTCCTCTCACAACAAATATCCTAAGGATATTTTAATACTGCAAAATGCACTTTTACTGTGCACTGCAACTGTTCCTTTGAAAACCGGGAAAATCTGTGGGTAGTGGAGTGGTGGCGTTAAATGAGGTAAATAAAACATTTTCAAAAACCAACTTTACAAATCCTCAATAGTGCAGAACCTACCCTTCCCACCACTCTATAAAAACCCCCTCAAAACATCAAAAACACACACAAATTATATCTGCATCAAAACGCTGTCAAAACTCTTTCTCAAACCCAGAAAAACTTGTGTGTTATTTATAACTTCAACCAGTTTTTAACAAAAATCTTCTATGTAAACCATTTACAAAAGAAAAAAGATTTTTGTTCACCAAAATCAAAAGTTTTTTTAACTTGTTGATTGTTCTTGTCAAATATTTTCAAAAACCCTAAAATATTTCAATGGAAATGGCAAGAACACAGAGTCTTCATTTTGCACCTCAATGGGTGGGAGATCTTGAAAATGTTGAATTCAAAACTAACAACGTTATAGGCAATTTTGAATACCCCCTGATGTCCTAGCCTATAAGGGAATCATGAAATTCTTATTCAACTGCCTACTAAAACAGGCCTTTACTCAGTTCCCTTCTATACTGTACCAAAACCTCCTCAGGGAGTTTTGGGCAACAGCTGTGGCCTATGACCCACACCCTCAATGATGAGAGACCTTAGACCACTCAGGAGAATCCCATCAAGTTTCTTTTAACGGGAAAAGTCACCACCCTGGACTATAAAACGTTTTGTACATCAACAGGGCTCGACTATAATACTGGTAACTATTTGCTCATCCTGAACCTTCCACAGTTAAGGATGGGTTAAAACAAATTGTTTTGGATCCAAAGTTTTTGGGCAGAACCCCTATAACAAGAACTCTTTTCCCGTGGCTTGGAAGATCCTGTTCACATTTGTGATTCAGGTTCTCGGCGGGAACCACTCATCCACTGAACAAGTTAACTCGATTCAGTTGATGATGGCATATTTCTTGATGACGTGGACTGCCGTTTACATAGGGGAGATCATTTACAGTGATCTCATGACCAAGATACTGAGCAAAACTAGGACGAAATACGTTTCGTACCCTAGGTTTGTCTCATGCGCTTTACAAGTGTTACTGGGTTGTAATTATCCTCAAGAATACAAATACTGTGGTTTACCTGGCATCCTGAGTCAATCAAATTTTCAAAAAGACCCATCCCAAGTCACTAAAATCGAATTGACGGCCCATATGGTTGCTGTAAACAACCAGAGGGATTCAATATCTCCTAACCCTGCTCCCAAAAAGAGAAAGGGGAAGTCTCAGACTGGGACTCAAACCAAACCCAATTCTCAGGGCCCTGAGGTTTCAAGAACACAGCTTAAAAGGCAAAGAAAGCCCCAGACTGAAAAGACACCCAAGGGTGACCAAGCAACATCCACCCCGATGACAACGAAGGACACTGATACATCGCAGTCAGTGCTCTTGGTCCCAAATACTACTCCCAAAGATCTAGAGGGAAACAAACAACCCGCTGATAGGGGAGCGCCTTCCACACAGCCCAAGGAGGACATTCACCAATCACAGCTTTTGTCTGAGGGCAAAAGCAATGATCCCAAAGACTCAAGGGGAAACGAACAACCCATTGATTGGGACCTCACTGCCACCGCTTCTAAGGATAGCACTGGGAATCACCCACCAGTGCTTAAAGGAGCATAGGGGGACAAAGTATCAGAGGGACAAATTGTTGGAATCACTCCTAAACCTAAATCAAGTGTTAGTGATTCACATGTAATAGTTAGCTTAATTATGGCCTTTATGTTTGTTATTAGCCTTAGGCTTATGTAGAAGGCCCATAAGCCTAGGCCTAGCCCAATAAAGAAAAGGATGGGAACTAGGAGTGTTGCCCTATCTTCCCTCCTATAAATACTCTTGTATAACCCTCACTTGAGGGTTGGTTGTTCAATTCATTTCCTTTCACACATATCCTACGCATAACTGTATAAGTATAACGTGTGTATGTGTGTTTGGTTTATTGTTCAATCGCCTTTATCTCTTTCTATTAAGCTTGTGTTGTAGATCTAGTGACCTAATAGTGGTATCAATCGCCTAATAGTTGGGTGAATCCTTATTGCTTTTGAAGTGGGTTTTGGTCCTACGCGTAAGGCTAACGAATGATACTTTGGTTCGCTTAAAAACACGTTTTTTACTCTTTTTAATCCAAGATTCTTATACTTTCAATGTTTTAAGGTGTTAAAATAACTGTTTTTGGCAAAAAGTTTCAAACTTTACGCGTGGATTTACGTTTTTAAGCTAGTTTTTGTACGAGGGTGTCTTCTTACGCGTAACCGTTTTAGACGTTTTGGTTCATCAAGTTTCATACTTTTATGTTATTTTGGTGATATTGAAGCTATCTCATCACAAAAATCTGGTTTAGAAACAACTTTGGGCAAAATCAATTTTATGAGTAAAGCTACGCGTATGAAAACCCTAGCTTTACGCGTAACTTTATCCTCGGTTTGATCTTCTGCCAGGGTTTACTCCGTCTTTTCTTGCTTGGTTAAGCCCTGAAAATACGTCGACTTTGGATATATTTTTGCCTTTGGATAGTGTAAAAGATCATTTGGGCAAAACCCTAAACTTACGCATAAGCATAAAGCTTACGCAGTAAAAATCCTACGCATAATATTCATCTTACGCCTAAGCCTAGTCTTACGCATAAGGTAATCCTACGCATAAGTTTCTACCCCTAACTTTGTGTCTACGCATAACTTTAGTGTCTTTTCCCTACTTACGCGTAAGCTAAATCTACGCGTAACTCTTGATTGTTACGTGTAACTTTGGTGTTTTTACGCATAAGTCCTACTTGGTTTCTTGTGATTTCTACGCCTAAGGACACTTCATCAACAATGGTTCATTCGACTACAAAGATCCATTTTACCAACACAAGTTTTCAACATGTCACAACCACCATACTCTAACTATTTCCCTTATACTTATTTTCAACGTCAACAACAACTAACTCCACAACATCAACAATGGAATCAACAACAAGCAATTTATCAACAACAATTTAATCAAAAACATACTCCACAACTTGCTGCAATTCCACAACCTCAAATGGTTCAACCACCACCAAGTCTTCAAGTTCAACCCTACACAAATGACTTCAATCAACATCCATCAAGGAACACTATGAAGGAACCCACTTGGTTTGCAAAGATGTGTGAAGCTTTAAGCGGCCAACAATCAATTCATGAGGCTGGATCACTTGATAGACCTCCAATGCTCACTCCGGGAAACTACGATCAATGGGTGATTAGGTTCTTTAGGTTTTGTGATCTGAAGAAGCCACATGGAAAGTTCTTAAAGAAGGTCATCTTAGAAGGACCATTTCAGATGCCTACTGTCATTGTACCCGGCGATCCAAATGCTAATCCACCAAGAGATGAACAATCAAACATTGCCATTGTGTGACTGAATGCAGAGGAACTTCTACACTATGAAGCCGATGAGCTTGCAATGCAATATATCCTCTTAGGATTACCTAACCCAATTCTTTGAAGTGTTGATGCTCAAAAGACTGCAAAGGCGATGTGGGAACATATTCATCTTCTTATGGAAGGATCTGCACTCAATCAGGAGGATATGGAATCCAAAATTTACTTGGCTTATGAACACTTCATGATTGAACCTGAGAGACACTAGAGTCTTATCATCATCGATTCTCGAGAATCATAAATGATTTGGATAAACACAACATCATCATGCCAAGAATTGTCGTTAATACTAAGTTCCTGAGTAGTCTCACCCTGAATGGGAGAAGTATGTCATTTTTCTCCGTCAAGCGAAGAACATGCATCATTCTACATACGGATTATTGTACGATTACTTGAAGCCTCATGAAAAGGAAGTTGATAGAGAAAGGATTCTCCGTGCTCAAATTGCTTCACCTTCACAACCGGAAAATCAACAACTTGCCTTGTATGCTCAAAATAGTTATTCTCCTCAACCAAAGCCAACTCAACCAACTGCTACAATCACACCATATGATCCTTCAAAGCCTCAATCTCAACAAACTCAATTGGTTCCATACAACAACAACAATGCTCAAGCACTTGTCGATGAAGCTAATGAGGAATCTGATCCATTCGAAGCACTGCAACAAGGATTTGCTATGATTGCTAATGCTTTAGCCGTTATACCAACAAATCCAACAACCGTATTCGTTCCTCATCTAACACAAGGAATCAAGTTGTTGTGAACAATGGACGAGTTGAAGTTCAGAATCGTGGTTATGGTCGTCCGATGGGCGGTGGTCAAGGGTTTAATGATGTGGCCTGTGGGTAGGAATAACAATAGAGCTCAAGTGGTGGAACGTGAAATGCTCGAATGGGTTGAATGGTCTTCGATGCTACAACTGCAATGAGAAGGGACATCTGGCTAATGCATGCCTAAAGCCGAGGACAAGGGCGTGCTTATCACAAGAGGCTCTTCTCTTGGCTCTTAAGGATGAAGCTGGTGGAACTCTCACGGACAAAGAACGAGCTTTATGGCAAATGCGCACGATTCAGATGATGATATGGAGGATTTGCGTGCCAATGCACCACTGTATGTTGATGGCTAATATGCATGAGTTACACATGAGTGACACAGGCCCGGCAGGTGACATCGATGGCTTGTCTCAACCCGAACAAACCATATTTATCTCGATCTAATATCTCCGCCAACATTTGAATCCGCAAGGCTTAGAATGTTCAAAATGAGTCGCCCACATCTCATTCCGACGATTTTCAAATAGACCCGTAGTTATATTTGACGATCAAGATGACCTTATGGTTTCCCTTGATTCTCAAATTGACTCCGTGGTTATACTTGAGGATCTAAGTAATGATCATGTTGTGACTCAAGTTGAACACGCCGAACTTTTGCCTCATCCAGATTTTTGCTCGCTTAATACAAGACCAAAACCATAGTGGAAGAATGTCGTGTAATTAATCGAGACTTGAAAAGTAAACATGCACTGTTAACCAAGGATTTTGAATGTTTACAAAAGCAACTCAACTTTTCAAAACTCAAGAAAACCGTGAAAAAGGTTTTGAAGCAGCCTTTGCCAAATCTCATCAAAACGAACAATACTTAGAGAGACATATGCGTGATCTAGCCGCTTCGAAGAATGCTTTGTTGTCTGAAATAGAACTGTAGGATCGTTATATTTATTGTGTTGATGATTCGGGTGGTCTTGGATGATCAAAATACATGTTTGCCATATTTAGAGAGAGAAAGATAGAGAGAGAGGGTGTTCTTGCTAGAGGTTTAAACAAAGGAAATGTTAGATTGAATGAGAAGCACCACCCCTTCCATGGATGGAAGGGGTATTTATACTTATACAATACACGACCTCCTATCGCCGTGGATCGGTATACAAGATGGGTAAAGACCCGTCCTTCCTCCATGGTGTTGCACTACGCTAAACTAAACTAATAACTAACTAATAAACTGATAAATAACGTAACTAACGATATGTCTACGAGCTAACTTATGCTAAATTATATTTGGGGTGACCGACACTTTACTATGGAATTTCCAATTCCTAACAATCTCCCCCTAAGAGAGGTCACCCCATGTTTTACATTTCGAATCTTAGCATTCTATCTTTGTCTTTGGTTCTGAGCTCGTAGACTTCAATTCTTCAAGTTCTGCAATCTTTGTGCTTTTGTAGCGATTCTTCAAAGTCGGCATTGATTTGTACTTTTAGTGGAGGCCTTTAACTGATCCACATCTTGATGATCTTCGAGCTTTCTTTGAGATCATCAGCCACAGTAAATCTCTGGATCATCCTTTTGTTGTGTTGCCTTCATGTGATGTTGTGACTTTTGGACCGACATGCTCACACTTTCTGGATCATGACATCTTTCCATCAGAGTAGCGGAAGCTTTACTGGTTCAAGATATTTGCAGGTGCAGAAGCAGAACATAGTATAGAAATATCCGAGCCGGGTTCTGTAGATATGCACAAGTCATGATTTTTCAAATTAAGTGTGGATGCTTTGTGAGCATGCGGCTTTGGATTGACTCCTCAATTCGATCGGTACCAACCGTCCAAATGTGCCCAAACGCAAACAGTTAGCAATAAAACACACGAAAGTGTCTTTGATCACTTTCGTTGAATTGAGTACACGCCCACGGTTCCCGCTGATCAGTATTAAGTGCGCTGTGATCATGTAGGATTCCTAAGAATCTCCTTGACAGGGTTTCGCGCTGTTCTAGCCGTTTCAAACCGAACGTCTCAAAGAAGACAACACGGAGTGAGTGAACCAGCAAATTGAGATTCACTGATTGATAGAAAATGATTTGAAAACAATCGCGTATTGCTTTGAAGAAAGAGTTTTGCAATACGACGAAGGTTTTATGAGAAAGTACAATTTTCAATCATAAATACTTTTTGTATTAGAGAATGAGTACACATTCGATGTTCTAGTGAAAAGAAGAGATTCGCACATCAAACGGTTTTTCCAAAAGTATTTTTTCAATCAGATATACTTTTTGAGTTTGAAAACATTAGTACACATTCGACGTGCTAGAGAAAAGAAGGTTTGCACATCGAACGGTTTTTCCAAAAGTATTCGTCAATTCCATTCCTGGACCAAGGTTGATTCAAGAATGAATCTCCCCATTGTTTCTATCCAGTTGTCACAAGCTTGATCTTTGGCAAGATCTCACATGTCACCCACCAAGAGCTTGTTTGATGTTGGCTCTAGAAGGATTTCCATCTTCATTGTGAATATTTTTACATATCACTCGGATGTTCTGGCAATACCACAAGGATAATGCGTAGGACTCTTAATATATTCTTACTTTCCACATTGTGTGAAACAGCAAGTCTTCATTAATTTTGTGTCCTAATGAGATATTGTGGATGATCTCTTGGCTCTAGACTCAATTGTGCACATTTGGTTCCTATGCCGGAGACTAGGGAGAGGGTCTCCTTTTTCAATATCAACAATCTCTAAGAGAAAGTCGATAGATTATGTCGGTTCCCCGTGAGAATGAAACAAGCCCTTTTAAGAGGAACTTGAGTAGCTTGGGAAGTTAGTGCTGAGGCCACTGGGTCCATGACGTCTTGTCTTCAATACGTGTTACCTTAGTAAACACCAGTAGCATATGTATCGAACCCGGTTTCTGCCCTAAGGTTGAATTATTGGAGGGCTATTTCTTTTCACCCTTTTCACATTCATTTCTTTTTCATTCTTCAACCCCTTCATTGCTTACCGAGACTTCATAACTAGAACCTTGTTGGGTTTATTCCAGTACTAGCTCTGTCTCAGATCCGCACCGACTCTTCCCATATCTCACTTTTCTCCTTTTTCATCATACCTAAGGACTCTACACTATCTAGTGGATTGTCCCTGGGTAGATCCCTCCGTTCGGCGGATCGTGGGAATTAATACCTAACCTCACCATCCTTATAACTCCATACATAAAGTAAAATGGTCGGTCTTTTGGTACAGTTCATTCTTCCTTGAAACCAATTGAAAATCATTTGGAAAAACAATCAAGGTACTTGTGATACGAGATCAAAGCATTTTGTACCTTAATAGTTTTGATCATTTAGAAAACCTCCCCCTCAACATGTGCATATGATTTAGAAATTGTTTAGCACATGGAGGCAAGAGGGCTTTGAAATATTTTCTTTGATCACAATTTTCATAGAAAAAGCTATTTGATTTTCTTGGTAAAATTCTCCCCCTCAATATGTGCATAGGATATTTGAAATCATTTTTATCACATAGAGGCAAGAGTTAATTTGAAGCACATCCACAATCACAATCGCCATTAAGAAACCATTTGAAAACTCAATCAAGGTACTTTATAAATCACTTTTTAAAAAAACTTTCGTACCTCGATAGTTTATTTGCTCCCCCTCAATATGTTCTTCGAGATTCGAAAGTGTTTAGCACATATGAGAGAGCAGCCTGCACAATTAAATCAAAAAACGATCACCTTATATCAAATTTCATTATTAAATCACAAATTCTCCCCCGATCAAAAATATCAAACCCTTTGAGATTTTGGATCCCAAGTGATTTAATTAGGTTTAGAAAACATGGGAGAAAATGTGGCCTTGTTTAAATACTTATCTCTGGTTTTGGATAAATCATCCTCCTCAACATGTGCATCGTGTATTTGAAATCGTTTGGCACATGGAGGCAGGAGTGCCTTTGAAGGACTAAAACCAATTCCATTAAAACAGATTTGAGATTTAAATCACGATCTCTCACCCAATCAAAGATTTCAAACCATTTGAGATTTGTGATCCCAAAAGATTTAAATCATTTAGAAAATTTTTGGGAAAGACGTGGCAAGATTTAATTTTGAAAAATGACGGATAAGGACCATTTTAAGACATTAAAGATTGTTAGTGTCAGGTATGATTGTTTTAAGAGATCTTTTAAGTAAAACAAAACAATTTCACAATCAAACAAGAACATAAAAAATTTCATTTTGAAAGACCTTGATTCAAAAGAAAAATCATACCATGACATAACATTAAATCTTTAGATCACCACATAATTTCGTACAAACGGAACTTTTATGAAGAAATATCGTTTGAAAATATTTTATTTTAAATCACTCTCCCCCTCAATCCATGACAGAAGTCAATAATTGAGTGACTTAGGTTTTGATAAAAAGAAGTCCGGTGATTTTCAAAATTTAGTTCAATTTATTTTCAAAACAATATTTTCCATTTTCAAAACAATTTAATCAAAATTTATTTTTCAAAATTGTTTAAGAATGGTTTCCTACACAAAGATACATTAGTGGTTGAGAAGCTTATGTTGTTGCTGTAGGGCTTGGAAGAAAACCGTTTGCAGATGCATTGAGACTTCATCTTACGTTGCATTTTGAATGCCAACTGAGGTCACATTAAGCTCCGTTTCTTCAATCACTTAGAAGAAAACCATCTGCTGATGCAGTGAGACCTCTTACGTTGCATTTATGCCAACTCTCCATAGAAGTCCAATTAAGCTCCGTTTCTTCATTTGTCAACCCAAGATATAGTTACCCTTTCCTTTCGGCATCCAATCATCTTCAATTCTGGGATCCAGATCGGGAACATTCTTTTATACCAATATACCTGCATACGTTAGTGAACACACATACAAATATATGGTGGTCGACATCACCCAAACAACCATCGACTAATAAAAGTCAATGCAACATATCAATCAGATCATATAAGGTATGGGAAAATGTGTTATCAAACTCTAATTATTTAATCCTAGCAATCATATCCTTGGCACCTAGTCCTTCAACATAGGTTAACATCATTTTTAATTAAGCATATTAGGATAATTAAGAAAGCTCGTTAGAAGATATAGATTTGAAAATTTTATCCCCTTCAATCAATGACTCATTTTCTGAAAAGTTTAAAAGCGCTGAAGTCATTGATTGAGTTTGCAAATTTAAAAACTCTGAAACTGATTGTTTTAAAGCAACTCATTTACCACCATTTTTGAAAACACCAAATATTTTTCTGAAGAATTTTAGACGGAAAAACATTTGTGTAGGAACAACAGTCCTTCGACATACTTTCCTTGTTTTGTTTTTAGGATAAGTGCACGAAATATTTGAAAAATTGTTTAGCGCAACACTTTCCTTCCTTTAAAGAGCGGGTTGCTATCTGAAATAATAGCAAGCCATAGTTTTAAGCATGGGTTACAGATCTAAGCAAGCCATTTTGAAGCGCGGGTTACAGTCTGAAATAACTGTAAGCCATATTTTGAGACATGTTAAGAAAAGAATATTTACACCTCCTGCTCGAACTTCATCTAAAGTCCCGTGCCATTATTGAATGACATTTCTAAGACCGTAGATGTTATCGATACCAGAAGACATGTCTTGAGAAAACATATTTTTGGTATTTTTTTCAATTTTCTGATTTTTATGGGTTTTTGTTGGTTTTATATTTTTCTATTTTCTTTTTTTAGTTTTATATTTTTGTATTTTGTTTTTGATAAATATATACACAGATAGAGTAGATGATATAGTATAAGAGGATGATGATACGAGTACCGAGATAAGGATATCAAGCGACGTCGTAGAAGATAGAATCGTCATCTCTTAAACTTCCACCACCAAAGAATCTGAGGCTCCAGAATAGAATGTAGAACATGAGCCTTTGAGAAAAATGAGACTTTGGCAGCTTCCCCCCAAACCGAAAATCCTTATGTTGAGCAGATTCGAAGCTCTATTTCAAGCTTTCCTTAGCCAGGTGCACAGATAAGCACACCATTATCATAAATCCAGCTGCTCCTTTTAAGAACGATAATCGAGATTCTTCGTTAGAGGTTATATCATCCAATAGAACAACAGCAACGTATCATCCCACATTTAAATAATCTTCTCAAATTCCTTTTCCAATCTGAAGTCTGCGATCCATTCCAAAAGGTGTCAAGAGAACACTTTCCCCCAAGTAGATGAATTGATGCAGTCAGTCTCTTTGTATAATGCTCAAGAACTCTCCTGAATACACATCATGAGGGGAATGAAAACACCTTCCCATGTTCACATTTTTCTTCCCGAATGATCGTGTATGAAGCTCAAGAACCCGAAGTACACCAATACCCAAGAGCTCTCGAATACACATCATGAGGGGAATGAAAACACCTCCCCATGTTCACATTTTTCTTCCCTGATGATCGTGTATGAAGCTCAAGTATCCGAAGTATACCACTACATAAGGAAGGAATAACTGATAACATTGAAGAAGCAGGCCAAGTCACTGATTATCTCGGCGGATGACAATCTCTGCGGATGTCAACTCCGGAATAAGTGATTATATCTCGAATCATGATTAAGCACTCAAGTGAAACAGCTGAGCATCCCCAATGTACACAAGCTCTCTCCCCTGATCATTGCGATACCATCGAAATCACCACACACTAGTGTACCTCTTTTATCTTGAGAAACTTTCTCTAACATCACTTCCCCCACGTGGTTGAAATACTAACACTAAACGCCTTGATGAGTAAAACCTTGAGTTTCTCTGCGGTCATGACATTTGTTTTCCGGGATATCTTCAATCACTTAGAAGAATTAAGTTCATCAAGTTTACTCGTCATGAGTCAAACCTTGAGTTTCTCTGCGGTAATAACATTTGTCTTCCGGGATATCTTCAATTACTTAGAAGTATTAAGTTCATCAAGTTTACTGCGTTTGAGGTGCTTGTCTCCTTACGCCTTGCTTTGGTTTTGACACTTCAGAATCAACAACTCTTTGTAAGTCCGTATACTAGAAATATTTTGAGAAGAACATCATTAGCTCAGATGTATATGTGAGAATCAACTTGCTGAAGAATAACGTGAGCAAGTCTAATTAGGGATTAAATTTGGCATTTCAATCTCCCCAATTAGTGCTCTCCCTAAACCGACAATTTGTTTGATAAATGCCCAGAATAAGAAGAAGTCTTTTGATAATCACATGCAACTTGTCTTTTAGTCTTCTAACATACAGCAGAAAATGTAGAACCGACCAAGACTCGACCTTCTTCTAGATTGTCGGTTGGGGAATAGATAGTTAACATCTTCAACACACACCAAAAAGCATCCCACCAAAAAGCATCCCAATTAACTTACATCTTGCAAATCCGCTTAACTAAAATCCCTCCCAATCAAACAAGAACAGAAAGATGTTCATCAAGGAAATTAGCAATCAGCCCACAACGAACACACGAAATGGTAACACCAAGCAAACAATCACATCAAACAAGAACAGAAGGTTGTTCGGAATCATCATGTTGATGTGCACGTGAAGCATTAACCGGAAGCACTTTGTCGATAAACTCATCAATCCGTGAGAAGATGTCAACCAACGGCTCTTAGAAGAAACTCCATGTAAAGATGACCCGATAAGAAGAAGCTCGGTTCTTACATGAGTTTAGAGCCGTATGACCATTTATATTCTCAAATATCAATCAACAATGCAAAAAAATTCACACTTCTTCTCCCCCTCAAGAATTGCATACGGAGATGCCATTCTTGACTAAATAAGTGAAATCCTCCAAAAGTGTTCTATTCACACTTCTCACCCGCAAAATTAGCACATGATGTCGCCATCGTCATTATAGTTGAGCAAGTGGAATAAGAAAACAATCAATGGTAGCCCGGTTCACTTGATGACTGAAGCGCATGGAAAAAGTATGAAGCATGTTGATGAGAATGGTCATAATAGGAAGATTTCTCTTCTTCAGAAGATAAAGCGTGAAAGTACATTTCTTTTCTTTGAGGAACGAGGCTTGAACTGTTGTGTTCAAACGTCATAATGTTGAAGTACGAGGCCTGAACTGATGTGAACAGACGTCATAATCTCTCTCTTTTCAATCTCTTGGCAAAACATGTAATCAACCCCATTATCATTCAGTAGGCTCTTTGTAGTGACAACTGATGGAGATAACCCAATATGATGAATTTGACCCTGAAGTAAACTAACCCGAACTCGTGACTTATACTTGCACATATGTAACAAAGAGCGGTGTCGATTTCCATTAGCATCTCTAAGTACTCTCTAAGTACTCTATACTCTTCATCCAACCAACCATCAAGTAATAGACGTACTTTACCTCTTGAAAATCCACAATTGAATGTGACATTGAGCACTACAACGTAACTCCTTAAAGTGATAGTTATTTTGTGGTGGTATGAGCCCAATTCCCCAAGTGGTAAAAGAAAAGGTAAAAGACACCCAACAATAACTAGATTTCCAAGTCTTCGTTTTGATAATAAGCTCGAACAAGGATCATGAAGTATCTTCATCCATCCATCCCCGATACCTTCAGATACTAAGTGCACTCGCCCGTGATATTTCACTTCAATCTCAAATAAATAATACTGAATTAACGCCGTTGTCACATCTTATGAACTGCTAAAATCTAGCCTTCTTTGACATTTAAATGAACTTTGATAATGGTTTTCATCCCGACCATGGTTAAAAGCACATAACCCCGTAAAACCATGTAATAACCAAACTGCCATAAAAATAACCCAAACACACACCCAATTCATGAAGTACACCCTTTTATCCCTTCTTTGAAGCAGAAACCGTAGCACCAACATCAAGTAAGATCCAGAATTACACTTTCTCTTCTCCAAGATGGTTCCATCATTACGGGATTTTACAACTCTATGGTTTAAAATGAGAAATAGTTTCTTTCGCGGGATTTTACAAAACCAAGAATAAACCGTAAGATAGATCCAGAAATGCACTTTACTAATACCAGGATGTTTCCATTGTCACGGGATTTTACAAGTCTATGATTTAAACCTAGAAATAGGTTCTTTCGCGGGATTTTATAAAATCAAGACAAAACCGTAAACAATGTCAGCTTGAATGTGTTATGACAACTTTGGTTTCAGTGAATATCTGTTTTAGGGGAACATGCAGCGGTTCATCAACGATTCTTACCCCAACATCAACAATATCATCAATTATCCAATAAATACTTTGGTAAACACATCATTCACGCAGCCTATTCTGTTAATGTGACCACATGGAGAAGTAAACCCGATATGTCAAACTAGACCATGAAGAGAAATTCCTCAGAATTGTTACTTAAACTTGTATTAATCCTTGTGAAGAAGAAACGGTGTACCCAATGTACAAAACCTCTTGACGAATCCTCAACTGCGTGAGACACCGAAGTGATAGTTATGTTGTGAGTTAAGCGAGAAAGAATCACAAACGTAACTAAATGGCCAAGTCTTTATCACACTCAATAAACGCCCAAACAAGTCATCTTCGCGGAAGGGTAGAAAGAAAGAAGACGAAATAAGTAACCGTGCCCGGAAAACCTCACTTCAAATTCAAGTAAGAAATACCGTACAAACCACCCCGTAGTCAATCTTGATCAAATATCAAGCCGTGACATGTTATTCTTTGTGGAAATGTATACACCAAGGTACCACACCTATATCACACCAAATCAAATAATCACACCACATATTATCGTCAGATAACATTATCAAGTCTCTTTAACAAATTTCATCATCACTTTGTATTATCAAATAACACCTCGCAGCTCATAAACGAGCATGTATCAATATCCAACGGACACCAAGTCCATAAATATATCCAATGGCACACAACCTATCCAAGTTAAGTGCAACTCGACTCGGTCCATATCGTAACACACCACTCGTTTAACTCCAATATTCAAGAATCATAATGCCACAAAGTGCATTCAATAAGACTTACGAGTATAACCACACGGTCCAACTCATACCCAAAATAACATGATCCATCAATCATCCAATATCGGCCCATCTAGACAATAATAGAACAAGGCCCAATATAAACCCATTCAGCCCATGTCCATTCGTTATACCAAGATACCAATCGTACTAGTCCCTTAAAGCACCCCGTCCATTAACAAATACATTTTGGAGGTATTAATCATACTAAATGATAGGTATATCACTCGACCATGATAAGATATCACGTCCATTTCAGCATAAATACGTTGCTGATAGTTGACATACCCAAGCCCAGTATTCCAATCAAGACATCAGTAGAGGCCCATATACCATGAGACATGAAAGGCCCAAATGAAATCTGATCCATGAATATACCCTAATCCTACGGGGTATATAACGAAGTTAATATACAGACATTACCTAAAAATGCTCCACAAATTCAACCCTAATAATACTCACAAACATTCCGCCTCCCCTCTTTCTTTTTCCAGTTAACAAATAGCCTCATCAAAAACATATTAGCACATTTAACCTCATTATCACAAGAATCATTTCATTATAATCAGCCCATAAACATAATCAACCGCCCACCAATCTTAAATTTCAGATTCTTCACAAGACTAGGCTTAAAAAAACGGCTTCAAGATCATTTAAATTGGTCTCGGGTAAGGTTGTTGATGTGATATTCTTTACGTTTTCTTTTCCATTTATGACCGAAATAAAAGAAACGAGATAACATGGTTGTTATACTCTTTCTTTGTCTTCGAATAATATCACAATAAGATCTATGATGAGAATGGTTCAAAAAAAAGAATCTTGAAAAGATTAAAACGAACAAAGTGAGATCTTTCTTGAAATTAAATAACGTTAGAGTCAAGGTTTTGATGGGGGAAGGAGTTAGATTAGATATGGAGTTGTTGAAATTGAAACGGATTTGAGTATGGGTAGGCGGTGATGATGTTTTATTGAGACATAACGTTGATGAGTCATGTTGTGTCGTTGAGTCTTGATTGAGATGGTTAGTTGTGTGATGGTTTGTCTTTCTACTTCATCTCTTTCTGTTAAGTTCAAAGTGGTCAACAAGTCGCTAGCCAAGTTTTCCAAACCAAGTCGCTACGTCTTTTTCAAAACCAAGTCGCTACGACTTTTTCAAACCAAGCAAGTCGCTATTGACTAACTAGTCAATAGCCAAGTCAAGTCGCTACCAGTATTTTAGCATAACAAGTCGCTAGGTTTGCATTTTTTAACACAAGTTGCTAAGGTCTTTTATTTGACTCAAAAATCAAATAACCAAGTCGCTATTATGCTTGACAAGTTGCTACGACTGTAAATACAAGTCGCTAGGTGACCCAACTCGCTAAACAGGTTAGTGACAAGTCGCTAGCCTTTTTCCAGTTACACAAGTCGCTAGCAAGAATTTTGTACTTTTTCCGATGAGTTTTCTAACCAAGTATTTCCGACCATATTCATACTAAACCCATAATTTTGTATAAAAAAAACTGCTTTTGACCCATGTAAAAACATTATCGCAATAAAGGATGTATAACTGAAACCATATGACCATATGATATTCAAGACTGTTAAGAAAAAGTATCTTGAGAATAAGCAGTTTGCAATATGATTGGACCAAGTAACCATTTGTTGACCAGCTGTTAAAAAACTGTTTACCCATAAAGAAATAATCCGAGCACACAAATACATAAACCAGTAAACAAGAATCAAAACCACAGCAACCATGGTACGAAACCACACAAATCACTAAAACACAATAAACCTTGGCTCTGGTACCAATTGTAGGATCGTTATATTTATTGTGTTGATGATTCGGGTGGTCTTGGATGATCAAAATACATGTTTGCCATATTTAGAGAGAGAAAGATAGAGAGAGAGGGTGTTCTTGCTAGAGGTTTAAACAAAGGAAATGTTAGATTGAATGAGAAGCACCACCCCTTCCATGGATGGAAGGGTTATTTATACTTACACAATACACGACCTCCTATCGGCCTGTGGATCAGGTATACAGTGGGTAAAGACCCGTCCTTCCTCCATGGTGTTGCACTACGCTAAACTAAACTAATAACTAACTAATAAACTGATAAATAACGTAACTAACGATATGTCTACGAGCTAACTTATGCTAAATTATATTTGGGGTGACAGACACTTTACTATGGAATTTCCAATTCCTAACAAGAACAAGCAAACATGAACATAAAAATAAAATTAACGCTCTCACCTTGGAAACTCAAAAAGCTAAGGCTGAGTTGTTAACTTGTCAAAAAAAGTTCTCTGCATACAAAAAGCATTCAACGAAACGAATAGATGATCATCTGGAAGAAATCATCGGCTTGCAAAACAAACTTAAAGAGTTTAAAATTGTGGTGTACAAACATGGTGAGTCGGTCACAGCTATTGAAAAATTTACTTTAAAACCAAATCCAAATGGCTATGGACCAAATCTTGCTGATTACAAACCTAAGCTTTCAACCAAAGCATTCAAACCAAATCTGAAGTTTCCAAAGTCGAAAGATATAAAATTGATAATTCTATTATAAGTGTTGTTGAATATCATCGTCAAGAGGAATTAGATGCAGAAGACGAGAGTCGATCAAAATTATAAAATGTTGTTTACCACAAACCTTTTAACTATTCAAAAGCGGTCACTTTCGTCACACCAGCAGATTCTTCTAACACACCAAGGATTATCATAAAAACATCTGAGTCTTCTAATGTTAATCCCAAACCAGATTATGCACAAACTTATGGTCCTTTACCTTCCATCGGTGAAGTAAACTCAAAACACGAAAATCGCAAAATTCTTAGATATTTTGACCTTTTCATAGGTGACCTCAAAACTTTACAACATGAGATAGAATATCATTCCGAAATCAAAGTTCAACATTTTCAATCGCCTCTAGCGCGAGAACAAAGAGATATTTTTCAAAAAAATCTTTTACCAAATGTTAAAAATTTGAAAAGTTGTGCATTGTCTTGGGAAAGGACTTTCATAAGGAACTTGGATTGATGAAGGTCGTTTGAGAAAACATCTATCTCTAATACTAAACGTAAAAAGAAAATGTTGAGAAAAGATGTTGATCGACTCTTGGAAGATGTCATCTGTGCTGATGTCCATAATGTTGTGTTATTGAATTCTTTGTCATATGCATTTGATTATATCTCTGCCGATATCTGTTGATTCTGTGGTAAATGTTGAGAACGATAATGTGCTCGAGTCCTTAAAAGTCGAAAATAAACGATTGTCAAACGAACTTTCAAATGCAATACGTCGTCTTAATTGGTGTCAAAAAGATATTCACGATCAACAACTTGTTTTTCAACACAAAATCGCTTCGTGCAAAATCTTTTGATCCTAAAATTAAGCAACTGGATGATCAAAACGTGTCTTTTAAGTGTCAAATCTCAAAATATGAACAAGAACTTGTGAAATTTAAAAAGGAATATGGTGTCATATTTGATTTACTCAAACAAACTCGTGATGAAGCATCAAATGAACTTGATCATTATCTTGCACACACTAAAGAAGTTATGCACTTTGCTGGAAATATTCGGTCTGAAAATCAAGATCTGATTCACACTATCTTCAAGTTAAGAAATATGTTAGGAAAGTATGAACAACTTCGCCACCGTGATTAAGAGAATAGCACCAGTAACACTTAGTAATCGTGAACCTAGAATCCCACTCGCCAAATCACAAGTTGCTAACGTGCTTCCTTCTAATGAAACAGGAATAGTTGCCTTTTCCAAATGTCCGCACTTCAGACCTAGGAGCACTACAAGGAAGAATAGGAAGTTACGACCTAAGAAAAGATCAATTAAGAATGCTAAAGTAGAAGAACACCCTAGGACTATGAATAAGACTCACGTTGCTTCCACTATAGATATTGCGTCGGGCAAATGTAATAGAAATAGTGATGTAACGAATGCTAAACCTTTAAGCACTTTTGATATTCAGCCTGATGCACCTTGTGTTATTTGTCGTAAAAGTATGAATTCTCATTGTCATGATAAATGTGTTATTAAAGCTTTCATCTCTCGTTTAAGGAATCCTAAGAACCGGAATACCTCTAGGCCCACTAAGCTTTCTAAATCTGTGCTTGGTAGACCGCCCTCTTTAGATTCTAAGAAACGCATTGCTGTCCCTGTAGCTCCTGTTTCACCTCCTAGGAATGTAGTACCACCTACTGCATTCACTAAGACTAAAGCAAACACTAGTTGGAGATGGCAGAAATGGATATATAACACACTATGATTTAAATGGATACCTAAAGCTATTGATGTGTGTATGTCTACTATAACTGCTCTGGAACCCTCTAACATTTCGGGTTCCACATCTACTTCTATTCCATCTGTACGTCGCCTCAGCGTGTGTAATGCGGTGATACAGATCATTCTCTGGATTGTTGATAGCGGATGTTCCCGACACATGACAGCAACCTTAAACTGTTATCAAACTTTATGCAAAGTTCATTGGCACTTTGTCGCCGATTCGGAATGATCACCGCGCTATCATGGGCTACGGAGACTATATCAATGGGAACATCGAAATCAGAAGGGTTTACTATGTGGAAGGCCTGGTCAATCTTTTCGTGAGGTCGGTTTCGTGATGGAGATTTGGAAGTTTCTTTCAGGGAGAAATCTTGTTTCATTCGTGATCTACAAGGAAACGACCTTATGTCTGGCTCGCGTAATTCCAGTCTTTACACTATCTCTATGCAAGACATGGTTGCTTCATCTCCCATTTGCTTACTTTCAAAGGCAACATCAACAAAATCCTGGCTATGGCACCGTCGTCTCTCACATCTAAACTTTCAAACCATCACCAACCTTGCTCGACACAAACTAGTTGAAGGACTCCCACGATTTCGGTATTCTAAAGATCACCTTTGCTCAGCTTGTGAACAAGGGAAAAGCACTCGTGCTCATTTTCCTTCAAAGGTGGAACACAGCTCTCAGCATGTGCTTCATCTTCTTCACATGGATTTGTGTGGCCCGATGCGTGCAAACGATCAATGGCAAACGCTACATCTTAGTAATTGTTGATGACTATTCACGATGGACTTGGGTCTACTTTCTTGGAAGCAAAGACCAAGCTCCACAGATGATCATCACCTTTCTCACGAAAATACAAGTTCACTTCTGAAACACCGTTCGACAAATCGAATGCAGGCAGAGGCACTGAATTTTGTTAACCAAACTCTTCGTGAATTTTATGAGAAAGTGGGAATTCAGCATCGACATCTATTGACGCACACGAACAAAACGGAGTTTTTGAAAGACGAAACCGAACGTTAGTGGAAGCTGCAAGAACAATGTTAATCAATGCTAAACTTCAGATTACTTATGGAAAGCGAAGGTATCTCTGCATGCTATACTCAAAACGTTCTATGATTACAAAAGCATACAACAAAACACCTTTTGGGCTTGTCCACAACAAAAAACCGAATCTCAAACACTTTCATGTATTTGGATCTCTTTGCTATCCGAATAATGATCGTGATGACTTTGGAAAGCTCAAAGCCAAAGCCGACATTGGAGTCTTTATTGGATATTGTGATAATTCTAAAGGTTTCCGAATCTGGAATCGTCGAACAAAGGAGGTTATGGAAACGATTCATGCTCATTTTGATGAACTTACGGAAATGGCTTCGAGTATAATGACTTGGAACCCGGTCACAACCGCTTAAACTTCCCCAAACCCCATCATCAGGTGAACAAAGCCCCCAGCTCACTCGTCAACAAATGGAAAGGTTATTTGCTCCGTTGTTCAGTGACGATATTGATGAACGTGCTCCAGGTGTATCGGTTCGCTCAACCCGATAATACTCATATACACGATACACCGCTACAACAACTACTATTGAAGAAGCACCACCAGTTGACTCCACCACAACAGTTGAACAAACCGCTTCCAACAATGATGAACGGCGGTGATGATGTTCGAATGAAGTACCCCTGCAGATTTTGATCCAAATGTGTTCATCAACCCGTTTGCTAATGAGACTGCTGCACCAGATGTCGTGGAATCTTCAACAAGCCATTTGAATACTCAAAATCTGCACAATATATACCAACATCAACCCTCCACACATAGATGGACAAAAGACCATCCTCTGGAAAATATTATTGGCAACCGAATCAACCAGTCGTTACGAGACAACGTCTTCACACGACGGTGAACATTGCATTTATGCACTCACTGTCTGCCAATCTGAACCTAAAAACATTAAAGACGCAATGACAAAGGACAACTGGATTGAATCCATGCAAGAAGAACTCAACCAATTTAAACGTCTTGAAGTATGGGAACTGGTTGAAAGACCAACAGGGGTCTTCGTCATTGGTCTAAAATGGATTTGGAAAAACAAATTGGATGCTGAAGGGAACGTTATCAGAAACAAGTCACGTCTGGTGGCTAAGGGTTATAGACAGGAAGAGGGTATTGACTTTGAAGAATCATTCGCTCCGGTTGCTCGTCTTGAGGCTGTTAGGATTTTTCTGGCATTTGTGGCTCACATGAACATCACGATCTTTCAGATGGATGTCAAAACTGCTTTTCTCAATGGACAACTGAAAGAAACGGTTTATGTTAGTCGGCCAGAAGGATTCATTGATCCAGAGTTCCCTAATCATGTCTACAAACTGAAGAAAGCTCTCTATGGTCTCAAACAAACCCCTCGGGCATGGTATGATAAGCTATCATCTTTCCTCATTGCCAATAACTTTACCAAAGGTTCGGTCGACCCAACTCTTTTCATACAATATCACGGGGAACATATTTTAAATGTTCAAATTTATGTGGATGACATCATTTTTTGGTCAACTCATAAAAAGTACTCAATCGCTTTTGTAAAACTAATGAAGAAACATTTTGAAATATCCATGATGGGTGAACTTACGTTCTTTCTAGGACTGCAAGTTCATCAATCACCCCGTGGTATTTTCTTGAGTCAGTCCAAATATGCCCTTGAATTGTTACACAAATTTGGAATGCAAACTGTGACACCTATGCCACACCAATGGCTCATACCAAGAAGCTAGACGCTGATTTACATGGGAAATTGGTGGACCCTACAAAATACCATAGTATTATTGGGTCTCTCATGTATCTAACGCTAGGAACCTGATATTGTCTTTGCTGTATATCTTTGCTCCGTTATCATCGCGACCAACTGAAACTCACCTCACAGAGGCTAAAAGAATCCTCCGATACATCAAGGGAACCATTAATTTGGGAATCGGTATCCGAAGGATTCTGGTTTTGAACTAATCGCTTTTCAGACGCTGACCACGCAGGATGCTTAGATTCACGGAAAAGTACTTTAGGAGCTTTACAATTTCTTGGTGACAAACTGGTGTCATGGCAATCGAAGAAGCAGGGATTGTACATCATTTGTCCTCAACCGAAGAAGAATATGTAGCCATGTCGGCGTGTTGTGCTCAAGTCATTTGGATGAGAACACAACTCAAAGACTATGGTTACGTATTTGACAGAATCCCGATGTACTGCGACAATCGGTGCTATTGCAATCTCGTGCAACTCAGTTCAACACTCGAAATCAAAGCACATCGATCTTAGATATCATTTCATCAAGGACCACGTGGAGCAGTACCGCTTGTTGAATTATATTTTGTGGAGTACGAATACCAATTGGCATATCTACTCACCAAAGCCTTGCCTCCTGCTAGGTTTAATGAGTTGGTCCACCGGATTGGTATGAGGTGTTTGACTCAAGAGGAATTGGATGAACTCCTAAAACAGTCTTAAAAACCTGTCAAACACCAAAACCTCTTTTGTAAATAGTTTTTCAAAAACAAAATACAAAAATATAAAATATGTCAAAACAACAAAAATATTCTTCTATCTATTTTTCTTTCAACATTGCAAGTACATTTCTTCCGTCAACACTATAATCTTTCAAAATTCATTATTTTTCCGATCAAGTGTTGAGGGGAGAAAAAATAAACATTTTCAAAACATCCAGTATACTTGCATGTTACCATATTCTGGTTATTTCTTTCATCAATGGTGGTCACATTTCTGGTTCACTGACACTCCTCGGACTAAAATTTGTAACCTTTCATTATTTCTTATGTCGAGGGGGAGTGTCGTCAAGTTTCTTTCTTAAAATCTATCATTTGGTAACCAAAATGGAAGTTATATGGCTTTGGATGAAAATGGAAAAGGTGGAGGGACCAAAACTGCCAAAAGGTTAAAGTCATTTTAATAAAAAGACCCCACCTAACTTTTCACTTCACATTTAATACTCAAACCAAACTTCATCCTACGCTTAATAATCGTTCAAGAAATCTATGTTTTGGATCATCAATTTGTAAGTGTTTTTGTGTTTATAACAAGTTTTTAAACTATGGTTTTGAATTTTTCATGAATCCAACGGTTTAATCTTGAGATATTGTGACTTTTGTGGTTTACGCATAAGCACAAGAACACCTAATCATGAATGGGATTTTGTGGTTAAAAGGGTTGTGTCAAAACGTTCTTAAAACATCAATGATACCATTTTAATCCTCAAAACTTACCCAGAAATACGAATTGATGGAATCTGGAAAACTAGGGTTTATGCGTGATTTGGGTGTTTTTATATGAGAACGTTTTTGGTAATAAAGATTCTTTTAATAGGTTATTTTTAAGTTGAATTGATCAAATTTAAACCCAGATTTCACCCAGAAACACTAATGATTCATAAATTGGAAATTAGGGTTCAAGTTCATGCGAATTGGGTTTTCTTGATTGGCCTTGAATTTGATGTTAAAACTTGGATAGAACAACTTACTATGCTTCTAAGACTTACCTGAAACACTTTGGTGCATATCCTATGGCTAGAAATCATAAGCGTAAATTCATGAACTTTAGGGTTTTGACTTACGCGTATGACTTTGCTTCTGTATGAGCTTTCATGCCATGATCTGCTATAAGATGAATGTTAGTGTTAATAATGATGTTATGATGATGATATTTCAGGCTTGCTACGCATAAAACTCAGAATCAAGGTCATTGAAACTCTACGCATAAGGATCACCTTACGCGTAGAAAGTTATGCGTAAGAGAAATCTTACGCGTAACATTTACGCGTAAGGTTCTACAAAGGGACTACGCGTATCCTGTGAAGGATATGCGTAAACAGTGACCCCTACGCATAAGGTCTACTCTTATGAGTAAGCCTTACGCGCGTAAGGTTTATATACACCTACGCGTAAGCTCATAAGGTTACTCTGTTTCTACGCGTAACATTTCTTACGCGTAAGACAGATTCCTACGCGTAAGCTTGTGCCTACGCATATAACCCATGTTTACGCATAAGCTACCATTTCTACGCATAAACCTTGATCAAACCTTCATAATGAATTCTTACGTGTACAAACTTGTATATAAATGAATTATAACGTCCCGAAGCCACTAATGTCACTAATAAGCTTAAATGTCTTATGTGTTGTGTGAATATGTGATAACATAAACTTTAAAACTTAAAGTTAACTAACTCACGAAACTTTTCACGACGTCATTGGACTATTAGACAAACAAGTGACTTTGGACTCGTAACAACCATTGACTTTATACGTTCAATAATTGGACAATAAAACCTTCTGTTGACTAACATTATGTCTTTCGATATGTTGGTTCTTTTGGCTAATGTTATTTCAGATCACGACATGTTTGCTCAAATGAATGTGGATGCACCGAGGTTCTCACAATTCTGATATCTTCCTAATGGCTATCCGAGAAAGATTGGAAAGAACAATCTAAGAGTTGATTTTGAAACTCTCACATGCTCGGAATCTTCACCTTGATTGGTGGATATTCTAAAGAATTATCCGTACCAGAACATGCTCTCACACTCTGCTACTGTTCCAGAGATCTACATTCAACAATTCTGGAATTCAATGCAAAGGATCAAAGGTCAAAGTGCGGTGACTGTACTCAATCACAAAAAATCACCATCCACATGCAGATCTACAGGCTGTTCTTCTAATTCCTGAAATCGAGCCAACCGACTTCTATGCCACACCTACTGAAGAGACATTTCTGAAATTCCTGATTGATATTGGCTATGATGAAGCTTCAGGAATAATAACTAAGCACTCTCATGTGGAGCTTAAGAACATTCCTCAACTGTGGAGAACCCTCTACATCATCATTACTAAATCTTCGGTGGTCGTGATAGTGGCTATGAGCATCCCAAGCTCATATAACTACAAATCTTCTGGTCATTAATCAACAAGATCGAAATTGAAGCCTTTATGGGAAGACATGATGTCATTTCACAAGAAACTTGGCTCAAAGATTCCCTATGTCAGATACATAAAACTATTGATCCAGAGAGCACTTGGACTTCATCCTGATATTCCCAAGAGGCTCAATGACCCCGACAATCATGATATGTTGACTGAGCCTACCCTATCAGTCAGAATCAAGGAATCGTCAACAAAGAAACAGGGTGCGTGTTTTGAATCACCTTCGACTAATGAAATCAAAAAGCTCGAGACATACAAAAGGTATCTGTGCAGTAAGAAGGCAAAGTTGGTCATCTCGATGAAAATCTTCTAAACACCTGCAAGGAAAACCAGAAGAGGAAGTGGAGGAAGTGCGCAAGCACGAGTCGAGGACGTTCCCGAAGGAATCCTCCACGTAAGAGGACAGGTCCACCAAGGAAGCTTTCTATTCCTATTCATCTAAGCATGAACCCAAAACAGCTAAGTGACAAGGACTTTGAGGGTACTGCATCAGATGAAGAGACTTTCTACTCTGAAACTGCTAAAGATGACACTACAACGATATCTAAACCTCCTAGTCCTCCAGTGATCAAGGAAAGGAAGACTCCAGTACTTATGCCTTATGAAGAAAGCTCAAGCTCAGATGAAGAGCAACTGGATAAATCATACAGGAAGAAGTTCAAATTCGTCAGACTTCAACACGTAGCACAACAATTTGCTAAAGAAAAAATGGGTGGCCCCGGAGGTCCTGATGCGGTTAATCAACCCGATAAGGGATCTGGTGCCACCACTTTAGTACAACAACAAACACGTGTGGAGGAAACTCTTGAAGAACCAGAATCAGTTGAAGGTAAAGCTGATGAAGAAGCTGACCAAAGCCAAAGCGATGAAAAAGCTAAGTCCAAAATGAAGAAGACGTTGAGTATGATAAGTTTCTTCTAGATAGTCCCCACACGATCAAAGGAAGAAACCTCTGAACCACCAAAGGACCCGGAGTCTCCTCACATCTCTTCGTCATCAGATTCATCTTCTCACTCTTCACCACCACCATCAAAGAAATCAACCAAATCATCATCCAAATCAGTAAAGAAGCCAACTCCATCTTGGATCTCTCAATCAAAGAATCGAATCGTTAAAGATGTAAAATGAGTCAGAAAGAAAGATATTCTCTACAGAAAGTTGAATTTCCTTCGCTGACCAAATGTATCTTCATGATGAGAATGACGAGATGAAAGTTGAAAGGGAGTATGTACAGAAGCTTATGAAGGATGATCTTCAAGAAAGCATGGACGAGAT
>OU343222.1:197219166-197391596 GCA_910596185.1 Chrysanthemum makinoi | reverse complement strand
TTTTACAAAATATTTTGCTGTTAGTTTATTTTGACCAAATGCAGATGTGTAGTTTTATTCTTCTGAACATTTCTGTCCTGTGATCAAATGTAATGTTAAAGTTATACTCATTTGAAAGTACGTTTTGGACTTTTTTTCTGTAATGAAATGTCTATCGAACAAACAAATTCCTGTAACAAGTCATACTATGTATGGAATACAAAAACCGGATCACTTTCTACTTTAAAAAAACGGTGCAATGATCAACGACATGAAACAACGCCCCGCCGACGACTTATATTTTTTCCACTTTGGTCCTTTCTTCTACAAATTCAAATATCTTAGTTATGACTACAAAGACATTACCTTATATTTGCTGTGTCGATTTAAATGATACAGTATTTCTGTATACACCAAAACAATCACATAAATCATTCAAACAGTTTACGGCTACTAAAAACGCCCTATGCAATGTAATATCAAATTTTTTGCCAAAAAGCCATGCACCGACGGAGATAAAACTTAACTGGTATGTAACACTGTACACAGTGCCTATTTGCAAATTTATCATTAAGGTGTTGTTGATACAAATGTAGTTTCTTACGTGCAATGCTTATCATATTCTTACGTGTTGCCCGCTTGCCTGTCGTTTCAAAGGTAATATTCTTCTTCATGGATTTAATTATATGTCACCCAAGGGTAAAGGGGTAATGGTAAAAAGCAAATTAATAGTTAGTGATGAAAATAATATGATCACATTTTAATCTCTTGTGAAAAGCAAATTAAGATTTTATAAACAAAAAAAGATTCTGCAAAACTCGCAATAAACATATAACGAAAAACACACAACAAAAAATTTGGATGCAAAAAACTCGCAGCAACGCGCGAGTGCTCATACTCGTTATACCAAAGAGTTGAATTTAAACTGAATATCTTCGAAGTTTAAAGTGCCAGCGCTTAGTTAACAATAACCATAAATGTGTATTCATTTGTACTTCTACTAGCTTGTTGATACAAACTTTTACCCCGCCGGTATGTTTGGCGAAATGGGTTAGAGTTAGAGTTAAGGCTGGAACTAAAGTTTATATTTGAAGTTAAAAGCTGAAATTTGTATTTTAATAAAGCTGTTTGGCGAGTTAGTTGAAGTTTAATCTTATCAATATGAAATCGCATAAAAATATATCAAATTAACTTTAGATATATTTTCGGCTTTTAAGTAATAATAAATTATATCTTTAAATGTATTTAAATAATTTGATTAACTTTATAAGTTCGTTTCATTTGGCTTGGGCTTATGGATGTAACTGGCTTGGACTTATGGGTGCTTATGGCTTATAAAAGCTTTCATAAGCTTGTGTGAAAAATAAAATTTATTTTATAAGTTAGTTAATTTTGAAAGCTCAGGCCTTAGGAACCCGTGTAAGCGCCAAACAACAACCTATGTATCATTGTGAACCAACTTTTTGCTAGCGTATTAATAGTCATCATCGTGACATTCTTGACGTTATTATAAAGTATAATTGCCACCGAAATTATATATATTAACTAAAGATCGAGCAACAGTTGCATTGCAAACGTTAATTGCCAACTTTCACAAGTTGGCAAAAATAGTCCCTGAGGTTTAAGTGTCGTTGCAAACTAAGTTCAAGTTGGCAAAAATAGTCCCTAAAGTTTAAGTGTCGCTGCAAAGTAAGTCCTTTATAGCAATTTGGCAAAAATAGTCCCTATTCAAATTCACAAATAAAGCAATCTCACAAGATCGCTACGTTCCCACACTCGTTAAAACTAAAACAGATAAAATTTATGTGAATCAAATAGTCAATTGCACTTGTTCAAACTAATAAAGTTTTCTTATGACAACCTATATAATATCACAAAAAATTATCAAAAAGACAAGAAACAAAAGTTTTAACTACTTGAACATGGTTCGTTTGTTTTTCTATAGAATGAGTCCTTCAAATTTTAGAATACTAAAATCACACCCTTGTCATTTGTTAAAGATAATATCTAGCTTTCTTTGCTAGCAACAAAATCAAAAGGGAAACCAAGCAATGTAACTTTCAGTCAGATATTGGCAATAAAGAAGAAGATACAGCTGAAAGCGACAGCTGGCCTATAAATAGGATTATGTTCTTTATGTTTTTTGCCTTCAAATTTTGCTATCTTACTCTTGGGTCCCCATAATCATTGTCTAGTACAATTCAGTATCTATTTTTGCAACTTGTGAAAATAGAAAGCCAAGAGTTATTTAGAGGACAAAAATGATGGATTTGATCCTAAATTTGATTGTGATATCTCATCAAATATTTGGGCTTTTGATACTGTGTGATTCTTTGGTGTCGTGTAGCAAAACAATTGAGCCGCAACTAGCTTTACTATAAGTCTTAAAAAATAGGTATTGATTGGTATACTCTTATTTGTTATTTGTACACTCAAATGTACAAATCAATAAATGCAGATATGATAAATGTACAATTGCTTAATGCACAGATTTGAGTGTACAAATAAGAAATTGAAGTGTACAAATCATTAGACTTAAAAAATGGTTATCGCTTTGTGTGTCTAATTACATGACAACGGCATCATTATCGTTGAATCATGAATAATCATGACATGTCTTCTTGATATGTGATAGTAGTACTAGTAAAGTAAGTACGTTTGGTGGGACTTGCTTTGAGCTTGACACTCTTTTATGTATGGAGATAATCAAATCAGTTGAGATTTTAATAATAACAAATCGATCGAGGAATGGACCGGACACAGTCGTAATCTAACATGATCTTGTCACATCAGTTTTTTTTTTTTTTTTTTTTTATGACCAAACACGATCAAATTGTCACAGTCGGTAATCAATTTTTTTTCTTTTTTTTTAATCAGATATTTTAAACAACAAATTTAAAATTCATTAAAAACAAAAACATTACATAAATTATTCAAGTAAACATTAAAAACATTACGTAAATTATTCAAATAACATTAAAAACATTACAGAAATTCTTCATCGTCTTCCTCATCGTCATCGTCACTACCATCTTCGTCTTCATTCTCTTGATTGACTTGATTTCTACGATTTCTCTAAATGTGTTCGATCAAATCAGATTTTAAGTGTGGATGGGTTGATGAGTCCATTATCTCCTTAGTAACTACTAGCGATTCTTCATGCGATCTTAAGGAATCAGGATCAAGGTGGCCCTCATTTTGGAACCATGTACGATATATCGCCCGCTCCTTGAATGATAATATTATGTAATATGCTACATTTGTGCATAATATCTTCGAGATCCTATTTATACAGCCCTCGGCCCACCATAAAACCCCTCAGGGTTATGATTTTTCCTTTTATGCACTAAATAAATTTATCTTTAATAATTATGTACCCTGGTTAATTACCGTTCTACCCCTCTATGATAATATTACCGTATTTCTCATTTCCTCTTTACTTCCATTTCCCCTTTTTCTCATTTCCACTTGCGTTTTTGTTTTAGTGTGCATCGGTGTAACCCTTTGACATTTCTATGAAAACTAGGTATGAGAGAAGTTATTATTTGCACACTAATCCTTTCAATGATCATAGATGTGTTTTCCCTGTGTATAGAAAAATTATTATTATCAAGTTTTACATTTATATTTAGCCGACTTATCAAATAACAAACACTAACGAGCAGTGTACCCGATCAATGTAGCTTAGTTGGTAACTAGAGTGTCGATCACTAAAAGTGAAACGTTAACACTTAAATATTTATCAGTATTTTAATCATAAGGTTAGTCTATCTAAACCTAATCTAATGCAAGGGGGTTTTCAGCCTGAGAGACTGGCACGATTGTGTAGATTAAATAAATAGTAAATAAAACTAACAAGACGACAGACACACACATACACATATAGAAAAAAGATGAAAAATAAGAGGTCTGGCCAATAGATAAGTAGATTGTCACTTCGTTTAATTGCTATTTATATAGGATGAGTACTAAAGTCTATTCTCTCTCGTTGGTTACTTAACACAGGCGTGTAAACACTTAATGATTACTAAGTTTATGTATTATTTATCCTTTTAGGGCTTACATAAACTATCCTAAGATGTTAATGAAGTATTTGTGAGAGCCATATGGCAACGCAAACAAGCCACGATAAACTCAATATGTAATCAAAGCACATGCATTAATAAACCAAATAAACATAAAATATACTTTAATCGATGGGAAAGCATATTAAATGCGAGTCATATGGTGGTGACAAGGCACGCAGTCCTGATGGATTAAAGAGTACTAGTACAAATAAACGAATCTACTTATGAATTAACGTACTAGCAGAACATACTTATGCCTCTGAATTCTTCTTCTGGTTGTGTCTAGTGTGGTCTGGTCGCCCCGCCCTTTTTCTCTGTATTCTCTGGTCTTTGGTATTAGGTATATGGTTTCTTTCGAATGAGGTTGTCGATCCAGTAGTTATACTTTCTGGAAACGGAATCGATACGGCGTATCAGTTTGCTCGATATGCCGTATCTAGGTAACTTCGCGTGGGTCCAAGATTATTTTATTCTGGAATATTCGTACACCGCCTTAAGATACGGTGGATCTTCAGTCTTCATATGGTGTATGTATCTTCTAATCTTGGAATTACGTGGTGAAATCTTCAGGTTGATACGGCGCATGTCAAAGAGTTTATGCGGCTTATCTTGAGCAGATAAGTCAGATCTTTATGTTGACCAAGGTTTCATACACGACGCATGGAAGAAATCCGTACGGCGTATTCTTCAAAGTCAGTCAATGGTCTTCACATTCATCTAAGTGTTGATGAATGGCGTATCCATCTAGAATGATACGTCGTATCTTCCTTCAGTTTAGTATACTTTAACAATATGATCCGTTTTGCTCCATTTTTCGTCAAAAATAGCTAACTTTCACCAAATGCTCGTTTTCAACTGAAATTTACAAAAGTAATCTATTAAGTATCAATTCTCGTATAAAATAATATAAAAAAATAAGTAATATATATAGGATAAATGAGGCCAATAAACTGTTGTTATTTGATATCGTCAATATCCCCCTACTTGAACTTTACTTGTCCTCAAGTAAACTCTAGATTTAAACTTATGAAAATGTATCATAAAAAATTGTTAAGGATGTTTTTATAATTTAAGCATTCATTCATTTAATCTCAATCGCACAACCAAACACCTCACGAAATAGGAAAATGAAATCACTCAAGTCACTCAACTAATCTATTTGGTAACATTTAAGTAATTTGCTCAATTGCTCAGTCGTGACGAGTATTCTATCATAAGCTTGGCAAGGATACACTTCCCCCTACTAAAGTTAAGGAGTAACAAGTCTAAAGCGGTAAATTGGATTGAATGTGATAAGGTTATGCATAGATTTTATTCAAACATCTCCTACATGAACTTAATAGATCGCTGGCGCGAAATCTTGATTCCTCAAACAATGGATGGTCACTAAGTGTATCTTGGATCGCTGGCGCGTTATTTGCATAACGGATGGTCACCAAAAGACACACCAGATCGCTGGCGCGTCATTTAATTTCTCAAAAACTCGGATTGTCACTACCTAATTCATGTACTTGACATTTTCACTAAGCTAAAGGGTAAGGATTAGGGGTGAAACGTAGTCGAAAGCTCGAGCCGCTGGCTTTTGCGCTCGCTAAGTTTAAAGGCTCGAGCTAGCCGGCTCGCTTCGAGCCTTAAACTTTAAGCTCGAGCTCGGCTTGTGGTAAGTTATATAGGCTCGGGCTCGGCTCGTTTATACAATTTGGACATGAAAAGTTAAATAGGCTCGGCTCGTTTAAATAGGCTCGTGGTATGTTATATAGGCTCGGCTCGTTTAAGCACAAGCTCGGCTCGTTTATACGATTTGAGCTCGTTAATAAGCTCGAGCTCGGCTCGCATATATGTTTAATACTTAAAAATCATAATGTTGTTTAGGCTCGTTTAGGCTCGCGAGCCCGAACGAGCTTCGTATGTAAAGCTCGGGCTCAAGCTCGATTAATAAACGAGCTGCAACTTAGGCTCGAGCTCGGGCTCGAGCTCGTTTAGGCTCGGCTCGTTCGAGCTTTTTACCGATCCGATCTCAAGCTTTTCACGAGCGGCTCGGCTCATTTCCACCCCTAGTAAGGATAAGGGAAAAATATATTTTTTGTTAAATAAAATCACAAAACAAATAGATTAAGTCCATACAAATGAAACAATGTGGTTAATCACTTCCCGACCTTCCCTTAAAAAAGACACAAATCATAGACTAACTCACGCTTCAACACGAAAACTCACGCTTTAATAGGTAGACACGAATTAGACTCAATAATGACTCAATCAAAGAACAAACCTTAGTTGGCATTTCCATAGCAACCAACTCCCTTGTAATCCATAAATATAGTACAAAAAATAGCGGCAATATCTCGACTAATACATAACTCTACATCGTTGATTTATAATACGTACTAACGAATAATGGATCATCGCATAATATAACTTCAGTTAAGCTTTTACAAACAGATTATCTCACTTTCCTCTTTTTTTCTTTTTTTTAATAAACATCAAATAAAACTAATGGTGTAAAATTTCACCATATCACAATCATAATACATCTGGATAATTTTTCAATACTTTCCACTACATCGGATATGAAAATAATAGTGATAGTAGCAAACACACAAAAATAAAAAACTACTACTGTCACATTCCCATTGCATTGTGCAATTTTCGACCAATACTTAGACAAGAGACACACCCATTGCGATGTGCAATTTTCGACCTAACCATGATAAGAAACATACACGAAAACACTGGAAATACACACTTTACAAAAATTAACTAACCACGGACTCAATCTACAGGGTAGGCTAAGGTGTATAGGTGTAAACGACCATATATCTGGGTGTAAGAAACGAAAGGAATGGCTCTAAGGGTTTTTCTAGTGGTATCTTACTCTTAAAATGAGAGTAACAAAAGGGTTTATACGGGGGTTAACTAACCAATGTAGTTAATTAATAAAACATGACATATAAAGGCTTTTTGGGTGTAATCCTAGAAATTTACATGTATAGACAAGTTACTCCAATTAAATTAATAATACTCATTATTGTGGTCTTGAACAGTATCCAAGCCAAGTTCTAAAGTTTAGAAGTCACCGGCTCACTCAAATTTTTGTGGAATTTGGGTAAAATTTTGAGAAACGGACAAGGCTAAATCCTCACAATATGGAATTAAGGGTTATGTGTGCGGTCATGCAACTTTGATTTAAAAAAAACATGCTAGAAAATTTTGAAATTTAGCATATATTAAGATCATATTAAGCGTATCTTTGAAAAATAAGGACAAGTAACGTGTTCTAATTCTCCCTCCATCCCCCCACTTAAGATAAACAACGTCCTCGTTGTGTAAAATAAAAGTAAAAATAGGAAATAGGAATAATTAGAACGGAAACTCCCCTGAGAGTTGCTCAATATGATCCTCTATGATGCGTATGTGAGCAACTTTTTATTCTTTGTGTTTGAAGCGCATCAAGCCTCCATGAATGATGCACACAGAAAATATAGGGTAGTTTGTACACCTCAGTTTCCTTCGTATAAATACCATTTAACTTGTATGAATGCATAAGAAATCACAGCTAGTGCTTTTATGGTTAATTCAGCTAAAAACAAATAAAAATAAAAACTGTAAATTCATCAGGTTCGTCGATACGTCGTATCTTATTAACTAAGATACGTCGTATCGAGTCTGGGATAAAAACTAAAATAAATAACGAGTCAGATGTGATACGTTGCGTCCCAAACCAGGATACGCCGTATCAAAAACCATCTGACATAAAGTTTAAAATTCAAAATTAAAATAAATTTGCAGAAAAGTGAAAGATAGGTATGACCAGTACGATCGATACGCCGCACCCTTTTTAGGAGATGCGCCGTATCGACGTACGGGTCTGACAGACTCAAAATGAAACAGTAAATAAAATCTTTAGGTTGTCTCCCGGTAAGCATTTCTCTTTATTCCAGAGTCTTCATGTTAGACTCAGGTTCAGCTCCTACTTTGTTTTAGTCAGGAGCCATCCTTCGTCTTTTATGCGAAAAATGTCGTGGTAAGCAGTTGATACATTATCTTCAGTCCTAAGCAAAGTGTCACAAGTGTTCATCTTAATTGCAGCATATTATTCTAATGGTCTAAACGAATACTTGATAATTTCAAAATTTTCATATGTGAACATCGGTGGTTCTTTGTATGGTATGCTGAGTAATTTACATCTTCGTTTTTTAAATGCTTCTTCTTCATGATCAACAAAATAAGCGTTATTATTAGCTTCCAAATAATCATTTAATTCTTCCAAAGCTTCCTCATTATCTTCATAAGATTCCAACTTAGCCTTTTCAAACAAAGCTTTTCTTTTTCTTTCAATATTTTCAAGCAAGTCATACCACTCGTGATTTTGAAAATAGGCGTTATTTCCATTGCGAATTATTCCTGGAAGATCACCTCCATTCCACGATTTCTATTTTTCCCAATTACATGTTGGCTATATTTCGCGTCCATCTTTGAATCGAAGGGGCTCACGTGTATGCTCAATTACATCCTACCATGGTGTGTTAAATCGTTCTCATAGTACCAGGTATTTTTAAACTTATAAAAAGTTTTAGATCCTGGCAGATCTCCAGTAAGCACATCATCATCAATTTTCAATAGATAGTTAAATTCCCTTAACTCCTTGCATAAAGGCATTTCATAGTCAAATAGGCTTGTTTCAATCCTAAATAGTTCAAAGAACTTTGTCAGTCAGTTCCTCCTCATCGTCTCCTCTCATCCAATAACACCATAGTTCGTTTATAGAGAAGCACTCATCTTTTTGTAGCTGCGAAATTTAGAATTTAGCCAACCTGTGATTTCAAGATCTTTAGCATACGGTTCTTCATTCTCAGATCCTCCGAAAGTGTTACAACGTAATTCACGAAGAAGTTGCCTTTTCAGAGCAAATTTGCCTTCTTTGGTAATTCGAAACTTATCAATGCCAGGTTCGCAGTCCTGTTGATTCTTAGTAATGTGCCCCTTCATGGTATGGTACATGATTATTTCTGTGAGCAGAAACAAATTTATCAGTAGGACAGGCTCTGATCTAAGGTAGCACAAAATACAAGCACGAATATGGAGTATGAAAAATAAAAGATGTTGATATTTGCAGACGATACGCCGTATCCAGTTTCCAGGATACGCCGTATACTCAACTATAAAAATATAATTGATACATGTACAACGCGCGTTCGGGGTCAAAGGAAACTTCCTGTTCTTCGAGCAAGTTTTTCAACCACCTAGGCAGTTTACCTAATCGTTGTAGTGTAGTATTAGGGTAAGCCTCGGGGATTGATATCGTTCTCTATGGGGATAGGAATGCTAGTGAGAAATTACTACACTAAGGTTGGGGTTGAGGAAGATTATTTTTTATCTTCTTATGTTTTTTTAGAAAATAAAAGGTACGATCTCTGGGTATTGGATTTGGGGGGTGGTACTTCTATCGATTACTCTACTTATCTAATTATCTAATCTAAGAGGTAGTCTATGTCTATTGAAGTGTGCTCGTATGATGATTAAAGATGTGTCTACCTAGATACTATTACTCCCTAGTTATCTTTTATTGATGGTGGAATTGTCACGTCCTTATTCTTAACGCGTTGTGTTTTCTAAGGTCTTAGGGTGTGCTTTTGTCCCTAACTCTTTGAAGCTACCTAAGGTTAATGACTACGAAATCTCTAGGATTCATAAACTTAACACTAAGGTTTTCTTTGGATTTTTAGCCTACAATTCCACTAGTAATTATAAACTAATGTTCACAAAGATAAATCAAGCATTAATAACAAAACGATGGCTTTAAGCACTCCTAAGCCAATTACAATTAAGATAAGAGACAACCAATCAATATTTAATAACTAGGTTTCATAGATCTAAGCAAACACACAAATAAATTAGCCGGACATGTTAAACATGCAACCATACACACGTTCAATTGAAGACATAAAGAAATCAAAGGAATAAATAACTTATCTCGATGTAAATTAGGGTATTAAAATCCTAAAATACTGTCCTAGATGAACTACAATCGTTTTAGGTTTTTACTCCACAAGTCTACCTCTCCAAAAGTCTAAAAATTCGAATTCTATATATAGAGTTACAACTGCGACGGTGTCACCTTTTATCGCGGACGCCGACGCCGCCATTAGGGTTTTCGTCTTGGCCAAGTCAACTTAGGGACGGCCACGTTGTTGTTGTGGACGCCGTCTTTCTCTCGACTCGGACGTCGTCTGACTGGATCTAGGCCGTCTAAGGAAAAGTCTTCGTGGACGCCCTACTCTTCAAAGCATGACGCCAGTGCAAAATAGCAAATTCACTCCTCGAGTCACAAATATAGGGACGGCATCGCTCTTTGTTTATGACACCGTCGGGTGCACTTCCAGCAGCTTGAGTGTCTTGATCTTGACTTTAGCCATTTTCTTCACATATTCACACCTTTTCATCCAAATAAACATCATTCCAACATTTTGCCTTCAAGAGACCTAAAAAGTGAAAAGGAACGAAATTAAGCAGTAACGGATATAAAAGTGGGCAATTAAGGGCTTAAATGACCCCTTAAAAGTGTACGATTTAAATCCTTATCAAATATCCCTACACTTGGTATTTGCTTGTCCTCAGGCAAATGTGCTTTTGGCCAATCAATTTATAAATTAGGGGGCATAAAGCAGTGGTTTAACAGAATTCATAACAAGTATAAGCCCTGCAAAAGTCATAACAAGCACGGAAATTATATACTAGCACCTCACTAGTGGTGTTTGGATACTCTCATCTCTCGGGTGTATATGAAATATATCAAATGGAAATGGAAGATAAACACTCATTAACTGGTCCTAGTACATCGATTACCATAGGCTTGAGACTAGATCAAACTTCCATCGCTTGGCATAAGCACCTAGGAAAAACTATCTAAGAGGTCTTTTAAAGGGTTGTAACGTTAGGCTTACGGTTGGGAAACAAAAGGTTTGGTTGGATAGGCGATTTAGTGGTGGCAAGTTAAAAATCTTTATGTTACAAGCATGAGAAGAATAGCGTTGCTAAGCCAAGACTCGACTCTCTAAACTCTAAATAACTTTGAAACAAACAAACATAAATATAAAGATAGATGTAGGATGGTAGCCCGTATGTTTTATTTATTTTTTTCAACACTCTTTTTTTTCCGATTATTATTATTTTTTTCATACACTTTTACTCTACCATCCTCAATGATAACATCAAAATATAAGGGATTTATAGGCACATCCCTATACTTGAGTTTTTATTACTCTAACACTAATTTGACCCGAATTGAAAAGATAAAAACACGTGGAGTACATTATCACGTAGATGAAGGGAATTTGAATTTAACGTTCTTTCCCGTCACTCCATAAAATTTAACTTTACCCATGAGTCCCAATCGTCCCAAAACTGTATACAAAGGATATGACTCGACTTAGTAACTTATGCAAGTAACTAGATAATTAAACTAAGGGTTTAGTATGATAACAATAATGCACTAAAAGTGAGTGCATACAAGGTAGGCTAAGGAGATTTGGGTGTACATTAGGGGGTGGATTATAAACAATGTTCTTCATTGATATTCCGGAAAACCGAAACATAACGTGAACCGCGAAAAGGATAGGCTCTGAGGGGTTAACTAGGGGTAACGTGTACTAAAGATGAGTACAACGCAAGGGTGTAGGGGAATTACTCAACCGATGTGGAAGAAGTAATTATTATACGGGTATCAAACAAGGGTTATCCTAATGCATCTTATCATTTAGTTATTCCTAACTACACAAGTGTAGTCTCACTAGCGATCTCGGGATGCATCACAAAACAAGTTCTAGAATCTATTATACTACCGGTACACTCTCGAAGTAATATAGGTGAATGCTTTAATTCCTACAAATCTAGGGGCGAACCTTACATTTTTGGGGTGGAATTTGAGTGGTAAAGGGTTTTTGTGCTAGTCATTTAACTTCCTATGCATGAGACGCTTTATTAAGACTAAAGACCCACTCCTACATGTCATGAAAAATTTTAAATTTGGTGCTAAAATTACCCTAACCGATATTTCTCATGGTTTATTACACAAATAAAATTGGACAAGACAAATAATCAAGGATAAGCATAGTTTCAAAGTTCCCGTTTTATTCTCCCTCCCTACACTTAAACTGAACATTGTCCCCAATGTTCCTCGAAAGTATGAAAGTTATGATAACGGAAGGTAATTAAAAGAGAAAGAAACTAATACTCCCCTGATTAGCTCGGTAGGATCCGTGTGAAGTAGTGGTTAAATTCTTCTCCAAGAAGAATGTATGCGTGAAAAGCTCATCCAATCTTATGTTTCTTCTTTTTGATAAATAAAACCTGCACACTTTAAGAAAATAGACGAAACCTTAACGTAAAATCGGCGGTAAAACTATATATGACTCTACTAAACTAGGATATAATGCTTGTGGAATGGATGTTTGCAGATTTTCTGGAAAATTAAGACCTGAGAAATTCCAAAAAAATTATAAGTAACACAGAAAACGAGAGAAAGTATAAGTCTGTTGCTCCTCCGACCGCCGTAGTGAGTCCGACGCCAGGTTATCCTGACAAAAATCGGTCACCGCGATTTTCTGAAAAAATTACATCTTTAGAATCTGAAAAATTCTCAAAACATCCATTATGACTCGATACAAGCATTTGACTCTAAAAAACACACATATATATCTTTTTCAAGAATTGTAATTCTCATGTTCACGTTCTTTTAAAAATGTGTGTAATTTTCCCTCCACTTATCCTTTATGTAAAATACCTTTATATGTAATTAAGACGAGGTTAAAGACAAAATAAAGCATTTTCACAAATTCAAACATGAGAATAAACAATCAACAAAAAGATATATGACACACAAACAAGCAAACAATTAAGCATGGGTTGCCTCCCACGAAGCGCTTTTCTTTATTTATGAGTCTTGTAGCTAGACTTGAAGTCATGCCCCTACTTGCCTATGTAAGTAAGCTTATACTCAAGAATGTCATAGGGATCAAACTTATCTTTTAAGTTCCTAGTGGTACGCTTAGTTCGGTACACCTTTTCAAACTTCTCTCCATTGGGGTCATAGATTGTCATCCTAATGTGCCATTCTCCATTACCATCACTAGGTGGTCTATCCCAATTCCACTTATGCTTAGGTTTCTCACTCTCAACTTTCCACTTATTCATGACAAGATTAACGAGCAAGCTTCCTAGGAACTCGGTCATCTTCCTAAATACGAAGGTGTCCTCGAACGGGTTCACTTCCATATCCCTAGCCAATTCTTGGTCATGGAAAGTTGAATTACTAACAAAGGCCTCTTCTAAATTAAAAGGTCGTTGGGGACCTATGAAATCCTTATTAATCCAAGGCCCATATCTAGATGGTGTTCTATCTAACATGATCTCGTAGGGAATTTCTTCCTTTTTGTAGTAGATATGCTTCTTGACATCGTAAATTGACCTAGCACTCCCTTCTCCTACCACCATTTTAGACATATTACAATCAATGATGGCACTAGCGGTAGCCAAGAATCCCCTTCCTACTAACAACGGGCATGTCAGGTCCTTATTCATGTCTAGCACATGGAAATCCGCCAAAAGAGTCAATTCACCTACATGTACTACCATGTCTTTTATTATCCCTACCGGATATGCAATACTACCGTCCGCTATACCTAAGATGGTTTCCGTTGGCTCTATCTTACCTAGGTTAAGGCTTCTATGGAGGGACAACAGAAGAAGATTGATGCTCGATCCTAGGTCGGCTAAAGTTTCGAAAGGTTTGGAGTTTCCAAGCCTACACGGAAGAATGAATAGCCCGGGATCATCTAACTTCTTAGGTAACTTATTTTGCACAAATGCTGACCCACGTTCTCCTAGATTTAGTTCTTGCTCATATTTTTCTTTTAAAGCATTGTAATAAGGAGCATGAGCCAAGACTTCGGAACCGTTTTTCTTGGTGGAGTTCCTTGTACTCCTCCTCTAGATTAGGTTTGGGTTCTTGGTTGACGGGTTTCTCAAGAGTTGGTTGGACCAATGGTTCGGGTCCTTGGTACTTCATGAGGGATCGCTTTGAACCCGTGTTGATGGCGTTCACCGGATGAACTTTCGGGTGTGAAGGGCATGGATATGCACTCTCCCAAGGTGAGCAAGAACATGAAGTCGATGAAATCGAATTCACTTTTGGGTTCTTTATAGTGTCACTTGGTAGTGCTCCAATTTACCGGTCATTGAAGGCTTTTAAGAGGGCGTCGAGCTTGTTTGTCATTTCGCCTTTCGATGTTGCTTGAAATCGGCTTCAAGCTTAGTCAATCGAATTTCTTGAGATGACATGAATGTAGACACAATTGCCTCAAGACTAGCGGAGTTCCCAGTATTTGGAGGGTTGAACCTATTAGGTGCACTAGATGAGCTTTGGGGTCGGTTTGAGTTTTGGTTCCACTTAAGGTTAGGGTGATTCCTCCATGAGGGGTTGTAGGAGTTTCCTAAGTTGTTTTGTTCGGGCTTGAAAGTATACCACTTCTCTCCTGCTCCATCGGTACACGTGGAGGCGTAGTCCGTAAAAGCTTGTTCGGGGAGTCTTGTGCAATCACGAGTGTCGTGAGGACCACTACACAATTCACTAGGTAGAGCGATTTTGTTCACTTGATGCGAAGACTTAGGATTTACGTAAGAGCTCATTAGGAATTTGACTTGATCTTCAAGTTCGAGCATCCTACGATCGGAAGTTTGTGAGTCAATAGGAGGCAAGGAGATTGCCTTGACGGTTTTGGGCAACTCACGGGGGTCATTCCAACTTTCGTTGTCATAGAGAGCAAGGTCCTCTATTGTACCCCACGATTCTGTTGGATTTTGAATATTATGTTGGATGATTCGGGTAGTCTAGGATTATGATGATACAAGAAAGCCATTGTTAGAGAGATGAAGAGAGTAGAGAGGATGTTCTTGAAAGAGAGTTGTAAAATAACAAATGCAAGGTTAGATTCCAAGAAGCAACACCCTTCCCTTAGAGGGAAGGGGATTTATAGTTACAAACTAAACGACCTCCTGACGGCCTGTGGATCAGGTATATAGTGGGTAAAGACCCGTCCTTCCTCCACGGTGTTACACTAAACCAATAACTACGCTACTAACTAACTAATTAACTACTAAATAACGTAAATAACGACATGTCTATGAGCTAACATATGCTAGACCATAATTTGGGTGACCGATACTTTCTCATGGAATTTCCAATTCCTAACAATCTCCCCCTAAGGAAGGTCACCCCATGAAATACATTTTGCTTTCTAGCATTCTATCTTTGTCTTTAGTTTTGAGCTCGTAGACTTCAATTCTTCAATTTCCGCAATCTTTGTGCTTTAGTAGCGATTCTTCAAAGTCCGCATAGTTTCGTACTTTTAGTGGAGGCCTTTAACTGATCCACATCTTGATGATCTTCAAGCTTTCTTTGAGATCATCAGCCACAGTAAATCTCTGGATCACCCTTTGTTGTGTTGCCTTCATGTGATGTTGTGACTTTCAGACCGACATGCTCACACTCGGGATCATGACATCTTTCCATCGAGTAGGGAAGCTTTACTGGTTCATGATATTTGCAGCAGGCAGAAGCGTAGTAGTATAAAAATATCGAGCCGTGTTATGTAGATATGCACTAGTCATGATTTCTTCAATTAAGTGTGGATGATGTGAGCATGTGGCTTTGATTGACTTCAATTTCGGATCAACTGACCGTCCAAATGTACCAAAACAACAGTTAGCAATAAAACACATGAAAGTGTCTTTGTTCACTTTCGTTGAATTGAGGTACTGCCCACGGTTCCCCGCGATCAAGCATAAGCACGCTCGTGATCGTATAATTCAAGAATCACCTTGACAGGTTTTCAGCTGTTCTAGTCGTTCTCAAACCAGAACGTCTCAAAGAAGACAACACGGAGTGAGTGAACCAGCGAATTGAGATTCAGCGATTGATTTGAAAACAATCGCGTATTGCTTAGAAGAAGGAGTTTTGCAATACGACGAAGGTTTTGTGAGAAAGATCAATTTTCAATCATAAATACTTTTTGTATTTGAAAAGAGTACACATTCGATGTGCTAGAGAAAAGAAGAGATTTGCACACCGAACGGTTTTTCCAAAAGTATTTTTTCAATCAGAGAAACTTTTTGTGTTTGAAAACATGAATACACATTCGATGTGCTAGAGAAAAGAAGATTTGCACATCGAACGGTTTTTTCAAAAGTATTCGTCAATTCCATTCCTGGACCAAGGTTAATTCAAGAGTGAATCGCCCAATTGTTTCAATCCAGTTGTCACAAGCTTGATCTTTCAAGAAGATCTCACATGTCACCCACCAAGAGCTTGTTTGATGTTGGCTCTAGAAGGATTTCCATCTTCATCGTGAATATTTATCATATCACTCGGATGTTCTGGCAATACCACAAGGATAATGCGTAGGACTCTTAATATGTATTCTCACTTTCCACATTATGTGAAACACTGAGTCTTCATTAGTTTTTGTGTCCTAATGAGATATTGTGGATGATCTCTTGGCTCTAGACTCAATAGTGCACATTTGGTTTCCTATGCCGGAGACTAGGGAGAGGGTCTACTTCTTCAATATCAACAATCTCTAAGAGAAAGCCGATAGATTATGCAGGGTCCCCGTGAGAATGAAACAAGCCCTTTTAAGAGGAACTTGAGTAGCTTGGGAAGTTGAGTGCGGTGCGTCACTGGGTCCATGACGTCTTGTCTTCACACGCTACCTTAGTAACCACCAGGAGCATATGTATTGAACCCGGTTTCTGCCCTAAGGTTGAATTATTGGAGGGCTCTTTCTTTTCACCCTTTTCACATTCATTTCTTTTTCAGTCTTCAACCCCTTCAGTGCTTACCGATACTTCATTACTAGAACCTTGTTGGGTTAGTTCCAGTACTAGCTCTGTCTCAGTCAGCACTCTTCCCATATTCTCACTTTTCTCCTTTTTTTCATCATACCTAAGGACTTCTACACTATCTAGTGGATTGTCCCTAGGTAGATCCCTCCGGTTCTGGCTGGATCGTGGGAACTAATACCTAACCTAACCATCCTTATAACACCATGCATAAAGTAAATTGGTCGGTCTTTTGGTATTGTTCTTTCCTTCTCAAAACCAATCCAAAAATCATTTGGAAAATCAATCAAGGTACTTGTGATATAATATCAAAGCATTTTGTAACTTAATTGTTTTGATCATTTAGAAATGCTCCCCCTCAACATGTGCATATGATTTGAAATTGTTTAGCACATGGAGGCAAGAGTTCTTTGAAACAATTTCTTGATCACAATTTCCTTAAAAAAAGCCTTTTGATTTTCATGGTAAATTCTCCCCCTCAATATGTGCGTTGGATATTTGAAAATCATTTTGCACATAGAGGCTAGAGGTTTTTGAAGTACTTTTCACGATTGCCAATAGAAACCATTCGCTCTCCCTCAATATGTGCATCGATATACGAAAGAGTTTAGCACATATTAGAGAGACATTGCACTTTGAATCAAAACGATAATCTTTTATCAAATTTCATATTAAATCACAAATTCTCCCCCGATCAAAAATATCAAACCCTTTGAGATTTTGGATCCCAAGTGATTTAATACGGTTTGGAAAACATGGGAGAATATGTGGCCTGGTTTAAATTCTCTTTTGGTTTTAGGTTAAATGCTCCTCCTCAATCATGTGCATCATATATTTTGAAATCTTTTGGCACATGAAGGAATGAGTGTTTTTGAAACAAACACCCTTTAAAACCGTTTTGAGATTTAAATCACGATCTCTCCCCCGATCAAAAATTTCAAACCATTTGAGATTTGTGATCCCAATTGATTTAAATCATTTAGAAAAGTTTTGGGGAAAGACGTGGCATGATTTAATTTTTGAAATTGACTGTTGAGGACCAATTATATACATTAAAGATTTTTAGTGTTAGGTATGATAGTTTTAAGAGATCTTTTAGTAAAATAAAACAATTTCACAATCAAACATGAATAGAAAAAATTTCATTTTGAAAGATCTTTGAGTTTTAAAGAAAATCATACCATGACATAACATTAAATCTTAAGATCACCACTTTGTTATTGTACAACCTGGACTTTTTAATGATATATTGTTTGAAAATACTTTATTTTAAATCACTCTCCCCCTCAATCGATGACCGTAGTCGATGATTGAGTGACTTAAGTTTTTGATAAAATGAAGTCCGGTGATTTCTAAAATTAAGTCCAATTTATTTTCAAAACCAATATTTTTCGATTTTCAAAACAGTATTATTTAAAAATTGGTATCATCACAATTATCCTGCACAAAGATACGTTAGGTGGTTGAGCTGCTTTTGTTGTTGTTGCTGACGGTTGGAAGAAAACCATTTGCTGATGCAAAGGAGACCTCTTACGTTGTATTTTTTCATGCCAACTCTCCATAGAGGTCAAATTAAGCTCTATTTCTTCATTTGATGATGAATAAAACCATCTGCTGATGCAGTGAGACCTCTTACGTTGCATTTTTTCATGCCAACTCTTCATAGAAGTCAAATTAAGCTCCGTTTCTTTATTTGTCAACCTAAGATATAGTTACCCTTTCCTTTCGGCATCCAATCATCTTCTATTGTGGGATCCGGATTGGGAACATTCTTATATACCAATATACCTAAATACGTTAGTGAACACACATACAGATATATGGTGGTCGACATTACCCAAACAACAATCGACTAATAAAAGTCAATTCAACATTTCAATTAGATCATAAAAGGCATGAGAATAATGTGTTCATCAATCTATAATCATCTAATCCTAAAAATCACATCCTAGAAACCTAGTCCTTCAACATAGGCAATTATATTTTTCAGATAAGCACGTAGGATGATTATGAAAGCCCGTTAGATGATGTAAATTTGAAAAATATTCTCCCCCTCAATCAATGACTCGTTTCATAAAAAGTTTTAACCATGTTGAAGTTATTGATTGGGTTTTGCAAATTTTATGAACATTCTGATACTGATTGTTTTTCAAGCAACTCATTTTACCACCATTTTGAAAACAACAAATATTTTTCTGAAGAATTTTAGAAGGAAAAACATTTGTGTAGGAACAGCAGTCTTTTTGACGACATGCTTTCCTTGTTTTGTTTATAGGATAAGTGCACGAATTTTTTTATAATTGGTTTAGCGCAGCACTTTCCTTTCTTTAAAGAGCGGGTTGCTATCTGAAATAATAGCAAACCATGGTTAAGCGGGTTACAACAAATAAACGAAGCCATAGTTTGTGACATGTTTTGAAAAGAATATTTACACCTCCGCCGAACTTCATCTATGGTCCTGCGCCATTATTGAATGACATTTCTAAGACCGTAGATGTTATCGATACCAGAAGACATATCTTGAGAAAACATATTTTTGGTATTTTCTGATTTTTTCAAATTTTTATGTATTTGTTGATTTTATATTTTTCTATTTTGTTTTGCTGGTTTTATATTTTTGTATTTTCTTTTTGATAAATATTTACAGATAAAGTAGATGATATAGTTTAAGAGGATGATGATACGAGTTCCAAGATAAGGATATCGAACAGCACGTCGTAGAAGATAGAATTCGTCATCTCTTAAACTTCCACCACCAAAGCTTCCGAGGCTCCAGAATAGAAGATACAACATGAGCCTTTGAGAAAGAGAGACTTTGGTAGCTTCCCCCAAACCGAAAATCCATTAGATGAGCAGATTCGAAGCTCTATTACAAGCTTGCCTTAGCCAGGTGTACATAGAAGCACACCACTATCATAAATCCCGCTGCTCCTGATAATCGATATTATCCGTTCGGGGTTGTATCATCAATATAGATCAGCAACGTATCATCCCACGCTTGAATGAATCTTCTCATATTTTTTAACTGAAGTCCGGCATCCATACCAAAAGTTGTCAAGAGACCACTTCCCCCAAGTAGATGAATTGTTGCAGTCAGTCTCTTAGACTAGAGCTCACGAACCCGAATACACATATACCCAAAAACAGAGAAACTTATAACATCGAAGTAGCAGATTAAGTCCGATAGCCAAAGAATAACCCCGATGTATACTTTTCTCTCCCCAAGAAAGTGTATGAAGCTCAAGAACCCCGAATGCCCAAAGAGAGAATAACCGATAACATTGAAGAAGCATGCCGAATCGCGATTATCTCAAGGATGACAACTCCGAATAAGTGATTATATCTCTGAATCATCGATTAAGCACTCAAGTGAAATAATGCTGCCCCCAATGTACACACAATTCTCTCCACGATGATTGTGATAACATCGAAATCATCACACACTTGTGTACCTCTTTTATCTTTAGAAACTTTCTCTTACATCACTTCCCCCACGTAGTTGGAATAATAACACTAAAAGCCTTGATGAGTAAAAACTTGAGTTTCTCTCGGTCATGACATTTCTTCCCGGGATATCTTCAATCACTTAGAAGAATTAAGTTCATCAAGTTTGCTCGCTTTGTGTTTAGATACGTGTCTCCTTTCCCCTTGCTGGTTTTGATACTTCAGAATCAACAACACACTATAAGCCCTTGTACTAGAAATATTTTGAGAAGAACACTTTTGATCTTGTGGGAATCAACTTGCTGAAGAATGTGAGCAAGTCTAACTGGGGATTAAATCTGACATTTCACTCTCCCCAATTAGTGCTCTCCCCTAAACCGACAATCTGTTTGATAAATGCCCAGATTAATAAGAAGTCTTTAGATAATCAAATGCAACTCGTCTTTAGTCTTCTAACATGTAGCAGAAAATGTAGAACAGACTGTATACTCGACCTTCTTCAAGATTGTCCAATTTGGGGAATAAAAGTTAACATCTTCTTCTCACCAAGTGCATTCCCGTTAACTTGTATAGAGAAAATCCCCTTAACTCAAATCCCTCCCAATCAAACAAGAACAGAAGGATGTTCATCAAGAAAATCAGCCCCGCAACTGGAAGCACTTTTTCGTTAAACTCGTACCCATGAGAAGATGTCAACCAACGGCTCTTAGAAGAAAACTACATGTGAAGATGATCCGATAAGAAGAAGCTCGGTTCTTACATGAGTTTGGAGCTGTTTGACCATTTATTCTCATATATCAATCATCATGCAGTAAATTTACACTTCTTCTCCCCCTCAAGAATTGCATACGGAGTTGCCATTCTTGATTGAATAAGTGAAAATCATCCAAATGTATTTTATTCACACTTCTCCCCCTCAAAGGTAGCATATGATGTCACCATCGTCATTATAATTGAGCAAGTGGAATAAGAAAAACAATCAACGGTAGCCCGGTTCACTTGATAATTGAAAGCGCATGGAAAAAGTATGAAGCATGTTGATGAGAATGGTCATAATAGAGAAGATTTCTCTTCTTTAGAAGATAAAGCGCACCGGCGCACACTTTTTTCTTTATAGAACGGGCTTGAACGTTGTGTTCAAACGTCATAAGTAGATTTCTTCTTCGAAGATAAAGCGCACTGAACGCATACACTTTTCTTTCTTTAGAGACGAGGCTTGAACTTGTGCTCAAACGTCATAATCTCTCTTTTCAATCTCTAGGCAAACTTGTTATCAACCCCATTATCATTCAGTAGGCTCTTTGTCGTGACAGCTAATGGAGATAACCCAATATGATGAATTTGACCCTGAAGTAAAACAACCGGAACTCGTGACTTGAACTTGCACATATGTAACAAAAAGTGATGCCGATTTCCATTAGAATCTCTAAGTACTCTATACACTTCAACCAACCAACCATCAAGTATAAGACGTACATCACCTCTTGAATATCCACAATTCAATGTGACACTGAGCACTACAACGTAACTCCTTAAAGTGATAGTTATTTTGTGGTGGTAAGAACCAAATTCCCCCAAGTGGTAAAAGAAAAGGAAAAAGTCACCCAACAATAACTAGATTTCCAAGTCTTCGTTTTTGATAATAAGCTCGAACAAGGATCTTGAAGAATCTTCATCCAACCATCCCCGATACCTTCAGATACTAAGTACACTTGCCCGTGATATTTTACTTCAACCTCAAATAAATAATAGTGAATTAACGCCGTTGTTACATCTTCTGGTTTAAAAGCTCAAATCTAGCCTCCTTTGACTTTATAAGTGAACTATGATAATGGTTTTCATCCCGACCATGGTTAAAAGCACATAACCCCGTAAAACCAAGTAATAACCAAACTGCCATGATGAATATCCAAACATACATCCAATTCATGAAGTATACCCTTTTAACCCTTCTTCGAAGCAGAAAACGTAGCACCAAAGATCAGATAATATCCCGAAATACGCTTTCCTTTCTCCAGGATGGTTCCATCATCACGGGATTTTACAATTCTATGATTTAAACCGAGATAGTTTTTTCAGGATTTTACAAAACCAAGAATAAACTGTAAGATAGATCCGGAAATGCACATTACTTTAACCGGGATGTTTTCATTGTCACGGGATTTTACAAGTCTATGATTTAAACCGAGAAATAGATTCTTTCGCGGGATTTTACAAAATCAAGACTAAACCGTGAACAATGTTAGTTTGAACGTGTTATGACAACTTTGGTTTCGGTGAATATCTGTTTTTAGGGGAACATGCAGCGGTTCTTCAACAGTTCATTCATCATCATCAACAACTCTTCTCCCATATGTAGAATACTTCACAAACCATACTAAGCAGAGTAGTATACACTACTTTCCCATGAAGGTTGACCGTAAAACATCAAAGTATACGTTTTCTCCCCCATGATGGTTTCGAACTTTCGGAAGCATCATTAACGTGTACGACCATATTCTGTAGCACCGAATATCTCATGGGAATTGCTGATCACATCTCATCCTTTAAATACTTTGGTAAGCACATCTTCCACATATTCTGTCGGCTATTTTAGTGACCCCTTGGTGAAGTAATCCCGATATACCAAATTTGAACATGAAGTAGAATTCCCCAGATTTGCTACTTAAGCTTGTACTAATTCTCGTGAAAAAGAAACGGTGTACCCAATGTACAAAACCTCTTGACATATCCTCAATAGCGTGAGACACCGAAGTGATAGTTACGTTGTGGGTTAAGCGAGAAAGAATCACAAAAGTAATTAAATAGCCAAGTATTTATCACACTCTACAAATTCCCAAACAAGTCGTCTTCGCGGAAGGGTAGAAAGAAAGAAGATAAAATAAGTAAACGTGCCCGAGAAACCTCACTACAAAGCCAAATAAGAAATATCGTACAAACAACCCCGTAGTCAACATTTTCCAAGAGACACTTCTAGTCGTGACATAATAATCTTTGTGAAAATGTATATCCCAAAGTACAACAAATCTTATCATCAACCCAAATCTCATCATCATCAAGTCTCTTCAGCAAATATGTTCAACCAATCTCATAATCAATTTACACCACGCATGTCTCAACTCTCATCACAAATCCACTCTCATAAAATCCAATTCATGAGAAGCCCATCCGACCCAATCATGTGTGCGACCCAAACTTGGTAACTTGTAAAAATCAAAGCCCGATCAATGAAAATCAATCCAATAATCCAAGTTTAATTGTCTAAATAAAACCGTTTGAACCATCAATTCAATATCAAATTCAATAATACCGGTCAAGAATCTCGAACTCATTCAATAACTCAAGTCGTGAACAAATATCCCGTAAAATTTGATTCACCAAACAACCAACTTTATACCATAAGTAATACCATTTGTATCCAAAATTTCTCACGATTAATATTTCAACTTAAGAGAGTACCACAAATAATATCAAACGAGTGTGGAAACCCGCGCGATGCAGCGGGATTGGCTTCAAAGGACTTACTTTGCAGCGACACTTAAACCTTAGAGACTATTTTTGCCAAGTTGTGAAACTTTGCATGTAATGTTTGGACTTACTTTGCAACGACGTTTAAACCTCAGGGATGCTTTTTGCCAAGTTGTGAAACTTTGCATTTAATGTTTGGACTTACTTTCACTTGAACCTCAGGGACTATTTCTGCCATGTTGGGAAAGTTTGCATTTAATGCTTGTTTTTGCAAAAGAGGCATGTACGCCTTTTAGTATTATAAGAAGAATTAAGTATACCACAAATATAACCTTATACCACGGTTCAAAAGAGTGACATACATCTTTCCACGAGGCCCAATATCTCAAACGATTTAAAGAATGACATTATGTCTCAACGTGGCCCAATATAGCTCCAAATACTAATGCCCTAATTATTCGGAGTATAAAACTCATACTACCACACATAAGCAACCCTAATGACACAAACTAACCCTAATCACCACACAGACGCCTCCATCTTAAACTTTTACACCTAATTTTTTTCTCCCAATCTCAGATTCTCCATTTCCACTAGACCAATACACCAATCAATCTTCAACATAAGTCATAATCGACACCTATAATACGCAGCCAATGTATACGTTTTTTGCTCAAACCAGATCAAGAAATAAATTCAAAGGCTTCAAGGTTCAATAATTGATCTCGGGTAGGTTCTATGATTGATTGTCTTGATTATGAATTGTTTTTCAGTTTTTAGTGAAGCTCAAGATCGAATCAAAGAAATAAATTAACAATTTTGTTAAGCTTATTTCTTTAAATTCGTATAGAATCAAACAGGGTCGATGATGATGATAATTTCAAACTCGTAAAAATCTTGAAAAGATTGGCAATAAAGTTTGAAATAATTTGAGACCTCTTGAAAATTTTCTTTTATTTCTTGGATTTGTGATGAGATGCAAGTGATGAGATTGTGAGATTTGAAATGGGATAGAGGCTGTCATGATTTCCTTCTTGGTCGATTTTTTTTTCATTTTTTAGAACTGAGTTTATGAATCTGATGTCTTTTGCTGTTCGAGTCATCATGGACTTATGATGGATAAGTAACCTGAAGTCACATATGAGTCTTTTTTGGTACTTGGATATTTGGTCAATGGTCAACAACTTGCTTCATCTATTACATATATTCAAACCGCTTTGTTTCATTTACACAAGTCGCATCATCTTATAAAAAAAAACGAAATGCAAGTCGCTTTAAGAATCTCAAACTGCTTCTTCTATTTTTCTCAAAACTCGCATCCATTTCTTAAATGTAACAAACCTCATCCATTCTTTTACTCAAGTCGCATATTTATTAGACACAAATCGCTTTCAATAAAGCGTTTGAGACAAGTCGCTTTTGACTTTTTGACTTTTTGCTCTGGCGATTTATTCCGACCATTTTCGGACTATCTTCATACTTACCCAGAAAATATCAAAAAATATGCTTCATAATGACCCGTTTGACCACGTTTGAATAAGCAAATATGACCAGATTCATATGACCCAGAAGAAGACATAAAGACTCTTCTTTTACCCTTTTTGACTACAAGACCAGATGACTTATAATAATCACAGTATGGTACAAGTCACAGATTTGAAAACTGTTTGGACCAACAAAAATTGACACAAAAACAGATGTAAAACTTTATAACGACTATTGGACTTAGACCAAATTAAAGGATACAATACTTGTGAAAACTGTTGACCACAATAAACAGAAAAAAAATTTTCCGTCCAAAAAGTACAAAAACAGTTAACACAAGATTCAAAAAACCACAATAAATCAACACAACACAATAACCTTGGCTCTGGTACCATTTGTTGGATCTTGAATATTGTGTTGGATGATTCGGGTGGTCTAGGATTATGATGATACAAGAAAGCCATTGTTAGAGAGATGAAGATAGCAGAGAGGATGTTCTTGAAAGAGAGTTGTAAAATAACAAATGCAAGGTTAGATTCCAAGAAGCAACACCCTTCCCTTAGAGGGAAGGGTATTTATAGTTACAAACTAAACGGCCTCCTGACGGCCTGTGGATCAGGTATACAGTGGGTAAAGACCCGTCCTTCCTTCACGGTGTTACACTAAACTAATAATTAAGCTACTAACTAACTAATTAACTACTAAATAACGTAAATAACAACATGTCTACGAGCTAACATATGCTAGACCATAATTGGGGTGACCGACACTTTCTCATGGAATTTCCAATTCCTAACAGATTCTTCCGCGGAGAGATCACTAAGTTTTCCACCGGCTGCTTGGTCGATGGATTGCTTAGTTGAGAAGTTGACATGATCATAAAAGATTTGTACTTGAACCCAAGATCAATGCCGTGATGAGGGACTTTATGGAGCAAGTCCTTGAATCGAGTCCATGCTTCGTAGAGAGATTCATTTTGACGTTGTTGGAACATCAACATTTCATTCCTAAGCTTAGTAGTTCTCCCCGATGGGAAAAATTGGGCAAGAAAACGAGTGGTGAGATCATCCCAACTTGAGATGGAGCCGGCAGGAAGTCGCTAAAGCCAATTACTAGCTTGGTCCCGTAGAGAGAATTGGAAGACACGCAAGCGCCTGGTCTCCCGAGTAGTAGCATCAAGGTCAATGGAATCGACTATTTTAAGGAAATCCTTAAGATGCTGATTGGGATCTTCGGAACGAAGTCCATGGAATGCACATCCGTTTTGCACCAACCGGATGGTGTCGGATCGCAGGGCCGTAGTTTGAGCTTGATCGGGGAGCTCAATGGTGTTCCTATAGCTTCCGTGGTTTGGTCTAGAGTATTCACCAAGAGTGCGGCCTCTTGGCGGGTCATTTGGTGGTGGGTTGATGAGTGGTGGTTGATTATCACCTTCCATGATGAAAAGTGATGGGGTTACTAACAAAGGTCACAAAGAAGGGGATAGACTAGCAGGAAGCTAAAATTGAAAAAAAAAAAAAAAACTTACTTGATAGGAATCAAGCAAGGGAACCTAAACGAGATAGAGATCTAACTCGCTATTCTATTCCCCAAGCAATGGGCGTGGCAAAACTTGATACGCGCTACAACGCGCTTCGGGTCAAAGGAAACTTCCTTTTCTTCGAGCAAGTTTTTTAACCACCTAGGCAGTGAACCTAATCGTTGTAGTGTAGTATTAGGGTAAGCCTCGGGGATTGATATCGTTCTTTAGGGGAATAGGAATGATAGTGAGAAATTAATACGCTAAGGTTGGGGTTGAGGAAGATTATTTTTTTTTTATCTTTTTATGTTTTTTTAGAAAATAAAATGTACGATTTCGGGGTATTGGATTTGGGGGGTGGTACTTCTACCGATTACTCTACTTATCTAATTATCTAATCTAAGAGGTAGTCTATGTCTATTGAAGTGTGCTCGTATGATGATTAAAGATGTGTCTACCTAGATACTATTACTCCCTATTTATCTTTTATTGATGTTGAATTATCACGTCCTTATTCTTAACGCGTTGTGTTTTCTAAGGTCGTAGGGTGTGCTTTTATCCCTAACTCTTTGAAGCTACCTAAGGTTAATGACTACGAAATCTCTAGGATTCATAAACTTAACACTAAGGTTTTCTTTGGATTTTTAGCCTACAATTCCACTAGTAATTATAAACTAATGTTCACAAAGATTAATCAAGCATTAATAACACAACGATGGCTTTAAGCACTCCTAAGCCAATTACAATTAAGATAAGAGACAACCAATCAATATTTAATAACTAGGTTTCATAGATCTAAGCAAACACACAAGTAAATTTGCCGGACATGTTAAACATGCAAGCATACACACATTCAATTGAAGACATAATGAAATCAAGGGAATAAACAACTTATCTCGATATAAATTAGGGTATTAGAACCCTAAAATACTGTCCTAGACGGACTACAATCGTTTTAGGTTTTTACTCCACAAGTCTACCTCTCCAAAAGTCTGAAAATTCGAATTATATATATAGAGTTACAACTGCGACGGCGTCACCTTTTAATTGTGACGCCAGATTCGCCATTAGGGTTTCATCTTGGCCAAGTAAACTTAGGGACGGCGTCACGTTGTGGTTGTGACACCGCCGAACCCACTTCGACGTCGTCTGAATCGGATCTAGGTCGTGAGGGGAAAAGTCTTCGTGACACCCTACTCTTCAAAGCCTGACGCCGTCAGGTGCAAAATAGCAAATTCACTCCTGAGCCGTCACAAATATAGGGACGGTGTCGCTCTTTGTTTATGACGCCGTCGGGTGCACTTCCAGCAGCTTGAGTGTCTTGATCTTGACTTTAGCCATTTTCTTCACATATTCACGCCTTTTCGTCCAAATAAGCATCATTCCAACATTTTGCCTTCAAGAGACCTAAAAAGTGAAAACGAACGAAATTAAGCAGTAATGGATATAAATGTGAGCAATTAAAGACTTAAATGACCCCTTAAAATGTACATTTTAAATCCTTATCAATAATCAGGCTTTTAATCAGATAGAACTATACGTCGTACTGTCAAGAACCAGTGCGTCGTATATTTAAAATTTCTAAAATAAAATTTCTTAATTAAAGGATATAAATACGCCGTATAAGCGAAAGCTTATGCGTCGTACTTCCGTTACGTTTAAAAAATTAAACGTTTAGATTTTAGAAAATAGATACGTCGTATCGAGGTTAGTCGATACGTCATACTTCTTTATTTAAAAATTCGGGTATGTTTTGGAAAAATAAATAATACGTCCTATAAGCAAAAGCCTATGCGTTGTATAACGTTTAAGAGTTTTTAATTAATTCTGATTAAAAAGAGAATACACCGTATCTATGATATTAGATGCGTCGTACCCGTATATTAAATAAAATATGTTGTACGAATAATAGAAACGCGCTACGCCATATCTATGAGATTTGATACGCCGTATCGTTCAGATCAGAAAACTACAACAGATAGCAAATATGCAGAACAACATAAAAAAATAATAAAAAATAAAAAAGATGCAGAAATCAAATAAAATAAAAACAAGAAAAATAAAAATGTAGAAAACCAAAAATACAAGCAATACGAAAATACAACACAATTAGTAAAATAAAAATTAAACTAAGGTTAAATAATCAAAACACTAACAAATATGCAAGTATTAAACAATTCACTCCCCGACAGCGATGCCAAAAACTTGATATGTTTTCGTTGTGTATAGGAAAATTATTATTATCAAGTTTTACATTAATATTTAGCCAACTTATCCTATACCAAACACTAACGAGCAGTGTACCCGATCAGTGTAGCTTAGTTGGTAAGTAGAGTGTCGATCACTAAGAGTGAAACGTTAACACTTAAGTATTTATCAGTATTTTAATCCTAAGGTTAGTCTATCTAAACCTAATCTAACGCATAAGGGGTTTTCACCAGAGACCGCACACGATTGTGTAGATTAAATAAAAAGTAAATAAAACTAACAAGATGGCAGACACACACATACACAAATAAAAAAACATATGGAAAATAAGAGCTATGGCCGATAGATAAGTAGATAGTCACTTCGTTTAATTGCTAGTTATATAGGATGAGTACTAAAATCTATTCTCTCTCGTTGGTTACTTAGCACAGGCGTGTAAACACTTAATGATTACTAAGTTTATGTATTATTTAACCTGTTAGGGCTTACATCAACTATCCTAAGATGTTAATGAAGTAATTGTGGGAGGCGTATGACAGCGCAAACAAGCCACGATAAATTCAATATGTAATCAAAGCACGTGCATTAATAAACCAAATAAACATCAAATATACTTTAATCGAGTGGAAAGTAGATTAAATGCGAGTCATATGGCGGTGACAAGGCACGCAGTCCTGATGGATTAAAGAGTGCTTATACAAAAAATCGAATCTACTTATGAATTAACGTACTAGCATAACCTACTTATGCCTCTGAATTCTTCTTCTGGTTGTCTAGCGTAATCTGGTTTTCGCCCTCTCTCTCTGTATCCTATGGTCTTCGGTATTAGGTATATCGTTTCTTTCGAACGAGGCTGTCAATCCCGCATTTATACTTTCTAGAAACGAAATCGATATAGCGTATCATTTTGCTCGATACGTCATATCTAGGTAAATTCGCGTGGGTCCAAGATTATTTTATTCTGGAATATTCGTACACCGCCTTAAGATATGGCGTATCTTCAGTCTTTATACGGTGTATGTGTCTTCTAATCTTGGAACTACGCGGTGAAATATTCAGGTTGATACGGCGCATGTCAAAGCGTTTATGCGGCGTATCTTGAGCAGATAAGTCAGATCTTTGTGTTGACCAAAGTTTCATATAAGGCGCATGGAAGAATTCCATACGGTGTATTCTTAAAAGTCAGGCAATGGTGTTCACATTCGTCTAAGTGTTCATGTACGGCGTATACATCTAGAATGATACGGCGTATCTTCTTCAGTTTAGTAGACTTTAACAATATGATCCATTTTGCTTCATTTTACGTTCACAATAGCTAACTTTCACCAAATGCTTGTTTTCAACTGAGATTTACAAAAGAAAGCGATTAAATATCAATTCTCATATAAAATAATATAAAACAAGCAATATATATAGGATAAATGAGACCAATAGTGGTATTTGACATCATCAATCATTGTCAGTTGCTAGTGCAAATATGAAGACATCCAAACTAAATGATCTCTTATGTTTTAATAATGACAAATGTGCAACTTGTAATATATAACTTCAAATGTGTAAGTTACTCGTAACCATAAATCTTCAAAACATATATTCTTCAACAGTTCTCGTCTTCAATGTCTCGAGTCTTTTCGTACTTGAACATAATAGAGGTTTGAATATGTATGTTATGTTGCATTATGATCAAAACATCTGACAAACTATTTAGAATGTTTGAATGTATTTTAGTGTCATTAAGTATTTACAATTTCAATCGTTCTCTTTTCAGACCCTATTTTACATTTTATATAAGGCATGAACATGAATTTACAAACTAGCTTAATGATCAAAGTTGCATTTATTTCATATACATATCATCAAAACACTTTCATCATTTTATTAATTACGTTGCAACATTTTATAAAATGCATCTTAAACACTTGCACCATTTTTATATAAAAAAAAACTTGTTAAATGATTGATAAAAATGAATTTGACAACTAGAAAGAATCTTTCAATTTGAGAGTTGACTTAAATCTCATTTTTCATAGAAAGATGTATTAACCATACTTGCAAAAATACAAAACAAAAGAGGAAGACATCAAATGTGTTTTTTTACATTAAACCTTTCATAATTCATTTTTAGTCATTGATTGTTTAACGCTTTTGGAAGGCATTAAACATACTATCCCTAGTTAATGAACTCAATAATCTAAAAAAAAAAAAGAAAAAAAAAAGATAACAAGTGTTAAATGAAAATTCAAAACTGCTAGAACTTTATCTCAAATTTAAAGACTCACTGATCCTGCAGAGTGGACAGATCCTGCCAGGAACTATAGATCTGTCAGGGTCTGATTTTTTTTGGTTTGCCTATTTAAACAACCCTTTGGCCACCATTCAAACAAGCTTTTGCAATGCAATGTTAAGCATTCTCAAGTCTCTAAAACACCTACTAACCCTTGATCATACTGCTTTTAACTCTTATCTTTACTATATATAAAGCATTTAACACTTTTATTTTTATAAATCTTAAAAATTTTAAGCTTACACATTTGCTATTATTAGTAATTTTTGAAATAAAATTTTTAAAAACACACTAATTGAGCATTAAATTATAACATTAAATTGGATGCATGTTACAATAATAAAATATAAATAATATAATGAATTTAATATGTTTAAAGTTAAAATTAATAACTTTTTGAATTTGCATATATAATAATATGACATATTAATTCTTCATTCTCACAACACAAACACACAATATTCGGCAAAAAATGTAAAATCAGAAAATCGTTAAACACAATTCGCCTCCGAACCGCTGCTTTGCGCGGGTACCATGCTAGTTTATTTAAAGCATATTAGCTTGAGAAGATCCATCAAAACAAGCTTAAAGCTTTTGTCATCTTCATTCATTTAAAACATACTTGCATGTAAAGATCCACCACGACAAGCTTAGAGCTCTTGTCATGTTAATTCATTGAAAGCTTCTTATCAAAAGAAGATCAACAATATCAAGAGAAGATGAACTATATCAAGCTTAGAGTTCTTGATGTCTAGATTAGTTATTCAAATATATTAGACAATCATCTTTTGTATCAACATTATACAAGACCATGTATTACTATCATACCATACCATGTATCACCAACTATATTCCAAACCAGATGTGTTATGGGTTTGTGTTTAGGCCTTTTATTTTAATGGCATTTTTTTCACACCATATACCTCCTAACTCACAATATATTTCACAAATGCCTCCAGCGAGGCTAGAACCCACAATCTACAGGTTTGTGTTTAGGCCTTCAAATACAAAGGTTATAGGTTTGTTGTATTTAGGTCATAAAACACAAGGGTTATAGGTTTGTTGTGTTTATGCCTTAAACACAATCGGTTTGATTGACTCGAAGGAAAACTCAATATCTAGCTCAGTATCGGTAAACTTAAAAGCGACATTATAAGGTTTCTTTCCGCCGTGAAAGAAACTTGTTGAACTAGTGAAGAAACTCTCGAGTAAGAAACTCGGAGAGTGAAGTAGCGGCGAACTACTATAAATCACCGTGTCCAGCTAATATCTCTTTTACTTATTATCTTACATTACGTTGATATATTTCCTTTCAATATTCTTATTATTGTTGTTGATAACTGCAGGGTACCCGCGCGTTGCGGCAGCGGGTACCCTGAAATAAATTTTTTCGGTAAATCTTGTATTTTAGTTTATTATGTCTTTTTTAACAATAAATTTACGAATATCAAGAATTTCATTTAGCCCGTGCCCGTTCGGCCTCGATCCGTTGGCCCGTGCGCGTTCGGGCTCGAGACGTTTGGCCCGTGCCTGTTAGGGCTCAAGCCCATTTTGCCCGTTGCCCGTTCGGGCTTTAATATTTGTATAATGTGCTTTATTATTTGTATTAGTGACATTTAATGCAGGGTACCCGCGTGTTGTGGCTGCAAGTACCCTGAAATAAAATTTTCAAGTGAATCATGTATTTTAGTTTATTATGTTCTTTTTGACAATAAATTTACGGATTTCAAGAATTTTGTTTCGCCCGTGCCCGTTTGGCCTGCGCCCGTTCGGGCTCAACCCTATTTGGCCTGTTGCTCGTTCGGGCTTGAATATTATTTGTATAATATTATTTGTGTTAACGACATTTAATGTAGGAATTGTGTTTAATTTGGTTGTTCAATATGCTTAATAATTTGTACTTATTACGTTAGGGGTGTTTTAATAACTGTATTAATTGTATTTATTAATCAGTTAATTAATTGACTATATTAAATAGCATTAATGTGGTGTTTTGTTTTTTAATATGTAAATTAAAGTGGTGTACGCTATGCTTCTTGTCTTGTACGTCTGAAAATTATATTCATTAAAGTGTTGTACATTATGTTTCTTTTCTTAATTATATGAATTACTAATTATAGGAACATGTGTAGGCTTATATTTTTAAGACTTCCTTTTAAAGGAAGTCCTAAATGCATTATATTGTAGTATAGATTATTTATTGTCACTTATCATATTACATTATATTTAATTAGTTATTTGATAAAAAAAAATTAAGTTTATTCAAAGAAAACATGTTCACGCCGTCTACGTTTCCGCATCAATGCTACGCCCAGTTTAGTCCTAAAACGAGTATCTAGTTGTTAACCGAAGGTTCAACAACAACCAATAGATCCTTAAGTATCTATATGTGCGGCTCTGAATAAAGGCATTGGGAAACGGGTAAAAGAGAACAAAGAATATGGATGGTCCCCGACCCACGAGGAGCCGCATGTATGTATAAGAGCAAGGGGTGTGGAGCATGTCGATTCTCGCCGAATCTAACGTGGCTCGTCGCCACTGTTTTTCTTTCCTCGCCGTGACACCATTGTGGTTCGCCACTTTGGGTTTCGTCATTCAAACGACGAACTAAACGACAATATGCAAATACTGTGTTTTGCAGTGTTTGTGTTTGTGAGGGTGGGTGGGGCCCAAATGAATAGAAGTGAGGGGGCGTTTGGTTGGGGTAATTTGGAGGATATTGGGGGCATTTGCATTTTAATTCCCTTCAAATGTCTTGTTTGGTAACTCAAATGTGGGCATTTGAAGTAATTTACAATTCCCGAATTGCCTAAATGGAGAGAATCAAAATGCCTTCAAAAAGTGAGAAATTTTAATTTGCTTGAAAAAAAAATTTATAAACTTTTTTTCTTATTGTTTTTTTATAAACTTTTCAATAAAATATTTATGAATTTTTTTATAAACTTTTTTTATAAATTTTTTATAAACTTTTTTTATAATTTCTTTATAATTTTTTTATAAACTTTTTTTTATAAATTTTTTATAAACTTTTTTTTTTTAATAAATTTCTTATAAATATTTTATAAGCTTTTTTTATAAATTTTTATAAACCTTTTTTATAATTTTTTTATAAATTTCTTATAAATTTTTTATAAACTTTTTTATAAATTTTTTATAAACTTTTTCATAAATTATTTATAAACTTTTTTATAAATTTTTATAAACTTTTTATAATTTTTTTATAAACTTTTAAATAGAATATTTATGAAATTTATATTAAAAAAATAAAAAAATATTTATAAATTTCTGTCAACAAAACATGCCAATGTATTTTAAATTCCGAAATTTTAAATTCTCAAGAATTTAAATTTTCTAGAATTTAAAATTCCGGAATTTCAAATTACCCCAACCAAACGGCCCCTGAGTAAGTTGTGATTGAGGGGTATTTTTTAGTTAATGTGTTGGAGTGATGTGACGGTGAGGTGGCACACGTGAGGCCCAAATGAAAAGAAGTTGACAAGTTGCAACACCTCTTGCTCTAATCGTTTTATAAAGGGTGGGTCTAATATTGCACCCCATGAAATCCTTTTTTTGCACCCCATAGTAGGCCAATCATTGGCCAATCATTGGCCCAATGATTGGTTTGTCTTTCTTTTTTTTTTTTTTTTTTGTGTATAATTTATATTTGTGTAATGTATATATATAGTGTTTTTATTTGTAGAGTATATATAGTGTGTATTTATTTGTGTAGTGTTTTTATATGTATAGTGTATTTAATTGTGTAGTGTTTTATATGATATTTATTTTACGTTATGCTTTTTAATTGTGTGTTTGTTTCCATTTAATTAAACAATAACATTAAAACATTAAACAAGTAAAACAACAATGTTTTCAATATTACAACGAAATCTACTCCACGTGAAGATTATTAATGTCATCTATAAGCTCAGAGAGTATTCCACTCGGTGACATCGCTGATCAACTGGATTTCTTGCCAATTCGGTGATGCCTCCAACCTTTATTTTTGCCGCAACAAATTGTTTTCACCAATAGCATGTTGATCGTTGTATCTTTGAGTTTTCAAGCAGCTTTGAGCATCGCTAAGTTGAAGAAGAGGCTTCACCAAAGTACTTTTGTTGAAATATTTCCTTCCACATGAAGTATCGACACCAATAGTCTTTAGTCCCCGGTACAGTTACATGAGTGAAACAATTATAAGAAATGTATTCTTAACAAACAAGTTATTGATATATTTACGTAAATAAGCAAACCTATAATTATTTACCTTTAGAAAGGACATGCATAATACTTCGACCACGAGTCTTGGACTGGTGGGATGTTCTTTCAATTATTAATCCACGCTGACAACGACATACAAGTAAGGATTTTGTTGTTGCATCTCGCCAAAAGAATTTGTATAATTATTCACAACATAAATTAGTAATATCATGGTTCACAAGAACCAATCTTGTTATAGATTAATAGTTGATACATGGTTCACAAAATTACAATATAACTAGAAACTAAGAAATCAGAACAAAAATGACGAGTCGCTTGCTATAAATCAAGAATCGCCTATACATGTTTTTCATTTACAATATAAATCGCGAATCGCCTATACATGTTTTGTCATTTACAATATAAATCAGTAATCGTCTATACATGTTGTGTCATTTACAATATAAATCAATAACTGTCGGTGACGATAACCCGTGGGTAATATTGTTCTTGTATCACCAACTTAACACATTCCAACACCCATTTGAAATTTGTCTTTTTTTCTTTGTCCAAAAAGCTAAACGCCATTGAGAATGTTGTGTTTGTTGGAGTAACCCCAACAATTATAAAGAATGGCAGTTTAAACATCGTGGTGTTGTATGTGGAGTCCATCAAGATGATTTCCGGATATGTTGTCCACAAGGCATATGACGCCGGGTGAACAAAAATATTTCATCCAGCTCATTTGTGTGGTCATTTAATGCCGAACACGTTATTCGGATCGCTCTCTTTATTGTAGAAAGTATAATTCGTGGTGCTACATGTCGCTCGTCATCCGCTTCACAAAAACGAACTCATTTTCTTTTAATCGCATGGCTTGTGAAAAACCATGGAATGAGTCTACGAATACATGATTATGCCTCGCATAATTTGACATTCAATATCCAACCATTTTACGCTTATGAAATTTCGCTAGTAACTGAATGGGCAATTAATTTTAGCGGACTACTGCCGTTCAAGTTCATCTTCTAAACCTTCACTGCAGACGCCCCATATCTAGAACACAACAATTCGATAGAGTACTTATAGCCCCTATCTGTTTTACTTCTTCCTTTAACAATAAGAAAACCAATTGATTCAGCAGTAGATTTCACCCAATCAATTAAAGCATCTTCATTACCAAACACCTAAAAAATAAAAAACACAAGAACTTTTATTTTTAACAAACTTTTATAAAAAATACAACTTTATTTATTGTAACATTTTTTTATATTAGTTTTATTTTTATTGTTACTTTTATTTTTTTTAACAAATTTTTTTTAACAAACCTTACATAAATTTACAAACCTTACGCAAATTTACGTTTACTTTTGAAATAACTTTTTTTAACTACTTTACAAATAACTTTTTTAACAAACCTTTTTTTTTTTTTTTACAAACTCTACTTTTTTTTTAACAAATAACTTTTACTTTTCAAAAAAAAAAAAGGCAAACCCGTATTTAAAACCCAGCTTATACAATATACCAACTCAAAACCAACTGCATCCTACCCCATTTGTCCCCATCTTTCTATCTCTTACCCACAATTATTACTCTTTATCTCTTCTCTCTATTTCCTACGAACTAAAAATGTTTCCCGGCCACGCGACCATCGGATATTTTCACCCCATATACCAAACGATAGATCGGGAAAAGGTGATCATTTTAACATAGGGCACGCGCGGTATTTCTCACCGACGCGCCCTAGATCTAAAGTTTTAGATTCGGTTTTCGTGATGGTATATGGGTTGATGTTGTTGTTGGTCTAATGAGGTGCATGGTATATATGGATGCAGTTGGTTTTGAAGTTGGTATATTGTACGCATGGCTCATGGTTGTTTTTTTGGCTTTTGCTCATGGTTGTTTTGTTGTTTTGGCTCATGGTTGATACCATATCTCGGTTGTTTTAGTTGTTTTGGCTCATGGTTGTTTTGGCGCATATCTCGCTTGATACCATATCTCGCTTGTTTTGGTTGTTTTGGCTCATGGTTGTTTTGGTTGCTTTGGCTCATGGTTGTTTTGGTTGTTTTGGCTCGCTTTTTGTGAGGCAAAAATAAACCGAAACATAAGCCAAAAAATAAGCCGGTAAATAAGCTTAAACCGCCGTCGTTGCAACTCTTGGCTCATGGCAGTTTTGGCTCATGGTTATGATAGTGGTTATTTTTTGTTTTCGGTTTATTTTGGCTCATGATTGTTCTTGGCTCATGGCGCTTTTGGTTGTTTATAACCACTATCATAATCAAGTATTTATTTGGTTTTGAAGTTTATGATAGTGGTTATTTTTGTTTTGGTCTTTTGGCTCATGGTTGTTTTGGCAAAAATAAACCGAAAACATAAGCCAAAAAATAAGCTAAAACATGCAAAAAAAATCGAGATACTGGCGATGATAAAAAACTTTTGTTGATTTTCAACGAAAATGATTTGGCGTGGCATAATCGAATGGCATGGCAAAATGACTTTGCAACCTTCAAATTTGCAGCCAAAATGATAAAACAATAATAATCTGAGTCTATTAAAAATCTCGTTTTTTATAAATTTTGCATGTCATATTGTAAAGTTTATTACCTCATTGGTATAAAATGGTGAGCTCGACATTTTCCCCTGTTAGCTCTTTTGGTATGAACTGTGATTGCCGCTTCTTTGTGGTATGAACTGTGATTACCGTGATTGCTTCTTTGTGGTATGAGCCGTGAATTGTGAATGTGATATTCCTTATAACGGGAAAGCGCAGATTGATTGAGAATCTTTGTGTTAGTGAATTGCTTTATGCAGATTTGAGAATCTTTACTATTGTGAATGTGAACTTTGTCGATGAAAATTACTTGGCGATGATGATTTTTGAGCCTAAAATTTTCGAGCTGATGATGAAAACGATGGACGTGCAAAGTGAGATAACATCTCACTTTTGCAACCTTCGAACGAGCCTCAAAAAATTCTGACTACGCGTTTTTAAGTTTTAAAACTGATTAATAAAAAAACTTGTAAAAAGTTATATACTTTATTAGTAAAAAGAAATAAAGAAAAAAAATCTTACTTTTATAAAAGTAAGATTTGTAAAAAAGAGTAAATGTAAAAAAAAAAAAGACTTGCATAAAAAAAAGTGACAAAAAATAAATAGTAAAAGTTAAAAAACCTTGTACCAAATGATTGGCACGGAAACTTTAACACCCCCTAAAAATTTTTTAGGGGGTGCAAGATTATGACCCTTTATAAATAAAAATTGTACGGTACAATTAATTATGCAGTGCAAGTTGCATATACACATGTTGTGTGGTCACTTTATTATATAGTGGACTAGACTCGTATCTTCTTTGCAACTTGCTAGTTGATACTCCAACCCGCCATTTTCATTTCGAATATATTCTAGTGCTTTTCATTGCTTCATTATGCATATCTTTTTAGGATTTTCGAACTTAGTGTTTTAGGGCATAGGTTAAACACATAAAAAAGACAAAAGGATTCACGAAAAAGAATCTAAAACCCACATAAAAATACACTTTTTAAACAAAAGACATGAATTCCAAAGCGACACAAAATTGTATGACTTTTTTAAAACGGGTGGATACCCGGCAAAGATATTACTTAACAAAACAACTTAGCATAGTAAATGGTTTAATTAGTAGTACTATTTTAGGGAGACCAAAACCAAAAACCCTTCAATTTTTTTCTTAATAAAAAATCAGACTATCGGTTTTATGTAAGGTTGTTTTTTGTTTCAAGCATCATACTTATTTTTATCTATGTGCATTAAACGTTCTTGATTCGTTAACAATAACCTACCACAAGATATAACACAACCTAAAACTCTTAGGTTGACACGATGTGACTTAGTCACCCCCGCCACATCGCCTTTCTCTCCGGACGACCAGAATACCTAATCGACTTCGCACACGATGTAATTGACCAAGTTTGTTTTTTGTTTTTTTTTTTTAAATATCAAATAGGACATTTTTTGGTGTGTATATTATCGGCCGAAATATCATCCGATATTGCGTTTTTTTGTACTCGACCGATGTAACGACCTGACTTCCACAATCGATTTGACTGAATTAAACATCGGTCGTCTATTAATTTTCGGGATGCCCAACCGATATGTTGGGCGTGATTGGGACTAGCCTTATAGCTCGACTACTAGATTCAACGAATTTAAAACCACATCCTTTTACTTGCACTTATTTCATGCCAACTAAAATGAAATAACATACCACGTAGTCATGTAAGGTTAAAGAGTGGGTACAAAAATTAATGTAAATTTGGAGATGAAAAAGAGGACCACATTTGTCTATGTATTGGAGCATTTGTAGGAATATAGGGTTTTCATCTTCAGAACGTGTCCTTCAGGGTTTTCATCTTCAGAACGATACACTTTTTACGTGCGAGAAGATGCAAAACTATTGGTCACCGTTATTATCTTGACGTACCAATTATTGGCCTCAACAGAATCGTACCTCTTTGGATAAACTCATAAGTACTTATTACTCCAATATGAAAGAAACTATCAGAACTAGAAGGATTCAGAATCAGAGCTAAAAGTGATCGAATGTATAATTTCTTTTAAATGTAGGATGAGAAAAAAAAAATAATAACAAAAAAGTACGATTAGAAAGATCCGGTTAAATGAAAACTAAACTAGAAACACTGCACATTGAGGCCAGGTGTATTTTAAAAAATTCAGTGTTATCTTAAAATATGACAAAAATTAGTTTTTTCAAATCTTGTGATTTTTAAGAATTTTTCTAAATATCACCTCAAGCTTAAATCTGATCACTAGAATAATTTATTATGACTTGACACCTTTAAAACTCTTAGTATTATCCTTGAACATCCATTGGTAGTCATCTTGTCCCATCCTCCATCCATAAGAAGCAATCATTTGCTATAACACTTATTACCTTTAATTATTCAAGTATCTTTTTGTTTTAAACACTTAGGAGAACTGAAACATTCAAAATAAGATAGGTTTTAGCTCCTATAAACCTCATTTCAAACCTCATGTCATAACTGAGAGTTGGATCCCTAAGATTAGCTTTATCCTGGGATCCCTCCAAGGAGGGAACCGTGGGATCCGGGTGACAGTTTATGTCAAACATTGCTAAAGCAATCATTTCAACTCATCTTCCTAACTCAAACACTCCATCTCATCTATAATGAGTTCCTAGATCGATGAAACTCAATCTCAACCTTGTGCATGTTAATCATCACATTTCCAAGAACATTAGTGGATTAAGTCTTAAATGCAATTGCAAAGTTCTTCCCTTTATAACCCATATTGCTAAGAACACTTTAGTCATCAAACACAAACATAATTATCAAAAATTGCAACCATCCTCCTTAGTTATCTCATCATGAGAAAAGCTCCTAGTGCTTACTCATCCACTCAAGAACCACCAAAGAAACTTGCTAGAATCATACACGAGGTTTCCTCAACCGAATCATCTCCGGTTAAGTCCACCAATGCTAGGATTTCTCCTACACCAAGGAAACCAATCAAACTAATCCCCAAGAAGAGTGTTCCCACTAAGATTTCATCACCAAATTCTACTATACCAAACATACCCTCCACAACTCAACCAACATCATTAGTGCCTAGAGCCACCTCACAATCATCTCCACATTCTCACAATGTAGAAGATTTACCCTCTTGGCCATCTCATCTTTCACCATTACCAACTAATTCACTTGAAAAGATTGAGCAACAAAATCAAAGTGTTGAATCAACACTTGCTTCAAAAGCAAACTCTATCATTCCTCCCAATAGTCCATTTTGGATTATGAGAAGACATCAAAGGCAACCACCCGACCAAATGGAAGTTGATGCTTCTTTACCTCTACCCTCAAACATTGTAGAGCCACCACTTAATGAGCCTCCACCAAATCCTCCTTCATTTGAAGATCCTCAACCAACTTCACTTGAACTTTCACTTCAAGAAACTCAAAACCATGACAAGGATTGCTATCATTGTAAACATGTTGAAAGGTTGATACATGAACTACGTGAAGAGCAACGTTTCATGTTTTATCACATCCTCGAACGCTTCAAGAGGTTAACAAGCCTAAACTACAATGAGCATCATAGTCAAAAGCTCAAACTTAGAACGTTTAGGAAACCTTTCTCATCCTTGATCATCATTTAGTTTTAGTTGAATCTTGAATTTGGGTAACTCATTAGCATTAGCTTGGAGCACTTGTTTGGCTAGTTCATTCTCTTTGTTTTAGAGATTTGGTTGTGTATCTCTTGTTTTATTGAATGAATACTTATATGCTATGATTATTTTGTGTGTTGTGCTTGTTATATTGTACATATATCTCATTCCCTCAAATAGCATTCCTTGACATTTCTTCATCACAAGAAACTGTCAACAGATAGCCGGATCCCACCCAAATAACTAGACGGATCCCTCCAAGAAGGGATCCGTGGTACAGAAGCAAAAATTTCTACTAACTTGAGTCTTATTTGCAGGAAATTATGCATTATACTCTTGTTTTCTAACCCTTGTTTTGTAGTTATTCAAAATACACATGAAGATATTGACACCATAAAGCTAGGGGGAGCTTTGTGTCAAACAACATTGCAAAAACATTTGCAACTTAATCCAATTTTGGATTACACTTCATGACACCCCATTGCAACATTGCAATATTCTAGGGGGAGCACGCTTACTCACTTAGACGAACCATTTGCAAACTTAATTGCAAACACGATTAGGATATTTTACGTTATGTCCTTGACGCCCTTTCAAAGGGATGGACTCGTCAAGGGGAGTTAAGACGAGTACCATTCCCGTCACTTGCTCTCTTTACATTTTTATATAATCTTTTTTTATAAAAATTGTGTTAGTATCTTTTAACACTTTTTGTTTCGAACAAAAGGGGGAGAAGAAAGTAAAAACTACAAATTTAAACTTTTACGAATTTTAGCTTTTCCTTAAAATAATTTTATGTTTTGTCATCAACAAAAAGGGGGAGATTGTTAATACAAATAAGCCGTAAAAACGTTTATTTATATTTTACGATCTTCTAGTGTTTTGTCGATAACAAACGTAAAATCATTTTAACGAAACAAATAGAGTACGTAAATAGTTTGAGTTAAAAGTTTTCTAACACATTTACGTTTTCACATAAAACACTAAAACAAGCATAAGTGTTTTTATGATTTAGACATATATGTACAACAACTAATGTTTACATATTGGGTTATCACATACTTAAACCAAGTATACTAAAATGGGTCAAAACATGTAAATACTAAAATGGGTAAAAACATGTAAATACTAAAATGGGTAAAACTAGCAAATGGTATTGACCCATAACCCATGGTTTTATATATACCACTTAACCAAGTTCATTGTATCTAGATAGAAAACCATGGATCAACCCATAACCCATGACCCATGACCCATAACCAAAAATACCCATGGGCAAAGAGGAGCGCTCCACGGATCCCGGCTTTGTGCTAGCCGGATTCCAAGTGGAAGGGATCCGTGAGATCCGGGAACAAGAGAGAATTTTCTCTAAATAGAGAGCCATTTGTTCCTTTCTATGGATCACTTTACACACATACTTCCCCAAAGTATTCTAACCCTCTAACCTCAGATCTAAGTGATCTATGTAGTTTGTCTTTTGTTTTTGTGTGATCTTCTATGTTCCTCTTAAAGGAGAGATCACCACTTCTTGAAGACGTGCAAGCTCAAGTCCATGAGTTGCCATGCTTCGTCATCATCAAGACAACTAAGGTTCTCTTGTTGATAGTTCTTCCTTTCTCCATAGATGTTGGGTTGAAGGCATTTGTAAAGAATGCCAAAAGTGTCAAGATGAAAGCATTAGTGAAAGGTGCTCATCATCCGTGTCAAAGCATTAGTGCAGAATGCTAAAGGTGTCAAGACGAAGGCATTAGTGAAGGGTGTCAAACGTTGTGTCAAAGGCATTAGTGAAGGATGCCGAAGAATCAAATCAAGTCGCATTTGGGAACAATGCCTAGGTCGTATAATCGATGAGGTGCATTGTTATACATATAAGTATTTGTTTATTTACAAGGATGGTGATATCCTTGTTGGTGTTGTAACAAGGAGTAGATCTCCTTGAGATTAGGTGTTGTGTCGTGAAGGGTAGTAGTTCCTCCATAATGGAACTAGGTGCTTAGCCTAGTACCTAATAAAGGGTAGGCGACGTTGTGATAGGATTAGTTCTCCTAAGGTGTGAAAGAACTCGGTGGTTAGCCTAGCACCGTATAAAGGGTAGGCGACGTTGTGTTAGGTGTGGTTCGCCTTGGTGTGAAAGAACTGGTATTTAGCTTTGTACCGGAAAAAGGTTAAGCGACGTTGTGAAGGCTTCTCCGCCACAAGGAGTTGGTGTAGTGCTTACGAACTCTCGAGTAGGTGACTCGGGAGTGGAGTAGGGCAAGGAAGGTGTCCTTGTAGGCGAACCACTATAAATAACTTGTGTCGTGGTGATGTGCTTCTTACTCTTTATATTTCATTACACGTTTATATATCTATCTATCAACGTCCAATATAAACAATCAAATAGATTGACATAAGTCGATCTAAATATTTAAAAGGAAGTTTTAAATTGGTAAAAATATTCAACCCCCCCACCCCCCTTCTAGTTTTCCACATTAGCGTTAATTTTACCTGTTGCTACCACAAGTGTAGACAGATGTTCTTCTGCAATGAAGATTATAAAGTCTGATTTGCATAATCGAATTAGTGAAGACTTACTAAACTTTTGTATTATTTGTGTCGTAGAAAGAGAAGCACTTGCAAATGTTAAAGATGGAGATGTAATGAATCATTTTCAAAATATGACAGACTCATCGAGGAGATATATAGATTAATAGTTGCTTAAGGTAAGATAGCTTTTATTGATGTTACTTTTTGTTGCTCAAACAAGATGTATTATTTTTTTTCTTTTGATAAATATAACTTTTTGTTGCTACAGGTTTTACTCGAATAAATGGTCAATATTTTGCACTATATAAGCATGCTTTCATCATTTTTTTTGTCCACTTGAAGCTGAATTTTGTTGATATCTTTTGAGGATGTTTTGTTGCTAGTTTGGAATGTTATTTTAGCATAGTAAAAGCTGATTTTTGGACCTCCTAAGTTGTTTTAAGCTGTTTCTCAACAATATAAAATGTCATTGTTGTTTTCGCACAACGAATTTTTTCAAGGTAATATTTTTTTTGCCCCCATCCTCTAAATTCCTGGATATGAGTTGACTCATCCATGAGCGTGACGATTAGTCAGTCTGAACTTTGAAGCATAAGGTCACCATTATCTTTCACATATGTATTTGTTCGGCTAGCTAGGTGTGGTATTCGAATGGTTGTGTTGGTGTTGCTCATTATCATATTCTTTTTTCTTTCATGTATATTGTTGCGAATTCGATAGTCAACCACATGTCACGCATTGTTTTTCTAGGCGTTTTGACGTTTGTTTCTTCTAACGTCTTGCTAGTTTATTTTAATATAATTTGTGGTTTAAAAAATATACAGTCAACCACATGGTCTGTTCATTTCTTACTAACCCCGGTGTCTTCACCATGATAACATTAACTTTAACCATTTCCCTTATTGTGGTTTATAACAAAAACATAATATCAATATACAATGATTTGAAATCTTAAGTAGCAGGATATTTGAGTGTCTATAATGAGGGATAGAAGAGTCATTTTCAGGTACCGACAGGATAGTGATGGAGCAGAATGTAGAAAATCTTTTCTTTTTGGGGTTATTTTAAGATACAGTATAGTATGGTCCATGCATATTTATGTATGTATCCACCTGCATCCGATTTCTGACCACCCCTGGGAACAAAGGAAGGAAGGATATTAATTTCTTCACACATCCCATCCTTCCATTATTCATTATAGCAGCCCTTTTTACTTACTACTATACAATAAATTTGCTTTACAAATTTTATAAAAAAAGTAATAGAATTCGTCTACAAATTTCACAAAGAAATGATAGCTTGTTAATATGACGGCGCAAGATATAATTTTTCTTCACTCGAGAGTCTCAAATCAGGTGTGACGAACTCGTACATATGTATGAGTTACAACTTACAAGCAACTCTTATGTTGTCTTGTGATATATAATTTTTAGCTTGTCATATATTGTCTTGTTTTGTCTTGTGAATATGGCATTACCAAATCATCTCTTATACTGTCTTGTGACACTTATAAACTTGCAATAATTTATATAAGCTAGCTATTAATTATTTCAGGGCCGGCCCAAGGCATGTGCAACAAGTGCATTGGCACATGGCCCACAAAATTAGGGCCCACCTCATATGTATAGCCTAATACTAAAACTAAACTGTTCACTAGATATAAGGTTTCATATCTATTGTCATGTGCTGAAAGTGACCATGATGACAAAAAAAAATGGCTGTTTTTTCATTATCATTTGTTGATTTTATATTGATCCTTAGTAGTTAAATCATCATATTTTGAAGATCCGAAGCTTGCTCAACAATTTACTAAAGAAAAAAACTATACTCCCTCCGTCCCATAATAATTGTCCTCTTTGACTTTTTTTAGTCTTTCTTGCTCAACTTTGACCATTAATATTTTTATTTGTGTTATATAATACTTGATAAAAATTATATCAAATGAAAATACATTTAAAACCCAATCTATTCATATATTTTTTATTAAGTATTATATTACACAAATAAAAATATTTATGGTCAAAGTTGAATAAAAAAGACTTAAAAAATCAAAAAGGACAATTATTATGGGACGGAGGTAGTATTTGTTAGACAAACGTACTTATAATCAATTTTACAACTTCAATGGAGTATAGTTTATTTAAAAGAATCGAGTTTGGGGGGCCTCTTGTATCGACGTGGCACGGGGCCACCAAATTTTACGAGACGGCCCTGAATTATTTTATCACTTTGCTACTTCAAATCTTTAGGATATTATATTCTTCTTGGTATATATTTATATGCATTGCATTGGGAACTAGATAGTTGAAAACAAAATCAAGTGTCACGGAAATATGTTGGAGGTGTATAATGCTATCCCATCCCCACCATTAACATGATGTCTCCTATCACCACCTCTATATCTTTGGTTCCATAAGTCAAACATGTGTAGCCTTGGGCAAGAAGTCGTACCAAATATTAGAAATAACATGATAAGTCTTCTACTATCAATTTAATAAGAGTAAACTGCAAAATACATCCCTGTGGTTTACAGTTTTTGACACCTTACATCCCTGTCACAAACTATTGGCTAGTTACATCCTTCGTTAGCCAAACGTTAGCCATTATACATCCCTGGTCACTAACTCAGTAGTTTTCGTTAATTCGCTAACGGGAGGGCTATTTTGGTCTTTTTATGCGATATGAGGGATGTATTTTGCAAATTATTTTTATACTTTTACTTTTTTTTATTCAAATGTTTGTAAAAAAAAATCCAAAACTTTGTAAGAAAATTCAAAATTTTGTAAAAATTCGAAAATTTTATAAAAATTCCAAAATTTTATAAAAAATTTATAAAAATTCAAAATTTTATAAAAAAATTATTAATAATTCGAAAATTTTATAAAATATTCGATAAAATTTTTATAAAAAATTCAATTTTTATAAAAATTCGAATTTTTATAAAAAAATTCGAATTTTTTTATAAAAATTTTCTTTTTCTGTTTTTAATACTTTTAGACGGAATTTTTTATAAAATTTTGCTCAAAAGTATTCAAAAATATATATATATATATTTGTCGAAATTTTTTAGAAAAAATTTCGGAATTTTTTATAAAATTTTTGGAATTTTATAAAAATTTTATAGAAATTCTGAAAATTTTATAAAAAAATTTATAAAAATTTTATAAAAAATTTTCGACAAATATATATATATATTTTTTGAATACTTTTGCGCAAAATTTTATAAAAAATTTCGTCTAAAAGTATTCAAAACAGAAAAAAGAAAATTTTTTTAAAAAATTGAATTTTTTTTATAAAATTTTATCGAATATTTTATAAAATTTTCGGAATTATTAATAAATTTTTAATAAAATTTTCGAATTTTTATAAATTTTTTATAAAATTTTTGAATTTTTACAAAATTTCGGATTTTTTTTTACAAACATTTCGGAATAATAATAATAATAATAATAAGAATTAAAAAAAAAAAAAAAAGTAAAGTATAAAAATAATTTGCAAAATACATCCCTCGTATGCGTAAAAAGACCAAAATAGCCCTCAAGCTAATATAGCATTCATGACGAAAACTAACTGAGTTAGTGACCGTGGATGTATAATGGCTAACGCTTTAATTTAAGGATGTAACTAGCCAATAGTTTGTGACAGGGATGTAAGGTGTCAAAAACTGTAAACCACAGGGATGTATTTTGCAGTTTACTCATTTAATAAAGTGTTGGGTTATATGAACGGTGACTACTTTTTTAGATTGATCCCCTCTATTTTTTTTTTTTTTTTTTTTTTTTTATAATTTTGTTTATATCAAAAAGCTATAAACCTGAAAATGCGGAACAATAAATATAAAGTTTAATAAGCCAAACGCTTAAAACTGTCGAAATACGTAACGTAAACAGCTAACAAAAACTGTGTTGTACTGAAAAAAGTGAGGGGACAAAGAGAATATTCCCTATGATTTGATCCCAGGGTTTATATAGTACAACCTTTAATAAATTTCTGGTAGCATGCACGAAGTACCACCTAAAACAAAACACGCGTCCAATTTGGATTAGCAAAGAAGAGTATAATAATTGAGGAAATTTGGTTGTATCCTATATGTTCACCATAATACACTTGTACTTAGATGCCCCAAATTAGAGTGAAATTTTTGACTCGGTTATAAGCATATTGAACGATTTGATTTCACTTATATTTTTATGCAAAATGTTGAAACTAACAAAGCGAATTGGTCCATACTTCTCTCCCCGGTTAACCTATTCAATCTTACCAACTTTGGTTAATATTAGGAGGTGAAAATGAGCCGAGCTTCTTGTGAAAAGCTTGATATCAAATCGGTAAAAAGCTCAAACAAGCCATGCAATGAGCACAAAACAAACTATATTCTCTCACTTTTTACTAGAAAGAGAGAGAGAGATGCTAACACGGTTCGGAAAGAAATTAGATTATTTTCATGTTTTAGCCTTTTAGAGTTTTAGGGCTTTAGGTGACAAATTATTTTATTGGAAAAGTTGAACTAACAGTCACCTCCGAAGAAAGGCTCATTTGAACCAAATCATATTGAATTGTTGTACGTTATATTTTTTAAAGCCCAATGAGTGGTATCCGCCCATATAGTTTCGACCCGTAAGGCAGTCATTTTTTGTCCTAGAAAACTGAATTAAACATGAACTTATTCGCAAGTTATTTTCGAATATTGATTTGATCATTATTTAGTAATCTTTTCCTTAAAAGCTATCTGACAACAACAAAAAGATGGCTGTTTGTCCGTAAGCTAGATGCAGATATGAATAAGTAGAGTGGAATGTTGTCTCCTAACAAAATGATTAATGGAACATGTAACCAAACTTTAAATCTAAGATACAACAAGTTCTAAATTCATAAATTAGTACTCCTTCCGTCCTTAATTAATAGTCTATATTTTTTTTAAGGGATGTTGCAATTTAGTTGTCGACCACTAAAAGTAGATAGAAAAGTTTAATCAAGTTGCCTCTACATATGGCCTTGCTTGAAATTAATGTCACGAATCTTAAATAAGATAATAAGTATTAATTTGTTAGTTAAGAGTTAAATTATCATTCTGTTAAAAGGTAAAATAATAATAATAATAATAATAATAATAATAAAAAAATACGGAAAAAAGCAAATGATTATTTTCTTCTTAAATTCTTTATTTATTTATTTATTTATTTACTTTTTATCGAAAGCAATTAATTTAAGAGGGAGTAAGCATGACTAATAACATGCTTACAAATTTGATTGGTCAATTTCTAAAAAATTAATGGAAGATTTTGCATCATTTAATGGCAATGATATATGAAGAGTGAGAAGATGCATAATATATGTTAAGTGATAAATAATGTAAACATGATTTAGGTTTGTGAATTAGGAATGTATATCATAACTTATATTTTTCCTGTCCTATATAGTACTCCCTCCGTCCTAATTTAATTGTTCATCTTTCCTTTTTTGTATGTCCCAAAATAATTGTTCATGCTAAATATAGAAAGGAATGTTTGATCAAGTTTACTATATTGCCCTTGTTTGAAATTATTACTACGTATTACAAACTTTAAAGAATACCTTAATTAATTACTTAAGGATAAAACTGTCATTCTGTCAAAAAGTAAAAAAGAGAAAGCTGTAATAAATGAACTTTTCTTAAACTATGTGTTTTTTGTCGGGGGACAATTATTTTGGGACGGATGGAGTAGTACACATTACTAATTTAGTTTACCCAACAAAAATGTTCACTATCTTTAATAAAACAAAATATATTTACTTATAGTTGTAAACGAACTGAACGTTTAATGAATATTTCGTTCAATAAAAAGTTTGTTCATGTTCATTTATTTATTAAATGAACGAACATGTACAATATTTTACGTTCATTTTGTTAAAGGAACGAACATGAACAAAAGTCGCGTCCGTTCATTTATGTCCGTGAACGTCCGTTTATACATTCGTTAACATTCGTTTATGTTTATTTAAAGATTTATGTTCGTTCATCATATCTTTTTATTGTATATTTTTAAATTGGTTTGTTTAAATAAAACAACACTTATATTTTTTCTGTCTTATAAAAAAAAATATATTGTGCATAGTTTAATAAAGTTTATGTCTGTCTGTCTATGTTCGATCATTTATTTTTGTTTAGTGTCTTAATGAACAAACATAAAGAACAACTAATTTTTTTAATTACCGAACATGAACAAAAAATTTATCCGTTTAAAAGTTCGTGTCCGTTTATTTGTACGATTAAAACTAAATGAACAAACATAAAAATTGAATTTGTTTACAACCCTATTTGTACCAATCTCATTCATTTGATTAAGAAAATTCTTTATCATCATCATTGATGCACTCAGAAACGGACCTACGTCGAAGCTATGTGCGGCATGACCTACACATCCATTTTTTTTTTATCATGGAATGTTATCTTTTTTCTTCTTATCATGGAATGTTATTTTTTTTCTTCCAAAAAGTGTAGTTGTATGATATGTGCAACTCCGTATAATATTTGTGTTATTTTCTTTCTTTAAAATAAAAATAAAATAATAAAATAAAATAAAATAAAAAACTTTATGGGTTTATATTTCTAATCTAGACCTTTTTTAACGAATGGTTGTGCAATAGAATCGGGCTTCGTGGAAACTTGCGTCGAGCCCAATATAACTAACGGGAAAGTGAATGTTAATCCCGAGGATAAATATCCACCCATCGAAAAACGATTACCATTAAAGATAATAGGAAAGCAGTTTCCAATTTCCGTATTTTTCATTATGAAAATCAACAAAGTAGGTTTGTATTTGTCAGGCTGTGTGTTTATACATGGCAAGCTTTATGTAGTTGTTTCTCATATTAAGAGCAAAAGAGGACTAAAGATTGTTATTTGTAACGGGGATGGCAAGTTCACAAATAAGACTACAAACGTTATACAAAGAAGTTCCACAAAATTCGTGATCATGGGTAACAAAATTTGCCTAAACTTTTATATACACTCTCTTATTTTGTACTTGAACTTATTTTATGTAGTAGTCACTAAATGTCACTTTTATTTTTTTCGCAGAATTTTTATCTATCAATTTTAGATGAATACATCAACTAATAAGACTTTCAAAAATGACACAATTCATGCAATTTGGATTCTCGCAATAAAGTTTTAGAGTAAAATACAGGGTTCGTCCCTATTCTTGTACTTACGCATCACGCTGGGACAAAAGTTCCCTTTTTCATTGCCAGAAGTCCAAAACAAGTTTTTTATATGCTAAACTCGTCCCTTGACCATTAAAGCCGAGGTCAACGTCTGATTTATGTTAGTTAGTCGAAGGTATTATACTCCATACACATTTATACCACACCTTAGTTAATTCTAACCCAACCTAATTCCACCAACACAGAAAGGGGTGATTGTTTGAGCTAATTAAACCATTACACCTGACATGTTAAGTATGACTTTATAAAAGTCAACTGCTAAACAATGTATGATATCATAGAATTTAACTCATAGGACAAACAAACAAATATTATACATAACCAACTATTTAGCAAGTTGACTTTTAACAATCAACTATATATTCAATGTTTGATGCAACTGGAAAATAACTGAAACTACGGAGTCATTGTCTGATACATGGTTCTACTGACATTTCACAAAATATAAAAGATGACGCAGTTTCCACTTCAAAACGTTCAACTGCTGAACCTTCAAATGATCTACACATTAGTAGTCGATATCCATAAACTGGTGAACACACAAAACACGAACCTTAAAGTGATGATGCTACTGCTACCTTGTCTGCAAAAACAAGTATGCAAACAACAAACATATAAGTTAGGTACTGTACTATTACAGCTTAAAAGAATTAAACACGTGTCATAGTATTCATCATTGAAACATCACCTAGGATGGCCTTTGGGCGAAAAGTGCAAGGACGCGTTTGTAATCCTTTCTCTGCTTCTAAAGGGTGTCTTAACACAGCTAGAAACATCAGCAGTAGCACCACCAACCCTTTTAGCCTTCCTTTTCCCATAAAAACCAGCCAAGTTTTCAACATCAAGACCTGCAAACTTAACCATTTTAGCCTTCCCCTTCCCACCAAAACCTCGCTTAAATTGTTGAACAACTTCTTTTCCCTTTTTTTGTGCAAAACATCATCTTCCTCAACAGCTTTCCTTTTCCTTTAATTTTATCCTTTTTTTTTTTTTTTTTAAATCTACAACCCCTTCTTCCTCTTTTATTACAACACCACCTTTCACTGTTGGTGTCTTGGTTCCAATCTCCTGCATTTTTTCCCTATCTATCCCCTGCCATTTACGTCTAGTCCTAAAAGGTGTTGGACTAACCATTCGAAAGTTAGCATCTTGCTCTAACCAACCCACAACTTCAAAACTTATGTTTTTTAAGTAAAAACTTTTGGGGCTTGTGTGCAACAAATATATCAACTGACTCATGTGTTTCAGCCAGTGCAAACAAAGTATGAACATCATCATCAGTATGAATCAAATGCAAATCATTTTTTAGAGATTATTTAGGATCACAGAAAAACAACGCCCATTTTTTTCATTAATCTTTAGTAATACATTATCAAGGCTTGAACTAAATATATCCCTATCACTGGTAAAGGCACACAGATTAATTAATGAACCTCCTTCATACCTGAGTGGGCTATAATAAAAAAAAACCCATTACAGTGGATTCTGAACAAGACCTCACCTTCTTCTTCTTCCTGAACATCCTTAAAAGTTGAGACGAACATGCTCCTGTGTTTCATGGTTTTACTTTGTGTTTTTACAAATGGGTTTGACTTGATGTGTGTTTTAGTACGTGAGTGTGGATGTATGTTAGGTTTGGTTTAGATTAGGTTTTCTTAATTGGGTCGGGTTATTATGAGAGTGTTTATGTTTTCGGATCTTATTAGTTGGGTTTATTTGGTGTTTGGCAACACATTAATTGTGTATAAGCGTATCAAGGAAGGATAATAAGTTTCATATGTCACACTTGGTCCCTGAATTTGGTCAGTTAGCCGTTTTTTGCACTTAAAATTCCCGCGTATTTTTATTACACAAACTTGACTATTTGTCATTTTACTAACTTCACAATTAGTCCCTGAATTTGGAAGGTCCCATTGTTTTTGCTATTTGTGGGTTAATAACCTATACCATTTGCATACCAACAATAAAAAAAAGATAATCTCAGAAAATCACAACAATCTCCGAATGGCTAACTTCTCACGTCTTCAAGAACTCGCCAAAGCTTCCAAGTCTGACTACATGTTTGACTCGATTTCTCTCTTTTATCATAGAGAAAACGATAAGGACATCCAGATTGCTAATGGGATCCAACAGACTTTGTATGACTTGATTCTTGGTATGAAGAAAACCCAAGAATATATCTCTGAGCTCGAAGGCTTTCGACCTTCGGTGATGAACTACAAGTTTCTTGTGGATCTTCGCAAGAAGCAAAAGGCAAATGTCTTGAAGGCCTTGGAGATAAGAAAGATGATCTGTCAAACACACTCTCAGGTGTTTGACAGGAACAACTTCCTTGATGATCTTAGGAAGGCAAAGTAATGTGAAGGGAAATCAAGTGGTTATGTTTTCCTTTTTTGGAAAAATATGTACTGAATATTTAATGTTTAATATGAAATTAATGAATCTATATGTTATGTTCTTGTGTTATAATTTGTTAATTTTTGTATTCGTCTTCGATTGTTGTTATATTTGTTTTGATTGTACTGGGTGTTGGTAGAACTATGGTCCTTGCATAAATAGTGTAAGAATATAGGGGACTAAGGATTTAGTCCCCTATCATGTCCTTACATTTGCATAAAGTTGTAGAAAGCACTTTATTATCACATTTTACCCCAAATTTGAATTCAGAAACCTAAAGCCTCAATTAAGTGAAATTGCATCAAAATGGGTAAATCTGGAGCTCGTAAACAGATTAAATGCTCCAATTGTCAAACTGTTGGACATAATAAGTCTAGGTGTCACAAGGCTCAAGTACCAAAACCAACAAAGGAAACAAAGGTGCGACGTAGAAAAAGGCATTCTGATGGCAGAAGGCAACATGTATTTATTTAATTATCATTTGCATAACGATTGTTCTTGTGTGTTACATTCTAGTTGATGTGCAAATCTATTACTTTTTGCAGTGGATGGATGAAGACAATATAAGGCAGTATGGAACAAGAGTTTCTTGAAGCTCTTTATGAGCAAGAAGAAGAAGAACACACAATGTTGGAGGAAGATGAAGAGCAGACAAGGATGGATGAAGAAGCATTCCAACAGTTTTTGGAAGAGGAGAGAATGTACAAAAGAATTGAAGAGGAAAGGAAGAGGAAAAATTGGCTGAAAGAAGCAGATTTTGATGCAGCTTACTATGGAGTGGCTGTGGAGGATTTATATCCAAGACATCCATATTTACTGGATAAAAAATGTTGATCTGATGTTAGAAGGTTGTAGGCTTGTAATCATTTGTAATTTGGACATTATCATGTTTGAAATAAATTTGTTTTTTTTGACTTTATAAGTCTGAATTGGTTATTCCAAACACCCCCTAAACTGCGTATGTTGACTCGATTTTAAGCATTTATTCTGTCTTTACTCCCATTTACTTGTTCAACAACCACAACTCCCATCTACTTATATAATACATCTTAAGTCATCAATTCTTTATAATACTAACATATTATCACCATGGATGCAGAAAATGGTTGTCAACTGGTATGCCTTGACTGTTGGGTTGAAAGTGAAACAGGGCTGGATTGACCTTTTTTGCAAGGCGTCCACCTTATAGAGATTTCATGTGGTATGTTTTGTCCATTGTGCCTTGACAGAAGGGGAAACACATCTTATACAGGTAGAGATGGTGTTACAAGGGAAAACACAACTACATGAGATAGTGGTGGATATGTAATGGGTCTACATATTTATGCATCTACTAGAGTTGGTGCTTCATTGGGCAGTGATGAAAAGAAAGTGAATCACCTGCAGATGAAATAGCAAGTGGAGAACGCCCAAGCCAAACACCATGTGAAGCACCTGCAACCGAAAGACCAAATGGAGAACGCCCAAGACAAACACCACGGTAACCACCTGCAATTGAAAGACAAAATTGATCACCTACTAGTCAATTAACCAAGTGAATTACCTGCAAGAAATGCTATGTTGTCTTTCAGTCTAAATGTAACTTAACTGATATGTGTGTACTTCTTTTGTTATAAGAATTGAATTTTGGTTACAATTTGTATCTGTTGACTTTATAAGTCAAATTGTGTTATTCCAAACAGCCCCTAAACTGCACATTTAATTGCAACATGAACAACGTCAGCAAAACCAAAACTACAAATGCAAACAATTGATATAACAATTCGGTGTGGTTACTCTAATTTTTTGGTTTGTGTTGACTTTATATGTCAAAATGGGCTTTTCCAAACACCCACCTAAACTGCATAAGCAAATGCAAATTACAAAATGAAAACAACAAAGCTAAAATATACATACACCACCAACTAATTATACCATATAAAGCAAAATATACATGTTAACAAGTATCGTTTTCAGTAACCATCATCAGCCAAAAGATATACATCTTCATTACATCAATAACTAAAAATAACAGGTGAACTTCTTGATGGGAGACTTGATATTCATGGGTGGATATTTGAGCTCCTTAGGGGGAGGCACATACCACTCATTCCTATTTGTGCTGGAGCATCCAACAGCCGCTCCAAGACCAAGTACAACATTGGGAGTGGAAGCCTTGAAAGCTTGGGAAGTGGAACCTTTCAAAGTAGTACTCTTAGAAGACATGATCCCAAACTCATCATCAGATGTGTCTGAAATAATGATGACATCAACTTCATTTCCTTTCAAATTAGTATATGGAAAGATATCCAAAACAGAAAGAAATCAGAGTTCACCCATTACAACTTTCTTAGCTTGCAAACATTAAGTCTAACCTTTCTCAAACTCCTTATTCCCACGAGTCTTCAAGTATCACATCAGCAATGTCATCTCCTATATCTCACTTATTCCCATAAGTAGCCATGGTATACTCAATCATATTGTCAAATACCTTTAGCTTGCTATAATCCCTTTTTTTTCTTCAAATTCTGACACTGCTCGGATTTCTGGCAAATAAAATAGGGTTATTTATGCTCATTCCTTAAAATGTCAATCACGCAAATACAAAAAAACAACTAACCTTTCATCACTTCAGCTTCTTTCACAAATCTGCATAAATCTTCAAACATTTCATCAGACATTTCATCTTCTTGTAACCAAGTATCCTCATATTTGGCCTTCACATATTTTACCATCTCATCAGTTACTTCTGTAAAAGTAAGGTCCTTGTCTGCCATTGTTAAAGTGTATGTGAGGGTTGTGTGACGAGGGAGGGAAACGATCAAGATGGCATACGGAATAGCTTTTCTCTGGTTGAGTTAAGGTGTGGTATAAATGTGTATGGACTATAATACCCTCGACTAACTAACATAAATCAGAAGTTGACCTCGGCGTTAATGGTCAAGGGACGAGTTTAGCCTATAAAAAACTTGTTTTGGACTCCCGGCGATGAAAAAGAGAACTTTTGTCCCAGCGTGATGCGTAAGTACAAGATTAGAGACGAACCGTGTATTTTACTCAAAGTTTTAGTTTAATTTCACAAAACAAAACATTATTTCTTACCAACAACTATTTGTATAATAAACAATATTGTGTTCATTTTTACCTAATTCTTTAAGAACTTGTGAATTTCATGAGTCTTTTAGCTATTATATAATAGACTTGTCAACCGTTTACATAATCGCATATATCTTAACCAAGTATTATCAGCCCAGACAAGGAACTAAAAAGATCCAACACTTTATATATGTGTTTGATGCACATTATTATTATTATTATTATTATTATTATTATTATTATTATTATAAAATATTACTTCATAAGAAAATAATAGGATTTACAAAAATTTAGTGAGGAGCCGAGAAACTAACTGAGGCCCTACTCCTCTAGCTATAGCAAAGCTAATCTTACTAAAAATATGATCAGCAGCACGTGCGCCAATTTCCTGAGTTAACGAGAAACTTCGGATGCACTTTAGTAAGGTTATCGCCTCCTTCTCAAGTTCTCCAAAGGAAGAGAATGAGAAGGGGAGAAACCTATATCCAATGTCCGCACATTTAGCCTCGTACTTGACACGCTTACGTTGCGCTGCTTCGACCACCGCACGACCCGATGCAAAATTAACCATATTAGTTTGTGTCAAGGGAGACGACCCAGTAAAATCAACACATGCATCTTGCCCACCGTCCCAAGAATAGAGTAATATATCAGCTGGACGTAAGGATTTGTCCCTATCTCCACAAAGCCCAATGTCAACCTCTTTACGAGCCGAAATCCCAGATCGAGAGCATATTATTATTATTATTATTATTATTATTTTATTATTATTATTATTATTATTATTATTTTATTAGAAATTCATAGGATTTACAAAAAATTAGTGGGGAGCCGTGATACTATCTGAGCCCCCACTCCTCTAGCTATAGCAAAGCTAATCGCATCAAGATATGAATAGCAAAGACGTGCCCCAATGTCTTGAGTCACAGAGAACTTTCGGATTCGCTTCAATAAAGTCACCGCATCCTTCTCAAGCTCCCCAAAAGAAGAGAATGAGAAGGGGAGAAAACCATACCCAATATTCAGCACTTAGCCTCATACTTGACGTGCTACGTTGTGCGCCTTTAAAACCGCACTACCCAGCACAAAATCAACCATACCAGCTATACAAGGGCGATGACCCTCGCAAATCGACATACATCAAGTCCTCCATCCCACGAGTAGAGCAATATATATATATTATTATTATCATCATCATCATCATCATCATCATCATCATCATCATCATTATTATTATTATTATTATTATTTTTAAAATTTTTTTATCACTTTATTATAAACACAAAGGATTTACAAGAAATTAGTGGAGAGCCGCGATACAAGAAAAATATTTTGAGTGATTTGGTTTTATATAATTACGGTTTTCGGTTTTGGTTTTACTCATTTCGGTTCGGTTTGGTTTGGGTCAAAACTAAGAAAAATACATCTAAACTATCAGTTCGGTTCGGTTTCGGTTTCGCTAGGTTAACTTTGGTTCGATTTCGCTAGGTTAACTTCGGTTCGGTTTTCGGTCTATACTTTCTTCAAAATTTGTTCTTTTTGCTCGGGTCAGATTTGGTCGGTTCAGTTCGTGTTTGACCCGTTTACAGGCCCTAGACCAGGGTAGGTTATTTTACCCTTTTCGTACAAAGATTATGTTTTATTTTAGAAAATAGATTGCTAACTTTAAGAATAAGAAAAAAAGTTACCGAAACCAAAATAGTTGCTATTTTTATATACTACTCCCTCCATCCAAAATTATAATACACTGACTTTTTAAGTTTCATTTTGCAATTTTGATTTTATATATATTTATTTGTGTTATACGAAATATCTTGACAAAAATTATATCAATAAAAAATAATTTTAAAACTCAATCTTTTTTACTATATATTTTGTAACTTTTAGAAAAAGAAAACAATTTACTTGGAAAACAAGTTAAGTGGTCAAAACCCTTGAATGTTCTAGTAAAGTCGTATTATCAACACAACCCAAAGCCAAAGCCAGTTTTATACTCCGTAGCTTTCATAAACCCATTAATTTCCACAAAAATTAACTATAAAAAAATGGAAAAAGCAGAAGGTGTTTGCGGAAAAGAAGCATTGGAATTGCTTAATTGTGTTGCAAGTTCATCTTTTGATCAAGACAAATGCATTAATCTTTTGAATTCCCTTAGAAAATGTGTTTTGGAAAAGGTATAGTATTGTGCTCTGTTTTACTTTATTTGAAATTTAGAATTGGATTTGGATTATTATACTTTTGTTTTGCCTAATTTCATTGTTTGGGTATTTAAGGTTAGATCTCTTAAGTTTAATATTTGTTGTTGTGGTTTTTATAGTGGATAGTACAATGGTGAATAATTATAAAGGGGTTGTTTGGGATTGCTTATTATATAGATAAGCAGTTTGAATGAAAAAAGTGGTTTGCTAATCTTCAATAAGCAGTTTACCTTGAAGTTGAAATTACAGGGTTTCTAGGATCGCCAATTTAAGTGCTTATCTGCTTAATTATGAAGCGGATAAGCAGTTTTTGAGTGTGTGGATAGGATTGCTTGTTTTTGGTAAATAAGCACTTTAATTGTACCTTCTTATTTTTTATACAAACAGTTTTTAAAAAGCTATCCCAAACACTTCCTAAGCTGTTTCAAGCAAGGTGTTTATCTATTTATTAGCATAACCATAAACTGTTTAAATTTCTAATCCTGAACACGCCCTAACTAACTACTAGGTTGGCTTTTACTGATTAAGTCTATCGTATGTTACTGTACGCTGCAGCTTATATTACATAAGAATATATCCTGCAACGAATAAGGTGTTTAGAATTGTAATTTTAGTTACACTTCAATAAAGGGAGGTGATTTGTACACTCCACTAATTGATTTGCACACTCAAAAATATAATGTTTTGACATTTATACCCTTGTAAAAATGAACATAAGTAAAAGTGATATAAGGGTATATATGTCAAGACATCATACTTTTGAGTGTACAAATCAATTAGTGGAGTGAACAAATCACCTCCCTTCAATAAAGGGACACTATGCCATTTGCGGGCAGCAAATGTTTTATGAATGGGAGTAACAATGATGGTGATGGTACAATTGTGAACAGACCTAAGTCACAGTCATTTTCCCCAAAAGTGAAGAATAGCCATATTAATGTTAAAAGCTAAAACCAATAAACCACACTAACCACAATATGGTTTTTTCTTAAGAAAAATTGCCAATTCAGAATGCTGATTACGGCTTTTCCCATATCTCTATTCTTAACTATTTAAGTTAAACATTGTTAGTTTATAGCATTGTTATTAGAGACATTTAATTTTGCTTAAGCCAATCAACAGTTTAGTTTGGCGATTCAAGGTGTTGCTCACCTGCTCCCATATTTCAATGATCACAAATTTTAGACAAAGGTCCTTGCCTGGGTCGACTTTCCCATCAGGCCAGGCCCTAGCAGCCATCTCGCCGTATCATGCTCAAGCCAGGCCACTTCACTTGGGCCTCAACCTATATTGACGAGGCCCTCACCTTTTTTGGTAGGGTCTCACCTTTTTTGGCGTATCAATCTGGCTCGTAAGGCGTGATGTGGTCTAATGTTACATATCGTCAAACTTTGTTTCTATGTTAGACACTTTCATACGCACTATAGGCAAAGTTCACTAGGACTCTCGTCTTTTTTCGCCTCTTGACTTGGTCCCTACCCATTTACTGCCCTACCCTGCCTAGGCATGCCATCTTACCTCAAGGTTGCTCTAGCCTTTAACTATTGTTATACAACATCTTGATATAAAAACTCAGGTGTGAAAATGTAAAGTCTTGATTTATGTTGCTTGTTTGAAGGTAACATGCGTTGTTTAATTCAAAAAGAAATTTCCATTTTCTCGATGCTATCAACATGTTACTCAGATCTCATGTATGATTTTGATTTTTTTTGCTGCAGAAAGTGAAGAAGTTCTCACTGGCGGAAGAGAAGCAAACAAAAATTGAGGATACGGGTAAAAAACAAGGCTGACCTTTAATCATGTACCGCACATTAGTTTCACAATGAGAAATTTGCTACCATGTCGCTGTTGCAGCTAATATATTATCTTATAATAATTTAAGCATTCATTCAAATTGTAGATCGACATTTAACTTGAAGTTGACAAATGAGAATTTGAATTGTAGTATGTGGCTTACATGTGTTGTCATTCTATTGCAAGCGGTTATAATAAATTGACAATTAGCCACACAACCTCATTATATGATTTTTGTTGCAGCATCACTCATGTTGCATTAGAGATATACAATGATAAATCAAATTACTAAGAATCAGGTGAGAAGGCAAAACTGGAAATCCCTGCTGTGGATGACGTAGGTGAGTACCAAAGCTAGCAACATTAACAAATAGGCTATAACTTGGTCGATTGATGTCCCTGAATAGCGATCAGATGATCTACCAAAAATACAAGAAAACACACCCATGGAAACAATAATGAATTGTCACAGGAGGTGTCGACATGTTTATATGCAATATTTGGAGACAAAAAGTAGAAAGATGTGCGTAACATGCATTGTATGCTCATGAAGTATGCATGTTACATGAGCTTGAGGCGTTGTTGCTCATGAAAGATGGGCGTAAAGTTAGTGAAATATACGTGAATATCAAGAAAAATGGTGTTTACATAGCTTGAGCATATTTGAATACAATAAAGTGATGAAGTAACGTGTCACCTATTTGCAAGCTAAAAGCAATAGTTATGTGAACTGTGAAGGTCTGTATAATCACAACAATACATAATTTTAATTAAGTTTATCAGTTAATCACACCACTACATAATTTTAGTGTACCTATTTCTGATCCCGGTCTTATAACAGAGCTGACCTGCATATAACCTGTTTTGGCCATAAGTATGTTATAAATTCTGGTCTAATCATATGTAACTTAAATTTGCAATATTTATATGTTTTTTCTATCGAAAAATGCACACCTATCTCCCAGTTTGGTGACTAAATGTTGTTTGTGCTTGAATATTTCATGTTAACTAGCATCAAGAAAGATGGGCGTAGCTTGCACTATTTGCTTCTAAAGTATGCAAGTCAATACAATATGTGGATAAAAACATTAAGAAACATCGGTGCTAACTATTAGTAACATATGGAATTGCAAACCCATGAAGGCACTGTTAGAAATTTAGGATCACAGAAATCTGAGAGTCGTGTAAACATTTTCAGATTGAAGTATTTCGATTGTTCTATCGAAATTTTAAATCGGATAAAACTCAAATTAAGAAACGAGAATATGTTTTTGTTATTATGAAAACCGAACCAAAAAGGATAATATATATATGACCAACAAAACTGAATATAGTTTATAACTGCCATAGCAGTTATTTAACCACCAAATCAGTTAAATTAAGTAGCAGTACTAACTTGTTTTAACTAGCAGTATTAATATGTAAAGCAAGACAAAACTTCAAGTAGCAAGACTAACTTGCTATAACCGCAAAGATAATATATGAAAGCATTCAACTCAATACCAATCGTTAAATCAAAGGGCAAAAATCAAGTCCATAATTCAAGGAATTTTATCTTCAAGTGCGTTTTTAACATAGCACTTTATACTAAATAAATTTTTTCCATAATTCGAGTCATCATCGCAATTGTGGCTCGCCCCTTGATTCTCCCTTGCTGCGGCCGCCTGGACCTCGCTACTAGCGCTGCCCCGACCCCGTGATCCGGGGCTTCACCCCCGAATGATAATCATAATAACGTCATACAAGTGTACACTCCACACAACCTTGACTTGTTGAACATTTATCACGATTACACATTGGTCAACTAAATCAATCCATTACACTTAAATCACATTGGTGTTGCGAAATCAACATTCCTCCCCCATTTATGTGTAATATTGATAAACTTAAAACAACCTCATAACAAACAACAAACTTATGCATAAGTGAAATATCGAGACGATTGAATTTCACATTAGTACATTAGCATTCCAAATATTTGAATATCAGAGTGTCACTAAGGATTGAACTCTTTCTATTCGTAGTGAATACATGAAGATAATATACACAACAGTTTACACATTCACATGTTCTACTTGACACTATGTGTTACTAGCTTGCGTCCTATCCTTCAATAAGCATATCAAAGCCAAGTCCCAAGCTTCTTGTAGCAGCTAAACTTCATGCTTATATAGGTAGTTTTTTTTACTCTTGCACCTGCACATGCAATTTGTCAAAAAACCATTAAGAAATATAATTTCAACCTTCTTTATCTTGCATTCAACACATACCGTGGAATGATGTAATTATGTGTTCCAATCCAAAGATATCAAGCTTTCCTCATTGAATTCAAAGATTTAACATTACGTTAGATGGGAATTGGGTATCTTGATACAAGGATTTAATTAGATGGACTTTAAACCCATCCCAATAGCCGCCTTGCGTATGAGATCTCTTGCTAACCCTTTGTTTAAATTTTCAGCTAAATTCAATTGAGTTCTTACAAACTCCACAGATATCACACCATTCATAATAAGCTCACGAATCATGCTATGTCTAACACCTAAGTGTCTAGACTTTCCATTGTACACTTGACTATAAGCCTTAGCCAAGTTAGCAGCACTATCACATCTGATAGACATGGTAGATATCGGTTTAGGCCACAAAGGAATTTCATAAACCAAATTCCTCAACCACTCAACTTCATTACCAGCTACAGCCAAAGCAAAGAAATTCGCTCCATTGTTGAGCTTGTAATACAAGTCTGTTTCTTTGAAGCCCAAGAAATAGCACCTCCTCCAAGAAGAAATACCCAACCACTGTAGACGAAAGTGATCCTCCATATTATTAATCCAACTGGCATCGGAATAACCTTCTATAAAAGAAGGATAACCACTATAAGTCAAACCATAATCCATGGTTCCTTTCAAATACTGAAATACTCACCCTGAGCTTGCCAATGTAGAGCACTAGGATTTCTAGTGTACCTACTAAGCTTTCCTACAGAAAATCTATATCGGTCTAGTGCTAATCATGGCATACATAAGACATCCAATAGCTCTAGAGTATTCTAACCGAGACACTGAGTTCCTTTATTAGGTCGAAACTTCACGGTAGTATCTACAGGAGTATAAACAGGAGAACAATTAGCAAAGTTAAACTTTGTCAGTATCTACTCAATATAATGTGATTGAGAAATAGAGATACCATTGTTTTCTCATTTGATTCTAATACCAAGAATCACCTCAGCCTCCCCCAGATCTTTCATATCAAAATTAGATGACAAGAATTCCTTTGTCTTATTAACTTGATCTTGGTCAGTACCAAAGATCAATATGTCATCCACATACAAGCAAATTATTAGTCCTTTACCAGAAGCATCAAATTTTCTATACACACACTTGTCAGCTTGGTTTAAAGAAAAATCATTAGACAAGACCACATCATCAAACTTTTGATGCCATTGTTTTGGTGCTTGTTTCAGACCATACAATGATTTCTTCAATTTACATACCTTGCTTTCATGTCCAGGCATCACAAACCCTTTAGGTTGTTTCATGTAAATTTTCTCATACAAATCACCATTTAAGAATGCAGTCTTCACATCCATTTGGTGAACAACTAGATCATGTATAGCTGCAAGAGCTAACAACAATCTAATAGTTGAAATTCTAGCAACATGAGTGTTGATACAAAAGTTGGACGTTCCTTGTTTGGGGCTCCGACTCTCGTACCAATTGGATATTGCTGCTAGAGACCTGCGCACTAAGAAACAGAAAACACCGTTAGGCTTATCGTGGGATTGTCTCCCACGATTATCCTCCGGCGTGAGAGTAAGTAATCGGTTTAGGGTTATTGAGAGTTAAGGTTTTAGATCGTACCTTTAATGAGGGTTAGGACCCCCTTATATACACGAGTCCTTGTGGATTTCTTGTTCTTCAAGCATAGGCGTATCCCGCCTAAATCGGCATGTAAATTATTATCTCCAAAGTTAGGAGATATCCAATATCTAATTCCATAAATAACATTGGGTTGGGCCTTCATAGGCCCAAACACTTATCGGCTTGGCCGGCCAGGCCGGGCTTATTAGTATCGGACTTTAGTCGGGTTTATGACCAATACGACTATACGCCATCATGTCCCCAGCCTAGTATGCTAGGGTCGATCAAGGATGCTAGACTAATAATCATAATAATGAAAAACTGCAAGCATGGCAAAGAAGGCGAAAGAAGTTCCCTACCAAAAATATACATTGTACCTAGACATAGTAATTAAAGAATGGACACCTCAGAATCGGGGAAAGTAACGCAATAGCGCACATCAGTGATCTCGATCCACAAAGTGATAGTGGGATCCACGTGTCACTCATCGCGTGGAGGAGAAAACGATATAACCATCCGCCTCATTTTACCGTTTCTACGTGAAAAACCTAATCCGCCATTGTTAACAAAACCTTCAAGTTGCAACTTAGAAAACCACCGATTCGAAGGTAAGCTGCATGTGGTTATAAAAGAACAATACCATGGTTAAACAGCTTATCCGATTTCACCTATGATATTACCGAGTGAACTTCTAGAATTCACCTCGATTATTATATACCACTTGACGTGCATCCGTTGTTCGTAAAGCATCTATTCGGACTTCCCTAAAGGGAAAGTAGGGTATACACACGATTTTTCATTCGCGAATCAACGGTGCCCATATCCCCATTTTGTGCGACGCATTTTAAATTATTACTCTCAGATTGTTCTACCGCATCAGACGGCAAAATAAAATTACCAATTTCGAGGTGAATTGCCACATCGCGTGAACCCTACTATCCATCTATTCCGCACCTTTTATCACACGACATGGTCACATGGGTGGGTATCCTTGCTAAGCCGCTACCGGTAAACTTCGTGTTATACTAAAAAGTAGACGCAGCTAGAAATTGGAGGAGTCATTTTTCGGGTAGATGACGATGCTTTCCGTGGCGCTATAATTTCTACACCTGTGGTACATTGCCGAAGGATGAGCCTTCCGGATTATATATCGCGGAGGATGCGGAACTGATAAACGCCAACCGCATCCCCATTAGTTCCTATCCCGAGGAATTTCGGTGCATATGGGCATTAGCCCAATTACTTTGGTATGTCGGATGAGATGCCAATCTTCTTAGGCCGATGGCGTGGTGGGTGCTCGCTCCTTCGCATCCCCTTTAATTAATGTAAGAGCTTTCTTTTCCTTTTTTCACATTATGTAACCTGTTTATTTGTTGTCTTCGCGCAGATGGATCTTTTCAGCTTGTGTACCGCAAGGCCACGCCAGTCAACGCGGGCGCGTAAGCGCCGATGGAAGGAGAAGAGGCCATTCTAGAGGCCACCAGGCGACTCTTGAAATGAACTTGGGAGAAGAGGGGCCGCTCATCGCGATTGAGGCAACTCCTATTCAAAGCGCCCGAGCCTCAGGCTCCTCTCCGCCCACAAGTGAGTGTGGCCGGAGGCATGGAAGAAGAAGAGGAGGAGGAGGAAAGCGCTACATTGAAGCGCAAAAGAGCACTGTGGGAGTGAAGCAGGCCATCCAGAAGAAGCTCGCCGCTTTTAATGTGGAATCGCCCTCGAGACCGCCTCGCCCCTCCATCACTGATGTGAATTGCCTCAAGAAGTTTGTTACCTTGTTCTTCTTCTTCTTCTTCTTTTTCTTTTTTGTGTGCCTCCGCTTTTATGTAGATAACTAATAATCTCGATCTATGCGCATGCAGTGTGGAGCGCATCGAGATTCGCCCACGGGCTAGTCCCGCACGAATCGGCCGGGCAAGAGAGCCAGTTGAGCCATTGGCGGCCGGGACGCCATTGGAGCAAATTTTGTTGAGATGGCGGCTGCCGCCGCGCAAGCCTCGCTTGTTGGTAAATTGAAGAACAAGGTTGCTGGAGAGAGTATACGATTGCGTCGAGGCGCAGCTTGGCTAGCGCTAAAGCCGGCCGAGGGCTTAGGTGCATACGCCCACAAGCTTGCAGAGGAGAAAATGGCTCATAGGCGATAAATCGAGAGCCGCTTCACTGCTCAATATAAGTCTTCCGTGTCCGGGCCAAGTACTTAGAGAAGGGTAAGGACAAGCCGCCGAGGAATGGGGAACTTGCATCCACCGTTGAAGGGCATCCGAGGCGCAAGAAATGAAGTCGCGTAAGCTTAGTTTGGAGTATGATGAGGAATTATATCCTCGACCATGTCCGCCATTGTCGAGCGCGCAGGTGGCTCATTAGCCATGGCCGCGCGCTTTGCCGCTCTTAGCACCTTTGAGTCCAAGGAGGTAGTGGACGCATTTGGGGGAGTGGTCCAATGTGCCTTAGCGAGGGGAAAGTCGAGGTCGTGGAAGCGCCGCAAGAAGTCGACTTCGGCAAGGTACCTCCAAGGTACCGCCAAAAAGTACCGATTATGATGCGCAATCTTATGATAACCTCGTTGCTATGAATAAGATGAAGGCCTTAGAGCTTCCCATGATCGCCAGATGGAGCGCGACCGTGATTATCCCATTGGTGTTATTATGGAAGGGTCGACTTTAACGCCCATCGCATCGAGCATGCGTATGCAAATGGGACTATTTTCTCGGCCCGATGTTTCTCACTTCACATGCCTTTTTTGCTCCCATTCTCCAATCCCTTTGCTTTAGAGAAAGAAATGCCCTTGAAGTAAGTTGTGCTACGTGCTACAGACTTAAAGGAAGGTGTGAAAGGTAAAGCAATTTTGTGCTGGGTTGGTGCGGCTCATCTCGACGGTACCAAAGGAGTGTTACACTGCGGTTCCGCCAAGACTGACTTGTTGAGGAGGCTAAGCGAGATTGGAGATGCTACTAGCAGGCGGGGACTTCATCACCGAGCGGTCTAAGAGTAGATAGATAGAACCTTATGTTTATGAACATCCTTTTGTAATAACTTGTAGTCATTAATAAAAATATCCTTTTGTTAAGTGCTTGTCAATATTATTGCAACTTGTAATGTGCATACTTATCCGTCTGTGTTTGCGAGAAGGCGTGGTCGCGTTGGATCAAGAACAGCTTGTAAACAAGAGCTAATAATATGAGAAGTTCATAGTCATGTATGAAGATCGAGTATGCTTGAAATGTAATTAATAAGTAATTGTGTCATAGTCGTGTATGGTGTGATATGCGCAGCATCGTAGATATCATCTTAAAGAGTCAAGTGTGTTGATTCCTTATTTTGTTAAACGCCGCGACCGTATGCATAGTTGCGCCGACCGTCGGGATGCGCACTCAAACTTATTCCAACGTCTTGTGAATAAGGTGTTTAACAAGGATACATGATCCGATGTTGATGGGTTTGCAACTCTCTTACTCAACGAGTCATTTAGTAGGTTGACTCGTCCTTTTACCATCGTGGGTTTATCAAATGCATGCACGCCATGTAGGCAAAAATAAGAAAAATGTTAAGACATAAAGTATATGGAAATAACACATTGAAATGTGTCGCGGAATTAGCTAGAAACCGCGATCGCTTATTGATACTTGCAAGTTTTTATGAAAGAAAATAAATAAGACATTTGTCTAAGTAAAAAAAATATACACGGATAATTATTGGGCACTAAAGTGCAAGAGTATCCGCGTGCTGGGTCAGTAGCCATTCCTAGAGATAGCGCCGCTTGAGATTGCAAATATTCCATGTACGCGGTAGTTCCTGACCATCCATGTCTCGTAGCTTGTACGCACTGTTCCTAATGCTTCAAGAACCTCATAGGTTCCTTCCCACTTCGGTCCAAGTTTACCTGTTTTCTGCATGGCTCGGCCATTGGCGCCGTAAACGGCAACTCGTCTCGAATGAGACGCTGCATCTTTGCATCATAATATCCCTTCATCTTTGACTTAGATCTTGCTTCATATAGTCTAGCGTTCACGTCTTTCTTCCAAGAGGTCCAAGTCGATGCGCCGCTCGGTATCATTTGTTGCAACATTAAGTTCAACAGTCGCAATTGTTGGCATCCCATTTCATCCGGTATGACGCCTTACGTACCATAGACTAGAGAAAGGTGTCCCTGGCCGGTTTTGATTGAAGTGTGTGCCTACGTAACATGCGATAGTTCCTCCACCCACCTTCCTTTGTGCTTGTCCAGCGCGCCTTAATTCCTTCACCCGTGCCACCAGACGCCTACTAAGCCGTTAGTTTGTGGGTGTTTAACCGACGCCAAGTGTTGGTGATTTTTAACTTCTCGCACCACCCTTGAAAGGGTTTTCGCAGAATTTTTTCCGTTGTCCGAGATGATTTCCCAGTAAACCGGCGGCATACAATATTTTCCCGCACAAAGCGCACCTGTTGCTGCGATTGTTACCACCGCTTTGCCTCGATCCACTTGGTGAAGTAGTCTATGGCGACTATGAGGAACTTTAATCCTCCCCGCTGGGCGGGAAAAGGACTCGCGATGTCGATACCCCACTTATAGAATGGCCATGGCCGTAATTGGTGTTAGCTCCTCGCTGTGGTTGGCGTGGAACGGGTATGTGAACTTGGCGTCGTTGCACTTTCTCGATTAAGTCCCGCCGCGATCGCGCGTGCATGGTGGGCCAATAATATCCCCGACCGTAAAGCGCTCGCCACCACGACCGTGGTCTCATGCATGCCTGCATGAACCCTCGTGGATTTCCGCAGCATATAGTTTGCTTGTAGGGGCCAACATGCGGAGCCATGGTTGCAAAAGAGCGCCGATATAATATGTTGTCCCGGTTCAAACCTTTGGTGCTACCGTATCCTTCGCTTCTGCCCCGCTTTGGGGTAATACTCCCTTGCTTATGAATTCGTATCGTGTTATCGCACGTAGGGCCTTCTTCCTCTATTCGTGGATACTGCCTCTCGAGATGGATTTGCTTTTCAACGCTTCCACCAACACCTGCTTGGATAGGTGTGCAAAGCTTGTGGATGCAATTTTGCTTAGTGCATCCGGCCCTGCTTCTCTCTAGGAACCTGCTTGATGGTAAACCTGTCAAAGCTTTGAATTAGTGCCTTGGTTTTGTCGAGGTAATCGAATCATGTTTTCCTCCTTGGCCACGCCCAACACGTGGTTATTACAAGCCCGAATCTACATTCGCCTGTGTTACGCATACCCATTCAGCCGCAATGCGAGTCCGGCTATTAGGGCTTCATACTCGCCTCATTATTTGTTGTTGTGAATTAAACGCAGCGTAAGTGAATTCCATTCCTTTCGAGCTTGTGAGGATGAGGACTGCTCCTGACCCATCCACGCATGAGGATCCGTCCGTGAACAAGATCCATGAATCTTGTAGTTCCTTTGCTCTGCGCGGTGCATCATCGTGTCCGGTTTTTCAATGATGAAATCGCTAGTATCCGCCTTTTACCGCAAAGATGGTATGTAGGAGATGTTGTGCTCACCGAGCAACACACTCCACTTTTGTAATCGCCCCGACGCGCCGGGCTTGGAGATGATTTGCTTGATCGGTTGGTCCGTGATTACCGCTATTGGATGCGCGAAGTACTTAGCCGCTAGCAGTAACACCAATGCCGAACCAATTTCTCCATGGCGCTATAGTTCATCTCCGTCTTTTTGAGCGCTTTGCTTACAAAATAGACGTGTTTGTACCGAGTTCCTATCCGCCGCAATAACAAGGCCATCGCTCCCCGGGTTGCGGATAGGTACATAATCAACTCTTCCCCTGGTCGGGGTGCTACAAGTGGGGGGAGTGTTGCCGTGTGTTGCTTAAGTTGTGTGAAGGCCTCTTCTCCGTAGTCCACAAAAATCTCCTTTTTTTATACACTTGAGTGTTTTGAAAAGAGGTAGTGATTTGTCACCGACTTGGATAGGAATCTATTTAATCCGCCAGCCTTTCCATTGAGAGATTGGACTTCCTTCAACGTGCGTGGTGAAGGAAGTTCGATGACAGCCTTAGTCTTCTCTTGACACGGTTTTATGCCATCCGGTTCTATCAGGTATCCGAGAAACATGCTTCAGAGCCAAAGGCTTTTTTAGGATTGAGCTTCATGTTGATCTCCTCGAGTGTTTTAAATGTTTCCCGATGTCGCGCACCAATTCATCTTCAAGATGGCTTTTATGACCGTGTCATCAACGTAAACCTCTAAGTTGCGCCCACCGCTTTTCGAATGCATTATCTACTAATCGCCGATAGGTGGCCTGCATTTTTCAAGCCAAAGGGCATTTTGGTGTAGCAATAGACACCTTGGCTTGTATGAAAGGTCGTTTTTTCTCGTCCTCCTTAGCCATCCGGATCCGATGGTATCCTTTGTATGCATCGAGGAAGCATTTTAGTGGGTAACCACACGCAGATTCTACCTTCCAGCCTATCTCCCAGGGTAGTGCCCTTGCGGACATGCCTTATTGAGGTCAGTGAAGTCCACGCACATTCGCCGCCTACCGCCGCTTCTTAACCATTACCGGTTAGAAAGCTAGTCATGGTAGTAGACTTCGCATGATTCCTCGCCTACTAGCTTGTGTACCTCTGTCAGATTGCTTGAGCGCCTCGAGCTTGGCCGCGCTTCTTCGGCGTATTGGTGAGTATCCTTGTCGGATTCTCACTTATGTTCTGTGATTGAAGCGGTACCCTGGTCATATGCTTTGGCTCCCATGCAAAATGTCCAAGTTCTTTTGCAAGAGTGTGCACCACATTTTGCTTTTCCGTTGTCCCACAAATGATCCTCTATTGATATTTCCCTGCGGGTAATCGGGGATGAATTGCACCTTCGTGTTTGGGACTTTGGTCAAGGCTGTTTGTAATGGGTGTCGTTTCACATGTGACCGCGTTACATTCTTTAGGTGGTCAGCAAATGGCATTGTAGAGGTAACAATACCTCCTCCCACGGGAATTTAAGCATCCCATGTCTTTGTAGAGCGGAATTGCGCGTATGGGTCGATATCCCCGGTCGTCCAATAATGCCATTGTATGGCGAGGGGGATTTGACCACCATAAAATCCATCCAGGCTGTTGTGGAGTGGTCGTTATTACCCACTCTGACTAGTAGTCTTAATTGCCCCATAGGCCATATCTTTTCCCTGTGAAGCCGGTCGGTCTTTGTCGTGGTAGGCTCAAGCTGACTAGCGTATCTCCCGGCCGCTGAAGCGGAAGCGTGTTCGTACATTATGTGGCAGGTCCGCCATCAACATACATGCGGTGGATGTCATGGCCCCGTTAATTTCAATGATGGCGGCTCTACCACCGCGTTGTATGTCGTTAAGGTAGGGAAAGTGATTGTACCAGGTGGGAAAATTTATGGTGACCTTCGCCTGGTTATTATTTGCCATGACGTATCATGTAAATGGTGTCGGCCTTATCTTTGGGTCCTTCCTTCTTATTCCCGGTCTTACGTCTATCTTTCCCTTCTTTAATGTTCTTGACCAAATGGTCCGATCAACCCTCCTTGACTAGTTTGTCGAAATTTGGGCAGCTGGACACATTCATTAGTAGTGTGGCCCTTTTTCGTGATAGTCGGAAGTACCCACCTCCTACGCTGGCCGATCCTGCAGGGGTGCGCATTGGTGGAGGTCTTGGGAAATTCGCTTACATTCAATGCGAGTATCTCCTTTAGAGTCTTTTTTAGTGGGGTATACTTTTCGTTGTCCCTTCCGGCTCCTCAAGCTGCGATAATTCCTCTTCTAGGTTACTACCCGATTCGGTGGATTGTTTCCCGAGTTGTTCTGCGATCGATAGTTCGAGTAGCTTTTCTTGCTATCCGCGGGCGTCTCCTTGGACGAAGGACCGTGTGCGTTTCATGAGTTCATCAAAGGTTTGGGGAATCTTGTCTTTCAACCTTTTGATGAGTTCGGGTTCTGATCCCATTCATGAACCTTGAGATTTTCACTTGCCGGGCATGCCTTAACATATGCATTCATCTTTGAAGCTCCATGTATGTGCTTGTAGATTCTCCTGGCTGGCGTTTTACCCTGGCGAGTTCGACAGGGTTTTTAAGCGCTTCTTCCGTTGAGTGAAGTTTAGGCGAACGCCTTTCTCAACTCTTCAAAGCCATTGATGCTTCGCGTGGAAGCTTCTTGAACCAATTTAGATGCGTTTCAACGGTGTGGAATTGAACATGTGGCACCACACGGGTTGTGCCAATTTTGATTGTAGCGGTGATTCAAAAATTTTAGGTGATCGTCCGGATCACCTGTTCCATCATAAGTTTTCACGTTGGCGGGCATGTGCCTTCTTTTGTTTTTTGAGAAATCGCTGATGCGCCGAGTGAACGCATCCACTTTTTGGAGACGCCATGGGAGGGACATGTCCTCCTCCTCTTGATCGCGATAGTTCTTCCTGGACTTCCGGTGTCGGTTTTCGCTGTCCCCATTATCCAAGGAATTACCAGAGGATGGGGTTTCCCTCTTTCAGCTTGCTAGCGTAGGCTATCCTCCGAGTTTTTAAAGCGGGCTTTCACTTGGAGAATACGTTCGCCCCATCTGTCACGAACTCTGCGGCTACCAAGCTGGCATGGACATTGGTGCGCCGTTCATCCTCCTCGCTTCCTTCGAATGCTGCGAGTTAGATGTCTCATCATTCTCAACTCTCCTCCCAATTCATTCGTTAAATCTGAGGTGCGACTATCCCTCCCGTGCTTCTCCTTACGGCCGTGCGATGGGGATGTTTACATTCGAGTCGAAGTTTAGTCGGGCATGCAGGTTCCGACTTGACCTCTTTTTTGCTTCCTCTTGCATGAGGGCGGCCAAGGTTTCATAATTTTGCGATACAAAATCTCCCGGTGTTTGTTCCGGTGCGACTCCTTCTAGAGCAAGGGTGCCGGTTTCTACCACTGGGCCCTTGTTTCTATCAAGTGCATCTGTTGCCTTTGAGAGGTCAGTCTCTAGCACCAAGTGGAGGAGTAGCAAAAGGGGTGCGTAGCCGGTCTGGCTGTCTGGTGGTGGTTGTAGTGGCTTGGTTGTCCCGGCGTTGCTCCAAGTAGGGAGGACTATGTCTGGCCCGATCCACGATTTTTAGCGACTGGTTGTCCCAAGTAGTGCTGCTTAGAAGGCGATCCGCTTTGCAGCTTCTTTCTGTAAAGATGCGCTGCGATCGCTGATTTCCGTGCTTCGTCATTCTAGTTCTTAGTTCTTAGTGATAGTCCCACGGATGGCGCCACTTGTTGATACAAAAGTTGGACGTTCCTTGTTTGGGACTCCGACTCTCGTACCAATTGGATATTGCTGCTAGAGACCTACGCACTAAGAAACAGAAAACACCGTTAGGCTTATCGTGGGATTGTCTCCCACGATTATCCTCCGGCGTGAGAGTAAGTAATCGGTTTAGGGTTATTGAGAGTTAAGGTTTTAGATCGTACCTTTAATGAGGGATAGGATCCCCTTTATATATACACGGAGTCCTTGTTGGTTTCGTGTTCTTCAAGCATAGGCGTATCCCGCCTAAATCGGCATGTAAATTATTATCTCCAAAGTTAGGAGATATCCAATATCTAATTCCATAAATAACATTGGGTTGGGCCTTTATAGGCCCAAACACTTATCGGCTTGGCCCAGTTCGTGCTGGGCTTATTAGTATCGGACTTTAGTCGGGTTTATGACCCGAATACAGATTATACGTCATCATAAGTATCAAAGAAGTCAATTCCCTCCTTTTGTCTAAAGTCTTGGATAACCAATATGGCTTTATATTTATCTATGTTTCCATCCACTTTCATCTTCTTTTAGGATCCATTTACATCCTAATGCTTTGCATCCAGGAGGCAAATCAGTTAATTCCCAAGTATCATTATGCATGATGGAATCAATCTCACTTTGAATTACTTCTTTCCAAAAAGCAACATCCCTAGAAGCCATTGCTTCACTCAAGGTCCTAGGATCCTCCTCAATAATGAAATAATATTCATGTTGAGATAAAGTCTGATCTCTTGTTCCTTCAACTAAATAAAGTTGAAAATCAGACCCAAAAGACTTAGCTTTTCTTGTTCTAGTGCTTTTCATAGGAACAGATGGACCAGGTACATCATCAGTACCTTCAACCTTATCTTCAACTATCTTACTTGAAGATGGCTGAATCATACCTCTTGGTCTAGGTATAGACGTAAACCGTTCTTCATCAAATATAACATAAAACCTATAACACTTGGAATGCTCAGCATACCCAATGAAGATACAATCTATACCTTTCTCACCAAGATTTTTCATTTTGGGTTCAGTTAGTCTTACAACTGCTCTACATCCCCAAACCCTCAAATAAGTCAAATTTGGTACCTTCTTGGTCCAAATTTCATAAGGGGTTTGTTTACTATTTTTGTTTGGAGTTCTATTCAGAATATAACAGGCTGTCAACATAACCTCACCCCAAAACCCTTCACTTAGTCCAGAATAGGATAACATGGAATTCACCATTTCTTTTAAAGTCCTATTCTTCCTTTCAGCCACCCCATTCTGTTATGGCGTGTAAGGAGCCGTGGTTTGATGTATTATACAAGTCGATTGGAAATAAAACGGATCATAATACTCACCACCTCTATCAGTACGCAATACTTTTATCAAATCTTGTTTTTGAAGTTCTACTTCTTGTTTATAAATTTTAAATTTATCTAGAGCTTCATGTTTAGCATGCAGCAGATAGACATAACAATATCTAGAAGCATCATCAATAAAAGTAATGACATACTTATTATGTGCCAGTGAAGGATTGGCATGAAAATCACATAAATCACTATGTATGAGATCTAATACTTTGTTTTCCCGGTTAACACCCTTAAATGGATGTCTAGTGATCTTTGTTAACATATAAGTCTTGCAACTTTCATGTGTCATGTCAAAAGCAGGTATTAAACTCATTTTAGACAAATCTCTCATTCTCTTGTAATGAACATGTCCTAGTCTAGCATGCCATAATTCAGATTTGCTTAAATTATTGCTATGACTAGAAGTGATCATACAAGCAGAAGCATTAAATAAAGGATAATTTAGATTTAATCTAATCATACCCATTACATACATAACCAAATCAAACAAATAACCCATGTCTTGACAAGATATACTTGTCACTTTCCAACACTTGTTTGTAGCCACACTTATTCAACACAATTTCAAAAACAAGATTCTTTCAAATCCCAGGTACATACAATACATTATCTAAACATAAAGTTTTTCTAGAAGTGAAAGTCAATAAAACACGCCCTATTCCTTTGATTGGTTCGGTTGCAACATTTCCCATCTTTACAAATGATCCATCTTCGATCGATTTACATACTTGAAACCAACGAAGATCCTTGCAAACATGACTTGTTGCACCCGAATCAACCCACCGAGCAACTTCATCATCCTGAACATAAAATGCATCAGAAATTACAGAAACATAATGTAAAACATTATCAAAATTCTGCATAAAATCATAATTATAACCTTGTTGCTTTCCAGGATCCTTAGACCCACTTGAACCAGCGCCATCATTGCCCTTACAAGAGCGACACTCCTTCTTCATATGATCAGTCTTATTACATTTCCAACAAGTCAATGTACCCTTCTTGTTGGCAAATTTTATCATTACTACTTTTGAACTTTCTTTTTTTCTTATTGTTGTTAGAATTTTTGGCTCTATCTCCTTCAACCATGTTAACAGAAGAAGATCCAATTTGGTTCTTTCCTTTAGGATTATTATCAAGTTCCTGATTTCTTAATCCTTCCTCAATTCATAGATGACTACCAAGTTGAACCAAATTTAACTCTTCCTTTTTATGTTTCAAACCATGTTTGAATTCTTTCCAAGAAGGGGGCCATTTATCAATGATAATTGCTACCGAGATGGCTTATGTTGGGTATACTGTCCCAGAATCCTTAACATTTCATGATATTGTTCCATGACAGGCCTGGTATCAACCATCTTGTAATTCATAAAATTACTCACAAGAAACTTCTTTGAAGAAGCATCTCATGCCATGTATTTGGATTCTAGGGATGGTGCTTTTGCAGATTCAGCGTTTTGATAGATATCAAATAGGAAATCAGACATACCGTTTAGAATGTGACCACGACATATGTAGTCGTCATTCTCCCACTTCATCCTTTTCCTAGTCGTCTCCAAAGTTTCATTCTCGGACCATTCAGGACTGGGTGTACTCAGAATGTACACAACTTTCAGGGTGGTAAGAAGAAAGTGCATCTTCTTATGCCAGTGACGAAAGTCTTGCCCTTCAAACTTTGCCAACTTATCGAACTTGCTCATCATATCCTTCACAGATTCTGCGTTCGTCATGATCACAAAATACTTCAATCTTTGTTAGAAATTTAGGATCACAGAAATCTGAGAGTCGTGTAAACACTTTCAGATTGAAGTATTTCGATGGTTCTATCGAAATCTCAAATCGGATAAAACTCAGATTAAGAAACGAGAATATGTTTTTGTTATTATGAAAACCGAACCAGAAAGGATAATATATATATGACCAACAAAACTGAATGTCGGTTGTAACTGCCATAGCAGTTATTTAACCACCAAATCAGTTAAATTAAGTAGCAGTACTAACTTGTTTTAACTAGCAGTATTAATATGTAAAAGCAGTACAAAACTTCAAGTAGCAGTACTAACTTGCTATAACCAGCAGTATTAATATATGAAAGCAGTACTAACTCAATACCGAATCAGTTAAATCAAAGGGCAAAAATCAAGTCCATAATTCAAGGAATTTTATCTTCAAGTGCGTTTTTAACATAACACTTTATACAAAATAAAATTTTTCCATAAATCGAGTCATCAACAGTAATTCAACCCCAGCCAGGGGCTCTGCCCCTTGGACCCTGCTGTTAATACAAATAAGCCGTAAAAACGTTTATTTATATTTTACGATCTTCTAATGTTTTGTCGATAACAAACGTAAAATCATTTTAACGAAACAAATAAAATACGTAAATGGTTTGAGCCAATAGTTTTCTAACACACTTACGTTTTCACATAAAACACTAAAACAAGTATAAGTGATTTATGATTTAGTAATACATATGTACAACAACTAGTGTTTACATATTGGGTAAATATATACATAACTAGTATGTATTATAATGGGTAATATAAATGGGTAGAAACTTAAGTATTTGACCCATTGACCAAATACATTGAATGTAGTTGGGAATAACCCAAAGTCCATGACCCATACCCATGGAGCATGACCCATAACCCATTGCATGACATCATGCTTAAGTCATATATGGATATTATCCATGACCCATGGTTTTAACCCATTACCCATGGACTAGATGCATTGCATCTTGTAGATACATTGTATCTACTTGGATACCCATGATCCATAACCCATGACCCATGACCCAAAACCCATGGGTAAAAGGGAGCATCCCACGGATCCCCAGTACTACACTGGACGGATCCCTCAAGTGAGGGATCCGTGGGATCTGTGGAACAATAGTTGTTTTTCCTCTATAAATAGTGAGCCATTTCTTCCTTTTGGGTTGCCACTCCCACACATACTTTCCCCAAGTATTGTAACCTTCTAACCACAGATTCTAAGGATCTTTCTATGTAGTTTGTCTTTTGTTTTTGTGTTATTCTCTAGGTTCCTCTTAAAGGCGAGATCACCACCTCTTGAAGTCGAGCAAGCTCAAGTCCATGAGTTGCCATGCTTCGTCATCATCAAGACTACTGAGGTTCTCTTGTTGATACTTCCTTCTTCTTCAATAAAAGTGTTGTGTCCAAGGCATTAGTGAAGGATGCCGAAAGAGTCAAGACGAAAGCATTAGTGAAAGGTGCTAAACGTCCGTGTCATAAGCATTAGTGAAGAATGCTAAAGGAGTTAAGACGAAGGCATTAGTGAAAGGTGCCAAACGTCCGTGTCAAGGGCATTAGTGAAATATGCCTAAAAGTCAAGTCAAGTGGCATTAGTGAAGGCTGCCAAGGTTGTATACTCGATGAGGTGCATCGATATACAAATAGAGATAGGTTGTATCCAAGGATATCGATATCTTTAATGGTGTTGTAATAAGGAGTTGGTCTCCTTTGGGGTTAGGTGTTGTGTAGTGTTGGGTAGTAGTTCCTCCATTGTAATGGAACTCAGTACTTAGCCTAGTACCGGATAAAGGGTAGGCGACGTTGTGATAGGTGTGGTTCTCCCTTGTGAAAGAACCCGGTGGTTATCCTAGTACCGGAAAAAGAGTAGGCGACGTTGTGAAGGCTTCTCCGCCATAAGGAGTTGGTGTTGTGTAGTGATTACGAACTCGAGTAGGTGACTCGGGGAGTGGAGTAGGGCAAGGAAGGTGTCCTTGTAGCCGAACCACTATAAATACTCGTGTCGTGGTTATGTGCTTCTTACTCTTTATCTTTCATTACACATTTATATATCTATCTATCAATGTCCAACATACATATCCAAATAGATTGACATAAGTCGATCTAAATATTTTAAAACGAAGTTTGAATTGGTAAAACTATTCAACCCGCCCCCCTTCTAGTTTTCCACATTTGGCATCAGAGCTTCGTTACCAAGTTTCTTAGAGTATGTTGTACTTTAAAAACTTGATACGATCCGTGTATGTTTGAAAACTACAAAGAAGGAAATCTTTTAAAATAATTTTCTTTTATGTTGGATATTGATAGATTATTCTAACATTTTTTTTTCAAGAAATCTTCATGTTAGGATCTCTCCAAAGTCTTCATTTCTATTCCAAGAATAATGAAGTCAACCTTCAAGGAAGAACCTAAAAGTAATCGCAATCTACTTATTCTAAGTAAAACTGATTACTTTAAAAGCTCATGAAGTACTTTCGGTCATATGGTCTCCTTAAACCATACCAAGAGCATAAAGGTATGTTCACTTTTCATTAGCTAGCCTACATCTACATGAATATGTTGATACCATCCTTTATTTTAGACATTAATAATTGCTAGTCTCTTAAAAATCTCTTTTCGCCACTTTCCTGACTTACTCATCATCGGGAATAGTATTCCTCTTGATCTCGTCAAACTAACGTCGTCGTCACAAATGGATCCTTGATAATTAAACTATCAAATCCCTTTAACCAAACATCTTTTCAATTAGAAACCTCAAAACTATTTTTGTTCCATAAGCTATTTTATAACTTATTACAAAAATAATGCCAAACACCCTTTTTCTGCCTACAGTAGCTGGATCCCTCTAGTTGTACTAGCCGGATCCCTAATACAAGGGACAGAAACCAGCTATACGTCTTTCAAAATCAACCCTGCTCATTTTCCCTCTCCTTACAAAACACAAAAATGACCCAAGAGTTGGTTTCATCTCCATAGGACACCATATCCTCAAGCATCCATCTCTAGAACATCATTGTAAGTAATTACACTAACATGGTTTAATCTTCATCATCTTCATCCTAGGGTTTATGGTTTTTCAATTTTTTTTAATCAATTGATAAAATTAGGTTTTTCAAAATTGATCACTAGAAAAGGTTTTCACATAACTAAGACTACATTGGGCTTACAACATTGTTAATACAAATCAAAACCATAAACCCATCTCAAAAAATTTTGCCTAATTGGAATATTTGTTTTTCTAGGACCAACCATGCCTAAAGCCACCCAACAAGACCACCATGATACCGTCCATTACCTCACCCAATACTATCGAAAAGAGGGCTTGTCAAAAACCGATCGCAAAGTCTTCAAAAGACTTGAAAAATGACTTATCCATGAAGGTCGTGTGGTCAAGGAATGTTTCCTTGAAAATACCGACATTCGTCAAGTCTTCTTAGCAATCAACTTTGATTGTCTTCTTGATATTGATGAACAAATTTGTCCGGTTTTCATCTTTGAATTCTACAAAAGCGTTAGGATCATTCGAAACACCAATGATAGCATTTCAATCACCTTTGTCATCAATAAACGAAACTTCACTCTACCTCTCAACACATTTGCTCAAATCCTTCGCATTCCTTGCGAAGGAATTTGTATGTACTCTCAAGATTGGGCAATATCCACTCAATCTTTTGCTCTTGATTCCAAACCAATATACCATACTCCTCTTGATGAACCCGCAACCGTTCGAGACACCATTTTCAAAGTTAGAACCGACCAATCCCGTTTCAACCGAAACAAAGAGCTCATTCACCGTGATCCCTTTCAAATGGAACTCTTCGAAACCCTATTTTTAGCAAATGGGAAGAAATTCTTAGGGAAAATGTCATTAGCTTGGTCGGTAACAAAGACCATCCAAATGCATGTCTCGTGCAAATGATTTATTGCCTTATTCACCAAAAGCCATTTAATATCGCCTATTACATGGTGCAGAGAATGGCCGGGGTATTCAAAGTTGCCAACATGGTACTTTCATATGGTATGCTCCTAACACGGCTCTGTGAGTATGTTAGTGCATTGCAACTATCTCCTATCAACGATGATCATTTCCTTTCCGATCACGTCATGGTACCTCTTACCAAAAAACCCTCTAAACGGTTCATGGTCAATGGAAGAAAACCTAAGGCTCTCCCGGACTCCTCGGACGAAGAAGAAGAAGTAAATGTCAACCCCGAAGCTAACATCGATTTGGACCCCATATCCTACCATCAACAACTTCCAACCCTTCCAAACGAGACCGCGGAAATCAAACAAATAAAGGGTATGTTCCAAAACCTAGCTAACTACGTCATGAAGTCGGGAAAGAGGAAAATAAAGGATTGACGAAAGCGACATTAGGATTATGCTTGTCTTTAGACATTTAGTTTATGTATGAATGCTTATGTTTTTTAAGCACACTAGTTTCTATTGCTTTGGATATTGTCATTTATACTCTTATCTATGATATGATTTATGTGATATCATGCTTGTGTTGCTGTTCTTTGGAGTAGAGTTTAATAGAAATTAGTGTACATAGTATGGTGCAAAAACTGCATTTCTTTCTGTGATATTTCTGATCTGCAGTTGCCGGATCCCTAAGATTGTACTAGACGGATCCCTCCTTTGAGGGAACCGTGGGATCCGTGATAATAGATGTGCAATACAGAATCCCACACATCAAAAAAGCTCATTAGATCACTTCACACTAGCTAAACATAAGGATTTAGAATCACTCAAGTCTTTTTCAAGATTAGAATGCTCCACACTCACCCATAGCTAACTTAGGATCAAATTCAAAGTGTTTTTGATTTATCAATTCATCAAAACTAACTATATTTCCGCTCCAATACTCACACATTGTTCCTCACATCTCAAAACACTTAGTGTGATATTCTTATCAATTTTAGCAAATTGATTTTAGTCATCCTTACCTCAAAATGGGTCAAAAACTAGTTTTTCAATTTTTGTAATTTTGAAGGATTTTTCAAATTTTATCTCAAGTGTACATCTGATCTCTAGGATCATTTAATATGACTTGACACCATCAATATTCCTAGTGTCATCCTTAAACACCCATTTGTGATCATAAAGTCCCATTTTCCTTCCATAAAAGGCAATCATTAGCTACATCACTCATTTCCCTTGATCATTTAAGTACTCTTTCATTTAAGACACTTAGGATGACTGAAACACTCAAGGAGGTATAGGCTTTAGACCTTACAAACATCATTTTTATCCTTTCTTAGCTGCTGAGAGCCGGATCCCAAGGATAAGCCTAGACGGATCCCTCATTGGAGGGAACCGTGGGATCCGGGTGACAGGTTCATGTCAAGTCTAGCTTAAACAATCATTTCAAGTTCACCTTGCTAACTTAAACACTCCACCTCATTTTAATTAAGTCCCTAGATCAGTACAACTCTGAAGTTGACTCTTGTGCATGCTAATCATCACGTTCCAAAGGATCTTAATGGCTTAAGTCTTGAATGCACTTGCCAAATCCTTCCCTCTATAAGTCATCTTGTTAGAATCTCTTAGTCATCAACCACAACATAATTCTTAGCATTTAGAAACCTTTCCCTTAGTCATTTCATCATGAGGAAAGCTCCTAGTGCTAACTCATCCACCCAAGAACCACCCAAGAAACTTGCTCGTGTTGTACACGAAATTTCCTCAACCGAATCATCTCCGGTTAAATCCACTAATGCTAGGATTTCTCCTCCACCAACTCAACCAATCAAAACAATCCCCAAGAGGATTGTTCCCACTAAAATATCATCACCAAACTCCACAATTCCTACTAAACCAAACATACCATTATCAAACCAACCAACATCATTAGTGCTAAGAGCCATATCATTTACCACCTCACAATCATCTCCACATTCCTACAACTTAGAGGACTTACCCCCTAGGCCATTTCATCCTCCGACACACTCTTCAATATAGAAGATTGTACAACAAAACCAAGGTGTTGAATCAACACTTGCACCGATGTCCATTTATCCATTTCCCTCTAATGGTCCATTTTGGATTATGAGGAGACATCAAAGTCAATCACCCAACCACATGGAAGTTGACACTTCTCTACCTCCACCATAAACCCTTGTTGAGCCACCATTTAATGTGCCTCCACCAATCCCTCCTTCATTTGAGGATCCCCAACCTTCTTCACTTGAACCTCCACATCAAACCGCTCCATCTTTACTACCACATTTTCAAAACCATGACAAGAATTGCTATCATTGTCAACACGTTGAAGCGTTGATACATGAACTACGTGAAGAGCAACGTTTCATGTTTTATCACCTCCTCGAACGTTTCAATGAGGTCAACAAACCCAAACAACCATGAGCCTAAGGATTAAAATGGTGTCCCAGTCTCAAACTTAACTTGGATCGCTTAGGAATCCCATTTCATGTTTAATCATCTTCTTGAAAGATTGGACCAAATCAACAAGTCTACTCATCCTTAGACTCAAGAACATTGATGCCTTTTAAGTTTTGGTCACTTATTAAGTATTAGTAGAAAATGTATTACATGGCTAAAAGATTCTCTTAGTTTTTAAGAGATTTTTAGATAATCTCTTATGTTTTATTGAATGATAGTTTATATGCAATATTGCTTTGAGTATATGTTTGTTGCTTGAATACATATCTCACTTTGATGTTAACATTATTTGTTACATCACCATTGCTGAATTCTGTTATCAGATAGACGGATCCCTGAGTTTTGCCTAGACGGATCCCTTCAAGGAGGGAACCGTGGGATCCGTGCAGCAGAAGACCAGTTTTCTACTAACTTGAGTCTTATTTGCAGGAAATTATGCACTATATACTTGTTTTCTAACATTTGTTTTGTAGATTTTCAAAATACACATGAAGACTTTGACACCTTAAGCTAGGGGAGCTTTGTGTCAAACAATACATTGAAAAACCATTTGCAATATAATCCTCATATGGATTACATTTCGATACATCCCTTTGCAAAGTTGCAATCATCAAGGGGAGCATTATCGTCACAAAGACGAAACCATTTGCAAAATTAGTTGCAATGCATTAGCTTAGTAGTCTTTATTTACTTGACGCCCTCACAAACGGATGGACTCGTCAAGGGGGAGTTAAGACGAGAACTCTTCCCGTCACTTGCTCTCTATATTTCTTTTACATTTTTTTCTTAAAACATTATGTTAGTTTCTTTTCGATGCTCTTTTTGTTTCGACAAAAAGGGGGAGAAGAGAGTAAAAACTCCAAATCGAACTTTTACGGATTCTAGTTTTTCCTTAAAATAATTTTATGTTTTGTCATCAACAAAAAGGGGGAGATTTTTAATACAAATAAGTCATAAAAACGTTTATTTATATTTTACGATCTTCTAATGTTTTGTTGATAACAAACGTAAAATCATTTTAACGAAACAAATAAAATACGTAAATGGTTTGAGCCAATAGTTTTCTAACACACTTACGTTTTCACATAAAATACTAAAACAAGTATAAGTGATTTTATGATTTAGTAATACATATGTACAACAACTAGTGTTTACATATTGGGTAAATATATACATAACTAGTATGTATTATAATGGGTAGAAACTTAAGTATTTGACCCATTGACCAAATACATTGAAGGTAGTTGGGAATAACCCAAAGTCCATGACCCATACCCATGGAGCATGACCCATAACCCATTGCATGACATCATGCTTAAGTCATATATGGATATTATCCATGACCCATGGTTTTAACCCATTACCCATGGACTAGATGCATTGCATCTTGTAGATACATTGTATCTACTTGGATACCCATGATCCATAACCCATGACCCAAAACCCATGGGCAAAAGGGAGCGTCCCACGGATCCCCAGTATTACACTGGACGGATCCCTCAAGTGAGGGATCCGTGGAACAGTAGATGTTTTTCCTCTATAAATAGTGAGCCATTTCTTCCTTTTGGGTTGCCACTCCCACACATACTTTCCCCAAGTATTGTAACCTTCTAACCACAGATCCTAAGGATCTTTCTATGTAGTTTGTCTTTTGTTTTTGTGTGATTCTCTAGGTTCCTCTTAAAGGCGAGATCACCACCTCTTGAAGTTGAGCAAGCTCAAGTCCATGAGTTGCCATGCTTCGTCATCATCAAGACTACTGAGGTTCTCTTGTTGATACTTCCTTCTTCCTCAATAGAAGTGTTGTGTCCAAGGCATTAGTGAAGGATGCCGAAAGAGTCAAGATGAAAGCATTAGTGAAAGGTGCTAAACGTCCGTGTCATAAGCATTAGTGAAGAATGCTAAAGGAGTCAAGACGAAGGCATTAGTGAAAGGTGCCAAATGTCCGTGTCAAGGGCATTAGTGAAAGATGCCTAGAAGTCAAGTCAAGTGGCATTAGTGAAGGATGCCAAGGTTGTATACTCGATGAGGTGCATCGATATACAAATAGAGATAGGTTGTATCCAAGGATATCGATATCCTTGATGGTGTTGTAATAAGGAGTTGGTCTCCTTTGGGGTTAGGTGTTGTGTAGTGTTGGGTAGTAGTTCCTCCATTGTAATGGAACTCAGTACTTAGCCTAGTACCGGATAAAGGGTAGGCGACGTTGTGATAGGTGTGGTTCTCCCTTGTGAAAGAACCCGGTGGTTATCCTAGTACCGGAAAAAGAGTAGGCGACGTTGTGAAGGCTTCTCCGCCATAAGGAGTTGGTGTCGTGTAGTGATTACGAACTCTCGAGTAGGTGACTCGGGGAGTGGAGTAGGGCAAGGAAGGTGTCCTTGTAGCCGAACCACTATAAATACTCGTGTCGTGGTTATGTGCTTCTTACTCTTTATCTTTCATTACACATTTATATATCTATCTATCAATGTCCAACATACACATGCAAATAGATTGACTCATTGACATAAGTCGATCTAAATATTTTTAAATGAAGTTTGAATTGGTAAAACTATTCAACCCCCGCCCCCTTCTAGTTTTCCACACCTGCTACCAGGGGCGCTGTCCCTGGACCCCCGTGATCCGGGGCTTCACCCCCGAATGATAATCATAATAACGTCATACAAGTGTACACTCCACACAACCTTGACTTGTTGAACATTTATCACGATTACACATTGGTCAACTAAGTCAGTCCATTACACTTAAATCACATTGGTGATGCAAAATCACAACAGGTGCAAAACGCATATAGTCTCATGAAGGCACAAAACGTTTGAAACACTAAGTCAACTACTAGTGATGACGTATAGCACGTACAACAGGCCTACCGGGCTTAGCTCGTTCTATACGCATTCTGGGCCCATGCCCAACAACGAAACAACCACAAGTACCGGATCGACAGTAAACCCAATAACAAAATTGGCTACGGTCCGGACTCAAAGACGTGCACAGAATGCTTAACGGCCCAAACCCTTGGCTGCGGAAGGTATTCTGTGTCCGCATCCGCGATTACTACGGAACCTTGACTGAAAAGGGTCCCACTCCGGCCACTAACTTTATATGCGAGTTGTTAGGAAACCCTAGCATTTAGCCTCGCCTATAAAAGGGGTTCCAACCCTCTCACAAGGTACAACTTTCTCTCACATAATAACACACACATCCTTATTATCTCTTACAAGAATGTATACTTACTCTCACGCCAGAGCTTAATCGTGGGGTCCGTCCCCACTGTAAGGCTAACGGTTTACTTTCACTTGTGCTGGGATTCAATCAATCACTTGGATTAGTAAAAACTTAGCCCATCAGCAGCTTGTTGGTCCAACCCAACATGCAGCCTACACACATATTCTAACCCGTTACACTTTTTGTACTAACAAGTTGGCGCCAACCGTTGGATCAGTACACAACTGTGTTCTTAAAAAAATACTCACCATGGGCACTCGGTTCGAACCTACTCCTGCCCCCGTATCCACTGTACGGAACACGGCGGAAAGGGGAAATTACGCGCCTCTGGTGGAGCTTGAGGGACCCGCGTCCGACGCAGCCCTCAGGAAATACTGTGACAAGTATTACGACCAGATCTTGCCAATTGTGACAAAGAAAGTTCGGAAGCAATAAGAAAGGGCCAAGGCATTGGAGGCAATGAAAACCCGGCTTGACTTCCATGAAGCTTCACAACATTCCAAGTCGGGAATGCCGAAGAAGGAAAGATTTGAGGAAAAAGCTTGAGTGTAAGAAACGCCGAGACACACGAGAAGGCTCTGACCGGAGACACAATCGGTCTAGATCACCAAGAAAGAAAGATGCAGAGCGAGATGCGGTGTTTAAAAGGCAACGAAAAGATGTATTTCATAGGTTGGGAGACAATGAGAGGAGCATCTCAGTGTATTCCGAGGACTCCAGACGACCAACCCATCACAGTTCCCAAAGAGGGGAAGAAAGCTACTATCATAGCTCTTATTCACAAAGAACAGAACCTACTTCTAGGAGGCATGGAGACAATCGGGCATACTCGCGGAGGACGGGTGAGCTCTCCGATAGTGAAGATAGCGGAGGCGGACATTGGAAGTCCGGATTCAAGAAACAGAAGTCAAGTATCGACGACGACGATCTAGCCAGACCGAGGGTATGCAAGGAGACTGATCCGTTCACTCGACGCATTTGTTACTTTGACATGCCAAAGAAGACCCGTATGCCAAATAATGTGAAAATGTATGACGGAAGTGAGGACCCAGAAGATCACCTCAAGATCTTTCAAGCAGCAGCAAAAGTGGAGCGCTGGGCTATGCCAACCTGGTGTCACATGTTTAATTCTACACTTACTGGATCCGCTAGGGTTTGGTTTAATGACCTTCCGCTAGAATCCGTGGACAGCTACGATGATCTGAAAGAGGCTTTCCTGGCTAATTTCCTCCAACAAAAGAAGTGCATCAAAGACCCTGTGGAGCTCCACAATATCAAGCAAAAGGAAGGAGAAATCACAGAAGACTTTGTAAGAAGATTTAAGATAGAAAGCAGAGATGTAGAAGGGGCTTCGGAAGTCATGAAAATCTCAAGTTTCATGCACGGGATCACCAACCCTGAATTAATCAAGCGCTTGCACGATAAAATACCCAAATCAGTGGACGAAATGATGAGGGTAACCGCGTCTTTCCTCCGAGTAGAGGTGGCCGCAGGTAACCAAGAAAAGAAGAAGTTGCTCCCGCAGGTGCTATGGAAACCACAAGAGCTCGGGCAAAAACAAGGTTTCAAGAAGGCGGGGGGGGGGGGGGGGGGGGGGGGGGGGGGGGGGGGGGGGGGGGGGTTTAAAAACCAACTTAGGACAGAAAGAAAACAAGATAGGTTCACTCTCCTCTCCAAAACACCGAAAGAAATCTTGGCACTAGAAAAAGTGAAATTTAAAACTCCACCTCCGATGATCACACCGGTCGAAAAAAGAAATGTCAACAAGTTCTGTGAGTTTCATGGGGAAGTAGGACATAACAGAGACGAGTGCATGCACCTGAAAAGACAAATAGAAGAGTTACTCAAGAACGGGAAGTTGCCAAAAGTTATCAAAGAGCTAAAACAGAATAGCGGAAAGTACCAGCCCAAGGCGCCTAAGAAGGGGGAGACGTCCGGAAAGGATAAGCCTCTCGCAATCCTAATGGTACAAACCCACCAACGAGTAACCCGACAAAGAATTACACAAAGTTTTTCCCCCAACTCTAACATCTCATTCCCACCACTCAGCGCGGAAGAAGGGAATGAAGGTCCGATGATAATTGAAGCAGAAATCGGAGGACACTTCATATAATGAAAATGACACTTCCCTTTTATTCTAACATGGGGAATTGCGTTTATGCATGTCAATACAATATGTGAATATGTAAATAAAATATGTGATTATTCATTTTTTAATTTTAATATAATGAAAAGAAAAAAAAAAAAAAAAAAAAAAAAAAACCCTCCTAACTAACGAACAAACTAGTCTAACTGACGGTGTTAATAAAATTAGACCAAACCTGGAACGAAACTATACGTTTGGACTGAATCCGGAACTTTTTAAAAAATTGGACCAAAAGTGAAATACCTAGAAAATCACAAGGACCAAAAATGTAGCATGATACTTATAATTTATGTACTATAAAATGACATTATACCCTTGTTTAATGAGTTTTTTGATGTATAGTATTGTATACCCCATCTAAAGCCTCTTTTGAAGAATGCCTTAATCATCCTAAACCAATAGACCCTATATTGATTGTAACATAAATCGAATTATGACTTGTGGGGGGAAATACAAATCCTTTGTTCATCACCTTTACCAGGTACTAATTTCATTTCATTTTTCTTCTATCAACATTCTTAATAATTACCAATTATTACTGCATGTGGTTGGTGTTTGATGATGTTTTATTTTTTAAATATGTGCACAGATAAATGGGTGATTCTGGAGAAAATAAAGGTTGCATTAAGTAATGTATATTGGTCTTATTTAAATGTGAATGGTGGCTTAATACAGTTTTGGACACCAGTTTTATATAATAATAGAAGTTTACTACTTTCAACATTTGATCAACCTTATTCTGTTGCTGCTGATTCTCTTGATTCTTGTGGTTTCCAAAGATCTAGGATGTTATCTGTAAATTTTCATTATAGCATTCTTAATGATGATGATGATGATTATGACAATGATCCTATGATCATATGTGATGGTTCAGTGATGACTGCTTTCCTTAACCATTTTGCAGCGGTCCGTCCTGCTCGGTCGGGGAATTGTTTGGTGTTTCCTGTTTTTGATTATTCTCCTCAAACTAAAAACTCTTCGTTTTCTTCGTGTGTTGGTGTTGTTGAGTGTTTTATCAAGGGATCCTCGAGTCTTGTTCAACTTTTCGTTGCATTGAAAAATGCTATGCAGGTATAATTCTTTCTCTTACGTTTGTTCCATATGAAAAATGATTAAAGTCATTGCCTTTAACATATCTGATATTGTATATTTTCTTTGCAGATAGTTGGTCTCAGTACATTTCAAGAATGTCACATATACAATGTAATACACATTTTCAATCGTTCTTACATACATTGTTGTTATTATATACCATGATGATAGATTGTAATATTAATGGTTGCGTGTATCTATTAAACTGAAACAGACTGTACCTGGTCTCTCACACGCCTCTGATGAAATTCAAAACGCATTACGAACCGTTTGTGCTTCCCATGGCTTACCTTTTGGTCAAGTTTGGATTCCTTATGAGACTAAGAATAGTCATCATCATGTACCGGATAATCAAACAACTAAACGAATACATCTGCTCAAATTGATTGGTTATTGTGATTATCACGATGGCGATCTCATGTCCTGCCTTAAGGAATATTATTGTTCTTGTGATATGTTTCCTTTGAGAATCGGGGAGGGGCTTGTTGGGAAGGCACTTGAAACTTATGAACCATTTTTCTGTAGTAATGTTCAAGAGCTGAGACTACATGATTATTGGCGATTAATGTCACACAATATTGAATGTAGCTGTCTTGCCATATCCTTGAGGAGTAACGACAATATTGTATTTGCTTTTGAATTCTTATGGCCCACAAGTCGCAACCATTTTATCTTGTTGGAGTCAATCTTATTAACACTAAAGAGGTGTTTACCAAGTTTCAATTTTGCTTCTGGTGCACAAATCGGTGATGAGTTGCATGTTCTAGATGTTGAAAATTCCACAGGAAGCGGACTTGGATTTTTCAAGATTTTTGAAAAAAACAGATTATCTCAAATACCTAAAGCATTGGAAGAAAGGAAGAGATCATTGGTGGTTGATGGATGCATGTCGTCTTTGAAGGTGGATTGTACAATGACCCCTAACCCATTACCTTTAAAGGACGTCAAACAATAATCTGAAAGATTCACGCAAGAAGCTGCACAAAATGTAAATGGTAATCAATCTTCTTTTTTCTAAATATATAACCAAAGCCTTTTGATAACAATTTAAGCATCTGTGTAAATGTCTTGACACCACACTTACATTTATCAACCATTTAGGATTCCTTATCTCTGTAATCAATGACCGAAGTTCCTTTTCCTTTCTTATTTGTTTTACAGAACGTGTCCGTAGATTAAAACACGAAAGCAATGTTGTTGGCATTTCAGAGTGGCAAAGATCAATTTGTGTCGACAGAAAGTTAAGTGACTTGTGCGAGAGTCAAATGGACTCAAATCAAGAAGATAATCACAGTTTGAGGTGTTCGGGTAATAATGAAGTAACTATAGAAGTAGAATATGGAGATCAGCGGATCTTATTGCACCTCCCAATCTCATCAAAAGTTGCGGATATTAAGAAGCATATTGATGACAAGTATAAGTTGTGCTCTGGTTGTTACATCCTCCAATTCTTGGATTTTGAGGATGAATGGATCCGGCTGGATGACGAAGGAGACTGGGAGAGTTGCATTACAAGTTGGAGAACTGCGTGTACACAAACTATTAGAGTGCGTTTTCAATCATCAAGTTAATAGTAAATACGTCAATGTTATTCGTATCTGTAAAATGTTTTTTTTTTCTTTTACTTTCATCATTAATGTAATTGGATTATCAAGTAATTTAGGTTTAGTTGTGCTTTTTGTTATTCAAACTTTCATATGATTATTGGCTTATTGTGCCATTGTTTTCCATAGAGTAACATGTTTCCTGAAGTTAAACTAGCTTGTAGCTTTAACCCGAGACGAACGCAAACTTGCTTGGAGATTTACTATATGGAAACTTGCTTCAGGAGGTGCTATTGTTGATCCTAAGCTGGCCGTAATAAGGGATTGGCGACCGAGTCTTGGGCACCTAAGACGCGTCTACCTTTATTACGGTCTCTCCATAGACACGTCTTCAACACCAAAAATATAGGACTCAATCGATGGCAACACGAGTCGCGGGGAATGGTTTTGCACAAAAAATAAAATGCAACGGTAAAAAATGAGACCGTTTGCCATATTTTTTTAAAACAATAAAAGTTTCATTAAACATTTATATAAAGTTATCCTTTCTAATATCCTTTCACACTATCAAACATAATCTTTATTTATATAGTCTAATCTTCTCAACTTAGAAAATGTCCCAAAAAAACTTCCAAAACTAAAACACCAAAAACCCAACGTCAACAAAACGTTCCAACACCGAATTTCGATTTTCGTTTGGGTCACTCACAAACCGTTAATTTTCAACCCGCAATGCTTTTTACACAAAAAGATATGCCAATTAGTACTCAGTAATTTAATGTAGTATCATATCCTACAACTAACGGTCTTCAATAAAAACATATGTATTTATTTTTTTCGCAATAATATTACCATCCGAAGGGGTTCCTTTTGCGTTTTTGGGTTTTAGACCAAAAGAAAAAAAAAGGTAAAAGAGAATAAAAGAAAAGATAAGATAAGATAAAAAAAGAAAGTTAGTTAAAATATTTGTGTTCAAAGGAAGCGAAAGAAAGAGTAATAACTAATAAGTATTTGATCCCGTAAGAAAAAATAAATGGTCTATTTACCATTATACACATAGGAATGGATCCAAAAAAAAAAAATAAGAAAAATAAAAAATATTTTCAGCTATACATTTCAAATGAAAAAAAGATAATTCTATGGGAGATGAATCTCTTTTTATAAATGCATCTAAAATATGCGGATGTGGTTATTTTTCAATCTTCTCATTTTACTTCAGTTTCTTATTTGATCATTACTCTTATACACATATTTGAAAGGTTTAAAGTTTAAAAAGTAAGAACAATTTTATCTTTTGACATGTATAACTTTACTTTCCTTCAATTTTCTCCTATTTTTTGGAGTAAAGTTTTAATACAAATTTTCATTCCATTTTTCTCATCGTCCTTTTTCTTTCCGTCATACAAAAATTGGAAAACACAAATTTATTTAAGTTTCCTTTGTTTTCTTTCTTTTCTTCCCAAAACGAACTCGAGAACACACTATATAAACTTTTGGTACATTTTTACTAAACTTTAAATTATTAAATTACACTCTTTCTTTTATTAATAAAAGCATAGGTATGATGCGGAGTCCGACATTATACCGACGTGGCTCTCGCGTTACCGGCGTTACCACACCAACCCAAGCACCTTTTCAACGCCATTGGTCTTGGCGTTGATACACCACACGTTGGTTTGTTTTATGTTTGAAAAAAGTAGTCGTTGGCTTATGCCCACGGTTGAAAATTTATATATATATTTTTTTTCAAATCCCACTTTATATATATTATTAGAGTAGTGATTGGGAGACCTAAATCATGTGCCTAAAGATATGACTAACCATATGTGGCATCATCCTGATGGTTACAGCAATGAGACCCACTTTTTTATAAACCATCAGGATCATGTCACACGTTTTTAGGCACATCTTTAGGCACATAATTAGGCTTCCCAATCATTTTCAATATTATTATACCCTATTTAACCAATTTTCACACAATTGTCCACCAATAATACATACTCTACCAAAAAAAACTTCTCTATATCAAAAATCTCATAGATTGTTCTGTTTATCATCGAGGAAATCAAAGCTAGTGTTCAGAAATAAAAATTGATGGGGATAACATTCGTCAGCAAGCGATTATCGACTTAATTGTGCAGTTTGACAAAATGAACACAACTAAAGATGATACGAGGAAATCAAACAAGTAATGCAAAGACATTCCGCAAGAAAAACTAGCTTTGATTGTCACTTTTCTAAAAAAAGAATTTTAGAAAGATTACGAGATTCATAATAAGTTGTTTAAAATGGCATGACAAATACAAGATCCAATCAGTACTAAAATTATTTGAATGCATGCAAAAAAACAAATAAGACAATTATGTGTCTTTTTTTGTTTGTAATGTTTTTTAACTTTTGTATTTTTTTTATATATATTGTTTTCTAGTTTTCTTATTGTAAATTTTAGTTTTATTTAATAAATGAAAAAAAAAATAATAAATATGATAATATGGTGTTAGCGGTGTTACTTTATTAGTAATGCTGCTTTTTTTATACCAGGATTCTCTCAAGTTCATTTTTAACTTGATAGGTCAAGTTAAGCTATGTTTGGCGAGGGCTTAAATGAGGCTTATTGGGGTTTGGGCTTTTAAAATAAGGCGGTTAATAAAATAAGTCTCGTTTGTCATAGGCTTATGGAAGGGCTTATAAAATAAGTCGGCTAAAAAATTTAGCCTATAAAAGGGGCTAAAAACTTTAGCCCGGGGCTTTTGAAGAATAAATTTCTTATTTACCCACAAAAATATCTAACATATACAAAAACTCATTTAATTATGTCATTTTTAGTAATTTTGCAATAATAAGCCTCAATCTCTGCCCATTTACCAAACAAGTTTATAAAAATACAAATTTTATTTTTGGCTTATAATATAAGTCCCAACCCCAACCCCCGCCTCAGCTCTAATCCATTTTGCAAAACATACCCGTATATAAAATTTGAATTAAAATAAAATAAAAGTCTCACTTTCACTTTGCACACTTTTTTTTATCATCACAAAAATCTCAACAAGTTTAAAGTGAACTTGATCTTAAAAAAATAATAATAATAAAAAATAAAAAAATAAAAAAATGGGTGTTAAAAGTGAGGAACTGAGGATTGTTTATTTTACGAGTCTGGCGCTAATAATGTTGCAGCAGCAATTTTGTATTAACCATTCTACCAGACCTTACACTCTAAAAGGATAGAAACCCCAAACACCCCTCTTGCACAAATAGAAAGAAGCCATTATTAACCCTCATCTAAAATATTTGTAAAGAAGAAAATGGTTTGAGCCCTAACGTCATGACTTGTTCCACCCCAATCTTTTGACTGTCACACAGACAGGTACTCATTTTCTTTTTGTGTCAAATATTGTTGAAATGCTAAATCGTCTTGTTTGTTGGCTTGTTATATGTAGCTGTACTTGATGTTTGGCTTTTAGATGATTATTCGTTTTAGTGGTTGTATGTTTAGCAAGAATCTTATGTAATATTACTTTGTTAAAATAAAGTAAGGGGCCAGCAGATGTTATATACAACTCATTCAAATATTTGCGAAATGTTTTACTTTAATATACGGGTAAACGGATGAGGGTACGCGGCCTAACCGAGATATCCCCTAGTTGTTTCCGACCCTTTCCCTAGCCACCCCAGAACGTGTACCTAGTGAGGTCGACCTCTTGTGCGGAGGCCGTTTGGTGGTGGTGGTTAAATTGTTTCCTTTAATATCTAAACATATCTCTACAACCCACGAGGCCATGAGGTTTTTTCATTTTAGGGGGTGTTTGGATTCGCTCATTATATGGGCTTATACGCATATTCACATATGGAAAACCCGATAAGCTTACTTTTTTAGCTTATGAGCTTGAGATTATGGACTCGATGGCGATAACTGTATGTTGACAAGCTAATAAGCCCAAAATAGATTTTTAGCTTTCCGAGTTTCAATAAGCCCATAAAATATGCTAATCCAAACACCCCTTTAGCTATGGAACTGAATAACATACATGGAGCGCTAACTGTTCAACTCATTTCATTTGGGCAAACTTAGACAATTACTCATCTTTAAACACTTTATCATTAAATGACCAAAAACAAAAATCCAAGTGTTACCAAAATACCAATTTTCTTGCAAATATGCAATTTTTTCTTTACCGTTTTGCGATTTTTTATAAAATCTCGCAAGCTATGAAGTCAAAAGTATAAAATTCAGTAAGTTCTGTTAGATTGGCTAAAGTGTCGCAAAAATATCAGAAAAAATTCTTACATTTATGAAAAAACAAAAAAAACAAAAACAAAAAATCGCAAAATCTCATATATCTCACAAATGTGCGAAAAAATGGGTATATTCGTGAAACCGTGATATTTTGTGTATTTTATGAGAAAAATATTTTGGATAATGGTTAGTGTGATTTCCCCTTTAATCTACAACCTAATTGTTTCATGAACACACAATTGTGATTATAATCCAAGGCTATCTATGCATATGCTCTGATTTTGTTTGTAGTCTCAATTTACTCGAAATGTCTAAATTTTACCCGTTTTGTTGTCTAAAGTTTTATACGTGGAAGTATTTAACCCGTTTTGTTGTTTCATTTTGTAGCAGAAGATCATTACCTACCTTCTGCAGAACCTTTCACAGCTCCATTACTCGTAAGAACCACCTTTTGTTACAAGATCTTGGATATATAACCCCAAAATCAAAATGTCGGACAACATACCTTTCGAAATCCAAGAAGAAATCTTGAAAAGGCTTCCTATCAAACCGTTGCTTCAGTTCAGATTGGTTTCAAAAGCATGGAAATCTCTCATAGATAGCTCTGAATTTATCGCTGCTTACCGACACACTGAGCTGCAACATCATATACTTGTAAGAGATGATTTTGAGTACAATTATGTTTCTGTTGTAGATGATGATACATTCCCTCATCAGAAAGTTACCCTAACTGTTCCCATGTCTGTTACACAACTCTACAAACCAAAAATTCTCAGTAGCTCTCAAGGCTTGTTCTGCCTTTATGGCGGTTATGTAAAGCCAACTGATTCCAGAATGATAAAAGCTGTTATATGGAATCCTACCATTAGGAAGTCGGTTGCTATTAATGTTCCTATTGTGTTAGATAGCAAGAAGTATAATACTTATGTTGGTTTCGGGGTTTGTCCTCGAACTCTTGACCCTATGCTTGTTAACATTTCAATTTTATATTGTTGGGAGGGAGTTAACTCTACAACTGACACCACTTGGCGCGTTAAGGTTTTTAGGTTAAGTTCGGGGAACATGGAAAAGCCTGTCTATCAATCTGCCTCGTAGAACAATTGTATTATACAATAATCAGGAAGCTATAGACAGGTTCATTTATTGGCATGCTTGGGATAGGATTAGTGGGTCTGATCTGATTATATCATTTGATATGATAAGTGAAGAATTTAGAGAAATACGCCTTCCTGATGACTTAGCTCTTAACCTTGTGGACCGTGATATGCGGTTCTATTTATGCAAGTTTAAAGAGTCTCTTGTTGTGATTCGTTGTTTTGATGAGGGTGAAACAGATTGGGATGTATGGATGATGGAGAATGGTGATCTGGAATCATTTAGAAAGATTTATACCATTAGGAATGGCATACGAGAGGATGATACAATAGTACATGTATTTGGATGTAGAAAGAGTGGTGAACCTTTAGTTGAAGTGACACAGACAAAGTGTTTGTATATAGATTCAGAAATTTATGACCTTTTCGTTTATCATCCTAACTCAGAACAAATTGATCATATTGGCATTTCTGCAAAACAATCTTCATTTTTTGTGAGTGCCTACACGGAAACGCTACTTTTGCTTGATCGCGAAGATTGCATATCTACTTCGATATAAATAGAGGATAAAGGCAATGTCAACATTGGAAACGGTGGAGCTAACAAAGTGTTGCAGTATGATGATTGAATGAATGAAAGTTTAGATGTATTGCATATAGAGTCATGCTTAATTCAGAGGTGATATCAATGTTTTTAACATGTAAGGTGATATCAATGTTTTTAACATGTAAGGTGCAGGTTAGTTTATGTTGTGGATAATTTTCATTCGAAATTTAAGAAAGACATGTTTAGTTACTATTTTTTTTTTCTTCTTTTTGTTAGTTAAACTTATTGAAATGCAGGAAAACCATGATATGGACCAATAATTCTATTCAAAATTTTCCTCATTTTCACACTTTCCTGGTTTTGCTTTATTTTCTTCAATTTAAAATTTATGTAGCTATTTTGTACGGCTCTGAATGTTGGCCCATATCTAAGGCACATGCTAACAAGGTAGAGGTGGCAGAACTGAGGATGCTAAGATGGACTTGTGGTAAGACCTTGCTTGACATGATCCTGAACGGAGTTTTCAGAGCAAAACTTGAGGTCGGGAATATTGTTTCGAAAATGAGAGAAGGAAGGTTGAGGTGGTTCGGTCATGTCAGGAGGAGGCCACAATCAGCGCCAGTTAGAAGGGTCGAAGCGCTAGTTGTCGATGGAGTGAGAATGAGGGGTAGACCCAATATCAGGTGGGACCGTGGGAGGATAGACTTAAGCTAGACATGATGGAGCTTCGTTTGACCGAGGACATGATCTCAGATAGGAAGGGGTGGAGGGATAGAATTAGGATTTGCGGGTAGTTTTGCTAGGTTCTCTGTGCTTTGAGGATGGTTTTGGGTGTTTGGCTTTTAGGAGTCTCCTTTTGCTTTGCCCCTTGCATTTTGGTTTTGTGGCCTCTTTTCTGCTTTGCCGTAGTTTTAGGCCCCGTGCGTGGTTTGCTTTGCTTTGTTGTTGCTCCCTTAGGTTTGCCTGCCTTGTCTTGCTCCCTGCGTTTGGTTTTTGGTGCTTCGTGTTTTTTTGCCTTTGCTCTAGGCCTCGTGTGTTGCTTTGCTATGCTCTGTGTTGCCCCCTTTTGTTGGTCTGCTTTTTGTGTGCCTTGGCTCTCTGTTTTTTTGTTGCGCTTTGTTGTTTCCTTTTCCTTTATGCTCTGTTTGCTTGTTTCACTCGCTTTCTTTTTTACTGTGTTTAGCTTTTTGTTTTGTCGTATGCTCTTTTCTTTCCTTTCCCACACGCACACATGCACCTGCCGGAGGTCTCGTTGGAAGCAGTCTCTCTACCCACGGGTTTACCCCCTAGTGTAGGGGTAGGATCTGTCTACATTATACCTCCCCCATACCCTGCCTAGGCGGGATTGGGTTTGTTGTTGTTGTTGTTGTTGATATAATTGAGAATGTGTTAATCACACCTTATCTTAGTGACTTAGTGTGTGTTAATCCAGTATACGATTCATCCTCTTCTTTTTTCTTTTAGTTGAAAGAAAAAAAAATAGCTGTAAATTTGAGAAAATAATGAAAAAAAAATGCTGGTGATTTTGTTTATAATCGATATATTACCTTATAAGATTATAGATTTGTTTGTGTATCCATTATTTGGGTCATCCGTTCTCTTTTCTTTTGGTTGGAAATTGATTGTACAATAATTCGTACGACCAGGCCTTCGATGATGATCGAAGGGTATGAGGGGTGATATGCTTGCGCCAAACTTGTAGCCAATCTGCAATAAGAAATAGTAGACACTTCGTTAAGTGATTGCGCAGGGCTTGGGCCCTGCGAACCACCTCCGGCGTGAGAGTATGTGATATGTGTTGTAAATAATATGAAGTATGTGATGAAAATAGCTTGGAGAGTGTTAGCACACGTTTAGGAGATCATGTGGGGCGTCCCCTGATTTATGGTAACCGCTAGGGCTTCATCCCCACTATCTCGGACTTGGCGGGGAAGCTAAGGAAATAGTGGGAACGTGGGGGAAGACCAAGTCAAGGTTCTCCTTTGTCTTGGCGTCTTCAAGAGAAGACACAGAAGAGCATAGGCCTTCGGCTGGCGAATTCCCAACTGGTAATCATGTCAATGATGAATGGTTTTACGCCACCAATGACTTATGAAGAAAGACTTGGGTCTTCGTAATGCAATTTCGACTGAGGCCGAAGGGGGGTCCTTCGACCTGATCGGAGGGTACGTCATCAAGCCCCCCAGTCGAAAGTGATATGTACGAACAAGAAATATTGCTTACGACTCAGAAATAAAACCTCCTCTTCGTCACAAAAAACGAACGAAGAGGAAAAGTCTTGTAGTTATTGACCGTAATTAATGCAAAACCAATGCTAACTACTCCCCTTTTCCTCGGTAAAAGTAAACATCATTTCAAAATTTAAAAATGGTTTGAAATACGATAGTAAAGGGATAAGTCCGGACACGTGTAGGGCTGAGATTTAACATTTGTAGGGTATATAAAATGTAAAAAACAGTAAAACCCTAACATAGTTTTATCTCTCGCCCAAGTTTTTTCACCTACTAAAACCTCTTCCGAGCAAGCTTTCGATGAAACAAGGTAAAGTGCTCCTTCATATCTGTATTTCAAATACGTTATTGTGGATTTTAGAAGGCTCAATGTCGACCAATAAAAAATTTGTAATCAAGCAACAAGGTTGCACATTAACAAGGGAGGAGCTTAAAGGGTTCCTCGCTGATTACCCGATTCCAAAGGAACATAAAATCATGCTACCTAGTAGAAATCAAGGGATATTTGATGCCCCCGAAAACTATGTAGGCCTGTATACCCATGCATTCACCACCTCCAACCTTAGGATACCCTTGCACCCTATGATCTTGGAATTTCTCCGGTACTATGAGGTACACATTTCTAGGTTCAACCCTTTTGGCCTAGCCAAGCTTACTACATTCATCGTGATGTGCAAAGCTTATGGGTTCGAACCATCCTTGACTGTGCTTAGGGGTTTTCTGAATCTATACCCGGGAGGAGATTGGTTGACCTTGGCCAAGAGGGGTGAAAGGGATGTGCCCATTCTGATAGATAGGCCTTTTAGGAACATAAGGAACTGGAAAGGCAAATTCTTTTATATCCAGAACACCATTATCCCTCCGGCATACTCTGCATTATTAAACCCAAAATTTCAATATGGCGAAAAAATGTTCAACGATCCCTTGCCCTATACTGTGAGAAGAAACCCTTTGTATCAGCGTTTGGCTCGTCATCCAGCTGATTGCCAAACATTCCCCGAGCCAATTCTTTTCATGGCTGGCATTGCTGAAAGATGGGAGGGGTCTCCTTTGGTACCTGAGATTATTTGTGATGGAGAAAGTATGTACTTTTTTTTTTATTAAAATAAGAAATAAAAACTTATCTTTCTGATATTTATCTTATTTGCTCCTTTGTGCAGAGATGTCGTTCAGGAACTTTGTGGTGGCTAGTGGTGCGAAGGAGGTAAGCTTCCTTCCAAAGAATCCCCAAGAGACAAGCTATGGCGTGGGCTCCCCATCAGTGTCCATAAATAACAATGATGTGGAAGCCCAGCCTATCGAGCCTGTATCATCTGCTCTTCCGTCAAAGGAACCCATATATGTGGAAGATCAACTTGTGGAGAATGTTGCCGACTCGATGAACCGGTCTCCGAAGGACGGTTGGCCATCGTAGGACCCTCCGGCATAGGTGAGAGGGTCCGGCGAGAAAGGTGCCGCTAAAGCTATGAAGTTGCGCGAAAAGGAAGCTCATCCTACCTACTCCTCCATCTCGAACTACCCGGCAAAAGAGTGCCCAGGGTAAGGCTGTGGAATTTCCAGCCATCGAAGGGCCCAGTGGCGATGATATCCATGGTAATGTTTCTTGCCTGTGAACAAAAATTAGGTACCAGTAATAGTATATTAACAAATTTACGTATGTTGCAGGACTTCCTGATACGAAAGAACTTCCCTCTCCCTTAGCTTGTCACCAGCTCGTGAGCCATGTGATCCCACCCAAATGGAAGGGGGTGATGGATAACATGTCAATAGAAAGGCTCTGCGACCTTCATGACAAAAGTTATGTTCGACAATGCATGCTAGATAACCAACTCAATGCTAGGACAAGGGAACTGCTCCGTGCTGTCACCAAAGCTCGAGAAGAAATGGATGTTATGCTGAGAAAGGAGAAGGCTAGGGATCGAAGTATGCGACTTAGAGAAGAAGTGTGAGGATGCCTTGGAAGATTTTGACAAGAACCCCTTGGTGCAAGATCTCAGAGCTGAGAATTAAAAGCTCAAAGGTCGACCGCAACGAGTGAAGCTGAATGCGGCCGACTGTCGAAGGCTCAATGGTCGTAGGCTATAAAGAGCGGATATCGTTCTTTCATCCAAGTGTGGTGGCCTTGAACAAGAGAGGACGGTTCTTTGGACCAAGAGATCAAGCTCAGAGAAAAGGTAGATGGGTTAAACCTTCGTCGAAGATCTTTGAAGAAGGACATGGTGGACTTGGTAACCAAGGTGATCCCCTACATTGCTATGGAACTTTACCATAGCGATGATGTGGGGATTGCAATTGGGAACGTGGTGAATGCGGCCATTTTCCATGGTAAGTGTACCACTTTGGAGGAGATAGCGAAGACTGGGGAACCGGTGCAGCTGGAGAAAGTTCCTTACTACAGGGAAACTCATGAGAAAGAGTATGATGATGCAGGTAATCATTTAACTGCTTTAGAGTTCCCTTTCCTTGCAGATGTGACGAAGGATCCAGGGGCCTCCATTGAGGACCTGCTGGCCAAGAAGCCAAGGAAAGTCCAGCCTCCGTCTCCCTCCAAGAAGACTCCGTCACCCAAGGTTCCCTCCCCAGGTTCAGCTGATCCCACTCATTCCAAAGTTTGATGAAGGCAACCATGTGGTTGTAATTTGATCCCCAGGGTGGTATGTACCCTGTTTAAAACAATTTGTCTGTGTTCCTTTCCAGGCTTCGTGCCTGATGAAACAATTAACATGTGGTATGTGTGATATAGGCTACGACCTAAAACAATATTTTGTTTGGTTGGATCGTTAAGGCTACGGCCTGTTTAGACTAGTTAAACTAATCAGTAATCTACATTAAAGCCACCAGGGCTTGAATTTTGCCATGTGTGATTCTTCTCTTTTTATTTTACTTGCGTAAAAAATTGTTACAACCTAAGGCGTATGGTAGATGCATAGCCTCATTGTGTGTAGTTACTTCACCAAGAATATTAGCAATCGTATAATTTGACTGCTGACAGAGGGTCGCGACCCACTCCATCTTGATCCTTTGGGCAGCTAAAGGCTTAAAATACCTTAAGGCCATATAGGAAAGTTAATGTGAAGTTGAGATGGATGTTATGCATATGAGCAAGACATGTTATTTAGTCTTTGTACATCCCTTCGACATTGAAACTTATAAAGCGACTTGGTGGGCAAATCTTTGTTGTATTGAACGAAACAAGAGATTTGAGGAAAATGTGTTATATCATTAAGTGGGTAGGGAGGATTACATCATTTTAAGAAATGAATACTAGATGCCTACCATTAATGCTTCTTTCCCCAAGTGAGAAGAATGCAAATACATTTATTGAAAGCAAAAATAAAGAATGTCCTTAGACATTGTAAGTTTCATACATAGAACTTACGAAGGGTAGTGCCATTCCAGGTTCTATCAATAGCGTCTCCATCCAAAGTTTCCAGCTTGTAGGCTCCGTTGCCATATGCTTCCTTAATAACGTAGGGCCCTTCCCATGCAGGTCCTAGTTTACCTTGGTACTCGGCCTTACTTGCGCTGTTGAGTCGGAGGACGTATTCCCCTGGTTTGAAGGTCGAAGGCCGAACCCGACTGTTGTAGTACCTTTCAATCGTTTGCTTATGGATAGCTTCTCTGATTGAGGCTATTTCCCTTCGTTCTTCAAGTAGGTCCAGGTTACTACGGAGTCTTTCTTCGTTATTTGCTGCTTCGAAGTTCATGACCCTTTCTGTTTCGACGATCACTTCCGAAGGGATGACAGCTTCCGTGCCATATGTTAAGCTAAAAGGTGTCTCTCCGTGACTAGACTTTGTATGCGTTCTATGAGCCCAAAGTACTTGAGGTAGCTCATCTACCCAGCCGTGGTGACTGTACCCCAGCCTTCGTTCTATTCCTTGTATTCAATTTCGTGCTCTCCTAGCTCGATAGCCCATTTAGCTATCCTTCCAGATTTCTCCAGCTTCTAAAGTATCTGCTTAATTGGTTTGTCAGTAAGTACGGTTATGGGGTGAGCTTGGAAGTACCTTCGAAGGCGTCTCGCAGCATGGACCAAGGCCAAAATTAGCTTCTCCAATGCTGGATAATTTAGCTCAGCTCCCTGTAGAACCCTGCTAACGAAGTAGATAGGGATTCGCTTCTTCTCCCTTTCTGCCAATAAGACAGCATGATGCTTTCGAAAGAGGCTGCGATATACATAAACAACACTTCGCCTTTGATTGGGGCGGTAAGTGTAGGTAGAATAGCCATGAAATCCTTGAGCTTTTGGAAAGTTGCTTCTGCATCTATACTCCACTGGAACGTCTTTTTGTCCGTGCATCCTTTGAGTGTTTTGAAGAACGGCAAAGATCATCGCACCCTTCGATAAGAACCTGGCGAGGGTCGCTAGCTTTCCGTTCGGACTTTGCACTTCCTTTAGGGACTTAGGAGGTTGCAAATCCGTGATGGCCTTAACCTTCGAAGGATTGGCCTTAATACCTTGCTTGGTGATCAGATGCCCCAAAAATTGTCCTTCTTCCACACCGAAGGAACATTTCTTGGGATTTAACTTCATGTTGATGGCGCGAAGCTGGTCGAAGGTTTCTTTGATGTCGGAGAGCATGTCCTCCTCCGTTCTACTCTTGATGACCATATCGTCTACGTACGCCTCCAGATTCCTACCTATCTGCTTGTGGAAGGCTTTGTCCACTAAACGTTGGTAGGTGGCACCTGCATTTTTCAAACCAAAAGGCATCTTTTTGTAGCAATAAACGCCCTTTCCTGTAAAAAAGGATGTCTTCTCTTCGTCCTCTTCCGCCATTTGTATCTGATGGTAACCCTTATAAGCGTCTAAGAAACACTTCAGCCGAAACCCTGACAAGGATTCCACTTTCCAATCAATTTCTGGTAGAGGATAGCAGTCCTTCGGGCAGGCTTTGTTAATATCTGTGAAGTCCACGCACATTCGCCATCCTCCATCATGCTTCTTGACCATCACCGGATTGGCCACCCAAGTTTGATACTTCACCTCTCTGAGTATGCCTGCTGCTACAAGCTCGTCCACTTCTTTGCATGCGGCAGCACTTCTTTCGGGAGCCAGGCTTCGACGCTTTTGCTTGATAGGTTCAATATGCTTGAACTCATTGAGCTTGTGTTGATCTTAGAAGGGCTTTCCGCCTATTGTGAGAGTTCTGGGGACCCCTGTCATGTCAGAGTAGGTCCATGCGAAGACATCTGCATTAGCATGTAGTACCTTTTCCAATTCTGCTTTAAAGGAGGTTGGGAGCTGCTTTCCGATTATCACCGTCTGATCAGGATAGAGATCATTCAGTACAATGCGTTCTTCACTTCAGATACAACCGAGAACATCCTTCGGAGACTCTTCTAACACCTGTTTGATCCTTTTGCCTACTTCCGTAGGCTTCTTCACGTTATAGCTGGAGAAAACCGTCCCAATGCCGAAGGGTGTTTGGAATTTGATCGCAGCATGTATGGTGGAGACAACGATGCCCATCTTCTGCATTGCCGTTCTCCCTATCAATAGGTTATAGGGAGATTCAAACCTTACGATCGTGAAAACCAGAGTTTCTGTTCTTTTTAGCCTTCCTTCTCCAATCGTAACCTCTAGAGGGACTTCTCCCAAGGGCCATGAGTGTTCCCTGAGAACCCTACTAAGGGTACTTTCGAATCTACTCTCTTCGACCTTATCGAAGGCTTGAGCTTTAGAAAACAGCGTTCGTAGATTACTTCACAGGAGCTACCGCAGTCTAGGTAGGCCCTGTTTACTTCTATGTTGAAGATCAGGACCTTGATGACCATGGGGTCATTTGAAAGAACTTTCCCTGTAATTGAAGGAAAAGTGACATCTCCTACTCCACATAATGCTTCCTCCGCTTCTTTCCTCTTTAAACCAGAGTCATCCTTGTACACCATGAGGATGGGTGCTTCGACAGGTGTGGTATCTTTCCCCAACTGTGTGTCGGAGACCTTTTCTTTACCTTTCTTTATACCCTTCACCAAATGTCCCAATTGGCCGGACTTCACGGCCTCTTCTATCTGTTTCTTGAGCTCCCTGCAATTGTTGGTGTCGTGTCCGTAATCGTCATGGAAGTAGCAGAATTTGGAAGTATCTCTGGGCCTTCCCCTGTTTGCCAAACGAGGAGGAGGATCAAAGGTCTTCGCAGCCTTTTCCGTAGCAAGTATCTCCCTTAGAGATTTTGACAGATTAGCCAAGAGTCCATGGTTGATATTTTTGTGGTACGGTGTAAACTTGTCCCTGTTTTTGTGTCTGTTCTTTGACCCTTCCCACGAAGGATGCTTCGGGGCTTTGCTGTGACTTTCTTTATTTTCGACCGGAGACACTTCTTTTGTTTCGATCCGGGTGTAAGCCTTCTCCACCAAACCCTTATAGGTTGCAGGAAGATCAGTGGAGAGGAATTCAACTAAACTTCTGTTCCGTAGGCCATGCACGAAACCTGAGATGCGTTGGTCTTCGTGCAAGCCCATTATCTGCAAGGTGTCATCGGTGTATCTGGTAATGAAAGCCCTGGTACTCTCGTTTTCCTTCTGCTTGATGTTGTGCACTGTTAGGTGCGTCCTTGTAAACTTTTTATGTTGGTTGAAATGTGATCTGAACTTGGCCTTGAGATCATCCAAATTCACAATGCTTTCTGGTTTTTGCCCGTTCCACCATATACGAGCAGAGTCTCGCAGGGTGTATGAAAACATGTGGCAAGCAACAGGCATAACCCACTTCTGCATTCTAATAGCCCCTTCGAACAGGTGTAAAAAGTTATCCGGATCCCCTTTTCCATCATAAGTACCAATATATGCGGGCATTTTCAACCCATCAGGCAAAGGGTAGTCTTCTATCCATCTTACGAAGGGTGTTGTGGAGCCCATGGGCTCCGAATAAAGGCAGTTATAAGGTGGCATGTAGGTAGGGGCAACATTGTATGGGTTATGGTTCGGAGGTATTCCAACAGGGTTTTGGTTAACATATTGAGGATAAGCAGTAGGTATATAAGGAGGGTGACTTCCGACAGGGTACAAAGGATATACCATATGTTGCCCATAGGGCATGCTACCGTACGGTTGAGTAAAACTAGGGTTGTTAACCTGCCCATTAGGCGGGGGGTAGACCCCTTGAGGGTAAGATTGAGCCTGGAAAGGAGGGTACATACCATGAGGAGGAAGATTTCCTCCCCCGTTTATTTGAGATGGATTGCCTTCTACGCCGGATGCGTGAGAAGGCTGTAACGGAACCCCTGCCTCAATTCTTCCCAGGTGAGTTGCCAAGAGTGGTGGCAAATTAACCTCCGTAGTAACCCTTCGGTGACTCCTTCCATTGGAGCCTTCTATTGTGCCTTCCCTTCTAGTCGGAGCCCTCTCCGGAACATCTTCGAAACCAACCGACCTTCCACTGGGCCTTCGACTGCTCGGAGACCCAATCCTTAGCACTGAGCGTGTAGCCTCAGGAGCCAAGGGCCTAGCCTCCATTTCCAATTCTTCGTCATACTCATCGCTTGAGTATTCTAACTCCCTACGCATCTCCACATTCCGAGCTTGCCTCCTTCGAGCCCTTAGTAAAGATTCTAAAGCTTCGATATTAGCTTCGACAAACGCTGGGCTGATTACTGGTTCAGGGTTAGCCGAGGTTGAAGCGTGGTTGTTAGGAGTTATTTCAGGTTGAGATCGTGTGGTAAAGGTGGATGCGGTTATATTGGGAAGGTTGTTAGGGTCATTGACTGGGATTGGTGTCAAGGTCGAGAAACCCGGAGGGGGTGTATCTTCTCTTCCTTGATTCATGCCGTAAAACTAGTGAGAGTGATTGACTGGGTGTAAGTTTGGGATAACGAGACCAATAGTAGCGGGTCCCACGGAAGGCACCACTGATTGTACAATAATTCGTACGACCAGGCCTTCGATGATGATCGAAGGGTATGAGGGGTGATATGCTTGCGCCAAACTTGTAGCCAATCTGCAATAAGAAATAGTAGACACTTCGTTAAGTGATTGCGCAGGGGTTGGGCCCTGCGAACCACCTCCGGCGTGAGAGTAAGTATGTCATATGTGTTGTAAATAATATGAAGTATGTGAAATACTGTGTTGAATGAACATACCATTGAAATGACTCGTCCGATGAAAATAGCTTGGAGAGTGTTAGCACACGTTTAGGAGATCATGGGAGGCGTCCCCTGATTTGTGGTAACCGCTAGGGCTTCATCCCCACTATCTCGGACTTGGCGGGGAAGCTAAGGAAATAGTGGGAACGTGGGGGAAGACCAAGTCAAGGTTCTCCTTTGTCTTGGCGTCTTCAAGAGAAGACACCGAAGGGCATAGGCCTTCGGGTGGCGAATTCCCAACTGGTAACCATGTCAATGATGAATGGTTTTACGCCACCAATGACTTATGAAGAAAGACTTGGGTCTTCGTAATGCAATTTCGACTGAGGCCGAAGGGGGGTCCTTCGACCTGATCGGAGGGTACGTCATCAGAAATGTTAGTGACTTTGTTTTAAAATCGATATATTACCGCGATATTTGAGGTATGTCTCTCACCCTACCGGATTTATAAGGTTCACAGTTCATCAACTGAGGCCGAAAAGTCTGTGATATCTAAGGCTGCTCCAGTAAGGTAACTCAATCCCTCTTATTTTCCCTGTCATGTCAGCTTTCTCTCTTCAGCGACTTTCAGGTGATTAGGTGCCCCAGTAAAGGCGACCATGATCAAATTTTTTTTCTTTTTTTTTAATTTAAACATTTTAAACGACAAATTTAAATTTCATTAAAAATAAAAACATTACAATACTAAATAAAAACAAAAATATATTAAAAATAAAAACGATACGAAATCATAAATCATAAATCCTAATCTGAATGCTCCCCGCATGCAGAATCATACAAAGGAGTCCGATAACCGGAAAATTCCTCGATGCGAGCCAAATTTTCCTCGTCTAGCAGAGGTTGCCCAACAAATCTAGCAGACGAACTTGATGCACCTACACCATCGGGTTTGTTCTCCCGATAGCTCCAATTGATTTTGGTGCTGATGTTGTTCGATATCTGTTGAACACACTCCCACAACTTGTCAGCAATGTCGTCGTTTTTGCGGGCTTCATCCATAAAAAATTTGTCGATCACGGCTTTTCGTTCAGGCGTAATGTCGTTGCAAGTCGTGTAGTCTGCTCTCATATGTTGCTTCTCTGCCCTTGCCTGCTCAAACAGATTGATAACGTCTATAATAGTGTTTTTTCGAGCCACATCATCTTCTTCGCATTGGTTTTTAACGTACACTTGCATATCTTCAACGGAATGGGAGAGACGGCAAGCCATAATAAATCTTGTGTTGAGAAGTAGTTTGAGGTTGAATTGTGTGAAATGAGATTTGTGGATTGAAGTGTGTTTATGTTGTGTATTTATAGGGTAGTTTAAAAGTTTTTTTGTTTCAAACGATCAAAAATGAAAAAAGCAACGTTCGATTTTTTTTTTTCTTTTTTTACCGTTAGACAACGTTTGGAATAATTAAATGTGTGTTTCACTCAATCGGCCAGACGACCAACAAGTGAGAATCTTGAGCCACGATCGATTTGTGGCAGAAGGAGGACCGAGTTGTAATCGATCGCCCCAGTCGATCGCATACCATTACTGGGGGCAGCCTAAGGTTCAGAGTCTGCATGTTTACATGATTATTTGAGCAAGGGTAGTGTCTGCACATATTAGTTAGTTTGTTTTATTATTGTCATGGTAGAAAATTGGTCGTGGAAGACAGTTTACAAATAAGCTTGAAGGGATGTTTTACTATTCTTTGAATGTGGTAAAATTTGACCCAGTTACTCAGGAATGGGTTGATTTGGGTTATGTTGTATCTTGCTTGATGGTTATAGGATGATGCAGGGCGTCCCCGACGTGTATTGTTTGTGCATAAGTAATATTATCATTTTAAGGATTTAAAAACTTATTTGGCACACTAATAGTTGAATCATTAAAGTTTTCGGATCAAATTTTTTCTAGTCAACAGAACCCTACCCATACTATAAGGTCCGCGTTTTGGCCCATAACCTAACCCGCCTGACGTGACCATTTTGCCACCTCTAGTATTCTTACTTTCGCAGCTTCATTATGAAGTAAACTGAGAATCTGTTTTCTTTTCACAGTAGAGCTAATATGGTTCTTTAAATGCACTTAGTAATAGGGAAGACAGTTGAGTAAGGTTATAGTGTTATGCTACACGGAAAGCAATTGAGTTATGTTCATTGACCCGTTAATATATTTTCGAGAATCTTAAATGAATTGTATGCATATAATTTGAGTTAGGAGGTTCCTGCTCACTGTGAATATATGACTTTCAGTCTTTGATTCGCTGAACAGACTTCTCCTTGTCGTGTCGCTACTTTCATGTTTTCTTGATTTAATAATGTCCAGGTTTAATAATTATGCAGCTACTGGTTTATAGCAGACTTAACACATCATCTTGATTGACAGAAAATCGTCTAAAACACAATTCTTCTACTTATTAATCTAACTATCCGCATCTGATGTGTTAGCCCCCGGACTTTTGTTACATTGACTTCCATTGGCTGATAAATTTGTGTATTCTAGTCTTCAAAAGAAAAAACTTCCTGCACTAAGTTTTGTGAAACATCGATACATACAAATTACGCAAAACTAATGATGAAATGGCTCAACTCCAAATGTTCAAACATGAACAAAGTCATGGTACTATAAAGATACAACTATGATTAGATTCATCGACTCCAAATTAAGAACAAAATGTGATTATCCCTGAAGGGAAAGAAGAGCAATAGCCTTTAGTGCCCAAAGAAATAGCAAATTTGCGAAGTTTCGTGATATGCTAATCATCCATATCATCGTCATCATCATCGTCGTCGTCATCATCTTCATCATCATAAGCGACCTTTTTCTTTTTCCATTTGTACGCTTCCTCCAAGATTTTTGAAGTGGATGCTTGTGACTCTTCTGGGAAGAGGTAGTCTATGTATTCCTGGTACTTGCAATATACGAAATTAGTAAGCATTCGGATCTTTGCAAAAATTTAAAACAGGATGCAAGTAAATGTCCAAAGCATCTTTGCAGATGCAGAGATTTCAAGACATAAATTAATATACATATGTTGTCAACATTACTACTCAAAAGCTTTTAAGAAATTACATAAATATCAAACCAAATAAGAATCAGATATGGCGATTTTAACTCGATTATGAATGAGTCATTAGGATTATGTTTGGTCTTTCCGTATCAGATAAAATAGTAGCTAAAAAGGAAACGAGTTGAAAGTACCACAAAGCGTATTTTTAATGCGTAAATGTCCTACGGGGTTTATTAAGAAGAACAAAGATCAGATTAGTGTAGAAATAAAGAAATTTTGTAATCATATCTCAGTCATTTTGACAAACTCAAAGTTTTTTAGGATATTGATACTTTGAAGACATTTTGTGACCTCCCAACCCAACAATCTTCTGACCTGTTACCCGACCTGACCATGTGGCTCACTGTATTGTACAGTCTAAAATCTTAGGATAAATATATTTGTTGAGCAAGGCAATGAGCCAAGAACAAATAAGCACACACATCATATGACATAATCACATAAAAGAAGTATAATCATGAGTTTCTCAACATACCCAGCAGGACCGTCATCAATTTCTATTTGCCTTCTCTTCTTCAGTTTCTTGGGCAGCTTAACACGGACCAATTCTATGTCACCCAACTCACCAAAACCACTCTCCATGTTCAACCATTCTTCCAGTAACATGGCCCTCTCCTCTTTCAGCTCAGGAGCTGATGTTCTGTAGTAGCTTACTGCATTTTCAAATACCCCTGATAACAAAGTAAAATAACATAATATAAGAATCATAACACATATAATCAGGATCATTAAAAGGAAACAACAGAGCAACTGCGAGTAACAAGATTAGATGGTTACTTCTGGCATTTTTAATGCACTGTTGCCTCTGTTCTTTAAGCACGTCTTCAGGCAGCTCTTCTTGTTGTTCTACCTCTTCCATGGCAGATGCTTCAAACTTCGCATAACTGATCCACACCTTCAAATGCTTCGTGCGATCCAAAAGCCTCTCATACAACTGCCGAGTCCTTTCAAATTCCCTTTCTGCTATCTCAAAGTCAATGTATGCCTGCAAAAAAGATAGTCATGTTATCTCCATAACCAAAATATGATACCTGATCAACAATTTATAAACTAGCAAGTCTACCCAACTGTTATTGGCACAATAGATAGAAAAGCAGAGTGCACTATAAATTTTGATATCCATAGTCCACAAGAGATGTGGTAACTGGTATAACATTGTTCTGTGTTCTCGTCTAAAACCCCATTAATTAACTATAAGCCAACAGCTCATAGCTTCACAAAATACTTGTCAAATAGACGCTACCTTAAATATAATCCTAGTAGCAAAGGGACTGCAGAAAGAATTTACCAGATAATAAGAGTACAAAGATGAAGTATACATATATTCCTAACAATTAACAGCATTGCATGTGCCAACTAAGGAACATATACAGTTCCTACATGTAAATGTAATATAGGAAAGAAGTGATAAGGTGTTTAACAATCCTATCGAAGTGGGTACCCTCTACCCTAGTATCCTCGTATCATTAACATTTTTACGATCCAGACTTTGCCTTATCTGAATTCCAAGCATTTCAAGTAGTTGCTATAGAACCAGTAACAGATGGCGATGACAGATTCTTTTTTAGAAACTCAATTTACTTAGTGTGCTCATTTACACAAGCTGGCAATAGAAACAGATATGCAAAATCTGAAACTCTCACTACAATATTCAGATATGAAAACTGACCATACAAATGACACCTTAAACACAACCAAGGTTATAAAAAGAAGTATTTACCTTCCACAATAATTCTGGCATGTCTAGTGCAGGTTGCGCAATTGCAAGCTCAAAAATGGCTCGGGCACGCTCAGTCTCCATTAAAGATCTTTCCAACTCAGCATACTTGCTCCATGCGTAGCAATTCTCAGGTGACCACTCCAAATACTTTTCGTATAGCTTCCGACAACGGTCCATGTTACCAAGCTGCAGCTCGATCTCAATATACTTCTTGAAAATCTGTGATTTTGAGTATATAAAAAATATATGTCAGACCAAGAACAAACTAAAAAAGTCAGCAAAATGCTTAATAACTTGAAATTTCAGACTATACCTTATCTTTAGGAGCAATCCCAATTGCATTCCCAAGAACTGCACGTGCACCCGAGAGATTTAACTGCCTGATTTCAAACTGGGCAGCCAATAACCATACTTTTGCAAAAGAGAACTTCTTGTGAGGAATTAGCTTTAAGCACTCACTATACACATCCCTAGTTTGTTGAACATCTTGTGCATCAAGCTCTTCATACAAAGCATAATTAATCCATAAGTAAATGTATCGTTGCCAATATCTTTTCTCATCCGCTGGAGGTACATTAGAAATTGCTCTCTCATAAACCTCTCGGATCCTCTGTTTGTTCCCCACACTCTCTTCTAGTCGTATATAATCAAACCATGAATCATAATTCAGCGGATTCTTTCTAACTTCCTCCTCGTATTGAAACCTTCTTTTCCCAACAATTGCATCTTCAATGCCCTCTCGATCACCGTACTGCTTCTCGAAAGCAACAAACTTTCTGTATAGATCCTCAGCCCGCCCCTTCGGTATATGGTCTAAAGCAAATTTATAGATGCATCTTGCTCTCTCGGTTTCTTTACATTTCTCTTCAAATTCAGCAAACGCAACAAATAAAGTCTCTGCCTCTTCATCGTCTGCCAGCTTATCGACTGCCCTTTCATAACAGTTCCTGGCTCGGGCAATCTCCCCGTTTTTCATCTCAAATTTGGCAAAGCGAATCCAAGCACCGACTTTCGGCAAGCATTGCACGAATCTCTCGTAGATAGCTCTAGCTCGCTCAATCTCGTTGTATCTAAGCTCAAACTTGATATATGAAAGCCATGCTTGCTGGTCGGGCTCCCAGCTCATCCACCTTTCAAAAATTTGTCTGGCACCTATAAGAAGTTAACGAGTCAATATGAGTTAAAATGTATTTGTTTAGATATTCTTAAAGAATGAAATTCTTCGATCTATGCTTCCAGACCTTTTACTCTATTATTTGGGTAGCATGGAGTTCAGATTTAAAATACCTATTAAACTTTACTAGAACGAGACTAAATTCATTCTTCTGGCTAAGGATAAGCCCAAGAGATAACAAATAAAGTACATAAGGTATTTTACTTGGCTACACTACATCCAGAAAGGTTGTGTTACCCGCACCAGTCTTGCTCAGTTGCTCTTAAGATATATTTCACCTTTTAAAGTGAAGCTAACTAGGAGTGTAGGACTACAAATAATTATCGTGTTATTCGATTGAAGAAATTTGTTTGCTCATATAGACAATTGTGTAATGATCATAGGTTATATATAAAGACTAGTTTGTTAGTCATTATCAGATTCAAAGATGTACGCTTATTTAGATGCACAATTGAGTTGCGATCATAGATTTAGAATGGTGTCTACTGATTGTATATTTGGAGCCTTGGAGGCAAGTTCTATTTTGTTGAAGTTAACATTTTTGGAAAATTGTTTGCAGACTGTGTTTCAGCAAGTTGTAGTTAATGGCTGATGTAAAGATGTTGAGCATAGTAAGTCTGGTGCATGGGCATTTTAATTACCCTGAATTTCGTGGTTTTGCACCTAAATCCCAATCAACATCTTTCTATGTACGTACCCTGAGAGAGTAGAACTAGGATGTTTTGGGCAACTAGTATCAACTCTGCAGTCTTCTATACACACATTTGTGTTAAAAAAATGTCATGGTTTAGTGTGTTATCTGGATTGTCAATTATCATTTATACACACACATTTAAATGAAATTTTCCATGAACAATTCTAAGTTCCAACAATATTCGCCGGCCAAGATACATACCCTTCTATATCAATATGCCTACAGCTTTTATCAGTTCATTAATTGAATATTCAACATTGATGGTGTACACATATTTGAAAGGATACCAGTTTTAACATCAAGTGAATTTCTTGTTTGGAATATAACTGGAGGGGGCGGATACTCTAATTAGTTCAAGTTTTGTAAATTCTATCTTTCCCCTTTTAGGATCTAGTTTCAGGTGGGATTGGTTTATAAATGGCGAACCTTTTTAGATGCTCTCAAGTTAATAACGTTGGCATCAAGCGTCTATTAACTATTCAAACTATTGTTAGTTATACATATCAGAAACAAGTCACCAGGCATGGTCGCTTCCTTATTCACCTAAAAGTTCATCTATGTTGAATGCGGGAAGCTTGTTTATTAGTGACACGACCCTTACATCTCTTCACGAATTCTTGCCCTTTCTGCATTACTTATTATATTCATCCATCTGTGTGGTGAAGTGCAGTGATATGTGTCTGGATTGTATATTTTTGTTTCTTTTCCCCTCTACGTCTGTTTTCATTTTCTTTTTGTAAACATGTTCTTTTTTTAGAGGTGGCAATTATTACATATTTACATCTCAGTTAAGTAAGGAGACAATTTCTGTTAAAACTAATTTCAAAGTAGTCAAACGAAAAAAGGTTTGGTTAAAAGACAAGTCAAAAAGAGTTGAAAGTCGCACAAAGGCTGATCCAAATGCTATTTTCCATATTCTATCTTAACAGAGCTCTATGAATAGGTACTCAAACTTAACTATTTGAAGTATACTTGATCTTATCACAAGGACAATAAGTATTTAGGTAAACGGACTGAAACTGCCACCTCTATTCTGTTGTTTCAACAATGCAGAAATTGAACTACATAAGACGATTAATAGAACCACTTAACCATCAAAAGACAAGTAGCACAACTAACCAAACGACCAAAAACAGATTTCAGAAACGAAACTCAGTATTACTCTAAGCCACATAAACTAGTACAATAGAGTTACGAAATTCTGCAAATTAAATTTTAAATCCGGCAAACCCCCTAAGCATTTGTTTTTTGTAAACTAACTAATTCATTCACATATCCTTATAGATACAACGTGCTAACAATAAGTATGTCACCAAAACTTGATATTTTGCAGTAAAACAACCAACTTTAAAGGTTTTTTTCAGAATAAATAATCCTAAAGGTATATAACTCGATAGTTTACTTCTGTCACCTAATTAGCTCAACACTATACACAATGCATAATGCACATCAAACCACTAAGGGGTGTTTTTTAAGCTTATAAACTTATATTATTGCGGCTTATACTTCATAAGCCCATATTTTCTGGCTTATTATGAGCTTATTATGATTTGAAGATAAAAAAATGTATATAAACTGGAAAATAAGACAAAGAAAAATGAGCTTATGAAATACAAGCCAAAATTATATAAGCTGTATATAAGCTTAATAAACACCCCCTAAATAGCTAAAAACCAGTTTGTGAGACGGAATGAAACATAATATTCTTGTTGGCAGTAAGCATAAACTAGTACAACTACAGACAATTACCTCCGCCAAGCAAATTATATATTCGGTAATTCCCCTTGTGAGCTAACTAACTTTTTCAACTCCTAAACATACAATATACTAATCCATAATAATAAGTATGTCACCAAACTTAACAATATGCAGTACAAAACCCGTCTAACATTCCTTTGGCAATACAAAATCCTAAAAAATATATCACTCGGAACTTTACTTAGGGTAGTTTGGCAAAAGTAGTAGTAGTTGTTTATCTTATAAAAGCGTTTGGTAACGTAGCTGGATATGCAGCTACAAAGTGTAAAATGGCGAAGAAAGCTAAACGCTGATACTAAATGCTTCCTCAAGTAGCTAAACGCTAAATCCAAACAACTTTTTAAAGTTTTCATTCCAAATGCTAAACACTCCTAAACATTCTTAAATGCTCCTTGCCAAAGATACCCTTAATCTTACTTCAAAAGGCTTTGTTATTTGTTTTCACTAACTAACCAGATAAAATAGTACAAACAACTTATCTCTGCTAACCAAACTATATATTCATGAACTAACAAACATTTTCACAACTCCTAAAACATACGATATATTAATATAAGTATCTTACTAAACCTTAAATACTCTGTTACACGTCTCGTCCAACATTCTCTTGGCAATACAAAATCCTAAAAATATAACGCCCCTAATTAACTCAAACACTACACACAACGTGTAACACATATTAAAGAAACCGCAAACAGATTATCATACCTGCAATGTTGCCAAGCATCTCCTCCATATGAATATACTTATACCACAACTGATCCACCCTCGGCAACAACGTAACCGCCCTATCCCACACATTACGCGCATGATTAATAAACTTATTCTTCATTTCCACATCAGCATACTTCAACCACATTGTATGATCTCTATAATCCACATCCAACGCGCGTTCCCAAACCGACCTAGCGCGGTTAAAATCCTTCTGACTCTCCTCCCATTTCGCGTACTTTACCCAAACAGATTTATTCCACCTCACGCGGCGTATCAAGTCTTCGAATTCTTTTCGCTTTCGGAGACGGTAGTCTGCGAGTTCTGTGGGGTCGGTTATTTTTTGCTTGGGAGGGCGGATTTCGGCTTCTTGACGCTCCCGGGCTTCGCGGAGGATTTGTTCGGCTGTGATTTGGACAGGGGCGGGGGTTTTGTTTTTGACGCGGGTGGGGCGGGGGAGTTTGACCTCGGTTTCTTTGCGGGTTAGGTAGCCTAGATTTGGGTCTCCTTCTCGATTCGCCATTGTTGATTGGAGAAGATGATTGAATTGGTTTTGAGGGGAGTGAAGATGGGGTGTTGAACCCTAATTGGGTGTGTGTGTGTGTGTGTGTTTTAGATTAAGGGCCCGTCAGCGTGTGGATTCTTTTTGTGGATTATTTATGTGGTTCTAGCATTCCCATATTCAAAATTAACAGCTTACTTGTTTTTGGTTCCTTTGGTTTTGTTTGTTAAAGGGTTTAAGATTAAGGGCCCGTTTGGTTTATAGGTGGGTTTAAGATTAAAATTTGGATTTAAATTTGGATTAGAATTTGGATTTGGGTTTGATGTAAAAGAGAGAAAATATATTATAGTATTATATAAAATTATATATGATTTAGTATTAAATTATATTATATTTTATTATGAAATAATGTAGTGATGAGAACGGTTCACTTGAATTTAACACAAGAAATATTAAAAAATTAATTTTTTGTAAAGATGTGTCAGAAAAGAAATATGAGAGGGTGGGTTTTGCGTATAGTTGAGTTCAGGGGTTTTGAAGTGGGCCCTCCTAACTTGTTTTTTTAACCAAACAATATTATTCAATTCAAAGTCAAGTCTTTGGGGTAAACCCCCTATACCAAACGCCTTGTAAGATTTGGATTAGGATTCAGATTTGGATTTAGGGCTTGTTTGGTTTGTAGGTGGGTTAGATTTGGATTTGGATTTGAATTTACTATATGGTTTGAATTAAATGAGGAGAGAAAAAAATAAATTAAAATAATACTCCCTCCGTCCCATATTAAGTGTTCGCTTACATCATGCACAAAGTTTTACAAAAATTCCACTAACTACACTCTCCACCAATCAAATATCATTTTTACCCACTAAAATCTCATCTCATTGGTTGAAATAGAATATGGACACTTAATTTGGGACATCCAAAGATTCCATTGTGGACACTTAATATGGGACGGAAGGAGTATATATCTGTGGTATTAAGTGATACCACCCAATTTTGAGACTCTATGGGTTTCATTTAATAATTTCATACCTAAGAGCACTTGCAATCATGCCCTAAGTTAAAGTTTAACCTCCTGTCACGTCAGCGTCACATCAGCTTTAACATTTCACCTTAACTCACCCAAAAAAACACTACTATCATAACATCCCAAGGTTAAACTTTAACTCACATATTTTCAAATTCAACCCCTAAACTAAAACAAACACTTCATTTATTAAAAAAACATATCACATTAAACATTAAAACACAAAGTACATTAAACATTAAACACGAATTACATTAAACATTAAAACTACAACGAGATTGATGAAAATAAAACTACTAAAACTTAAGAATACGAATCATCTGAGTTCCAACCCTCGTCACTTGAAGAGGAATAAAACTCGCCATTAAAGAGCTTTGTCTCCATGATGTCAAAGTAGTTATCTCTAAGATATTGAGCTTCCCTGGCTTCTTGTTCACGACGAGCAGTTTCCTCGCGTGTCTCATGTTCCATAATCTCTCTATAGTTTTCTTCGTCCTGTTCAAGTTGACGAAGGGAAGCCTCACTTAACCCAAATGGATTATTTTCAAAATCCACCTGTGGACTGTTAGCAGCTAGATTGTTAACAGGTGGAGTGTTAACAATTGGATTGTTCACAGGTGGAGTGTTAACAATTAGATTGTTAACAGGTGGAGTGTTTAAAAATACATTTTCCGGTTGGAAAACCGGAAAGACATCTTCAGGTGGTGTTGAGTAAACTTCAAATTCTTCTGGAGTTGGAAAGCTAGTTTCCGGCAACTGTTGTGGACTTGGGAATTGCTAAGAAAAATCTTTGCGAGACATTTTTTTGTGTGTGAGTTGTGTGTGTAACTTGTGTGTGTAAGTTGTGTGTTCTAAAAAACTCTGGTAGAGTTGTATATATAGGCAGAGTTGATTTTGAATTTGAATAAATCCCGCTCATATTTGATTTTTAAATTTCAAATTTGAATTTAAAGATATCTCGCTCAGAATTAACCAGTATAATTTAAATTTGAATATGAATAGATTGAGGAGGTGTAAGTAAAAATTTATTTGAAATGGTTTAGGGGGTGAAATGATTTTTTTTTTACTCTACCCTTAACGCCCCGTTACTGGGGTAACTTGGGGCCTTTAACGCCCAAATAACTTGGGGCTTGGTGCGGGTAACTTGCCTTAACGCCTCATAACGTGGGAATAATCCCCCCCCCCCCACGTTATGATTGCAACTGCTCTAATAGTGGGACCTACATGCAACCAAACAACTAGATTAAGGTATCATTTCATGACTTCATTTCAAATGGTGTATACCAAACGGGCCCTTAGTGTAGGTTTTAAATGAAATGATGAGAGAGAACAATACAATAAAGTAATATATTATTTATTTTTTAAATGTATATAATCTATAGAATTAAACATAATACTATTTTAAAAATAAACAAAAAATATATGAATAGTAGAGATTAAAGAATGGCCTACTAAAAGGAAAGGATTTGATAAAAGTAGTCAAAATACTTTAGATTTGTAGATAGCTCATATCCGGTACTTATTGCTATTTTTGAGGCCCACCTAAACATACCAAACAACAAATTTAGGCATCAACCCTAAATCCAAAGGCTACCCCTCAAACAAAACGGACCCTAAATACTAATATGTTTGGTTTGTGGTTTGGTTAAAAAAAAGTGAATCAATCTATCAAAAATCATTCCTACCTAGTAAGGTAGGAATTATTTTATTTTCATGTGGGTCATACATTTTCTACTCTATCTCTCCCTTCATAATTATTATAAATAATATTAATCCAAAACCAAATCCAAATTCGAATCTAATTCCAAATCCGAATCCGACACCCTCGCCAAACCAAACGCACCCTTACTTTTTTGGCTTTTATAAGCCTCAATTTTTAGTTTTATTTTGACATTTATGGTTTTTGTAAGTTTATAAGTCAACTGAAAATTTGAGATTTATGAAGGGTAAAAGCCATAAAATAACAACGTACTTTCTCAAATTTACCGAGTTGAAACACATACTTTTTTATTAACATATATACTCACGTACTTTCGAATTTTGTTCCGACTTCACCCATATGACCGATTTATATTAATATAATATTATATTAAATAATATTATTTTATTACAATATGGGTAAAGTCGGAACAAAATTTGAAAGTACATGGGTGTATATGTTAATAAAAAAGTATGTGTTTCAACTCGGTAAATTTGAGAAAGTACGTTGTTATTTTATGGCTTTCACCCGATTTATGAAATATAAGCTCAAATCAAATAAGTGTATAAATTCATATATAAGCTTAAACAAACACACTTTACAAATCGGAAAATATCACATTCACGTTAGTTGTATAAAATAATGTTCCAGCACATTTTATAAATGCGTATTCAAAATGATATTGTATTATAATTCTATTTTTCACCCTTCATATTTAGTTGATAAATTATTATGTGGATGGAATTTCGTAAACTCTTTGTGATTTTAAACATTGCTCTTATAAGTTAGGAAAAAACCTGTTTTTTGTTAACTTTCTAAATTTCTAATCGTAATACTCCGGTATATATTATTAGGGTCCGTTTGGTTTGTAAGTGGGTTTAGAATTGGATTTGGATTTGGGAATGGTTTGAAAGAAAAGTATGAGAGATAAAATTAATATCTATTTAATTTATATATTTATTTAAAGATTTTTTATTATTTAATTTAAATATCTTTTAATAAAAAGACAAATAAAATGAAACAAAAAGTGAAATGTGTGGCTCACAAATGTGTGTCAGAAGGAATCGGTTCAAAATGCACCAATTATATAATGAATGAGATTTTGATAATGACTCCATTATTTTTTATTAAATCTACTCACCAAACGTTGGAATTCAGCTCTAATTCTAATCTTTCATTCTAACCCCTCAAACCAAACTGCCCCTTAGTACCTTTGTGTTTCTTTTTCAATATCTCTTTTTCTCATTCCATAAAATCTATTCCCTGCTAACATTTTCTCTACTCGCACTAGTTGCTCTATTGTGTTTGATTTTAAAGGTAACAGAAAAGAATCATGCATAAATGGAACATAAACTTTGATACTAAAAAAAAATTAGTATATGTTTTGTCCGAATAAATTTGAGTGAAAAAATAAGAAGAATTATGCATTTACTAAATGAAAACCACGTATGCATGTTCCATCCTGAATTTGAAGGTATACTTGTTTCTTTTAAAAGTTAAATGGGCTTATTTTGTGTGATAATCATATCCCAAACATTGTCAAACATAACCAATAGAATAAGTATCCCTGATCTCATACCATTTTCTTATGAAAACAATATTCATAGTAATTTCAGGGGTACAAAACAAACACACCCTGAATAAACTAACAAGGGGTATGTGTGTCGAAACTTGTTGGAGCTGATAGTTGTAGCTATAGATTTTAGGATAATGAAGCTAGAGCTTTTATATTTTGATATAAATGACACAAAAGGACATTCAAATAAATTTATTAATATTAGTTAACACTAATGTAATTAACCATTTAGAAAGTTTCCACTCTCTTGAGTAGCTACCTCAATTAGTCTTGAGAAAAAAAAAACTTTTGAATCCCACAGGCTCTTATGATTTTCTTGTTAAACAAAACCATATTAGAAGCTAGCTTATTTTAAAATTTTGAGCACTCAAAAACTATCCTCAAAACATACTCACTGTCTTTTGTTTAAATAGTAAGATACTGTTTCTAGTGTTTTGATTTAGTAATATATTTTTTATTGTTTCACTTAGGTTTTTATATTAAACGATTCATGTTCATCAGCGTATTGCATCATTAGTGAGGTTTTTTGTGCTTCGGTGATATTCATTAGATGACATGGCATAGTGATTTAGCATAACTAGGGGGCAAGGGTTTTGTTTTTGACGTGGATTGGGTGGAGTAGTTTGACTTCGGTTTCTTTGCGGGTTAGGTAGCTTGAATTTGGGTCTCATTCACGATTCACCATGGTTGATTGTTTAAATTTGTTACGTATTTGAATTTCCCGGGTCTTTCTAAAAGGAGTTAAGATGGGGATATGAAACCCTAATTTTTAAAAGGAGTTAAGATGCGGATATGGAACCCTAATTGGGTATAGAGGGTGTGTTTACATGGTGTATTTGTAAGAATGTGTATAATTAGGGTAAAAGGTCAACGACTCACTCAAAATTAAAAGGAAATTCAGTGTGTTTGGTGTGAGGTTTAGTAATCAAGGAATGACAATATAAAAGGTGTATTTGGCGCACAAGCTTATGAAAGATTTTATAAACTATTAGCTTTCACAAACTCAAGCTAATAGAAATTAGCTTTAGAAATAAGTAAACTTGTATATATTTAAATTATTTAAATGTCCCTAAAGTATTATGGATAAATATACAAAAGTTTAGAATATATGTTAGCTAACTTAATATATCTTTATGTATTTTTACAATAATAAATTTAAATACAACTAATTCGCCATACACTTAATGCATATTTTTTTTGTTATTTCAAGGATATTTGTATCTATATACTAAAAAGCGTACACTTTTGTGTCCAAAGCAGGTTTTTCACAACAATTGTCTATGCCACGTGCCTTACCCTGAATGGACAAGCATTAAATGGGCATTAAATGAACTTCACCGCCTCTCTCTCATTCATCTTCTCCATCACTAAAATCCACCGCCTCTCTCTCATTAAAAAAGATCCACCGCCTCTTATAGCTATTTCAGTTATTCTCTAGAATCCACCACACACACTTCTCACCGCCTCAGAACAGGTCGGTGGTTTCTACGCGTTTCTTTGATGTCGGTTCCTCTCCTTGGCTGGGTTAGTGTTGTTTGATGAACAAATTGGTGAGCAGCTACATATTTGTCATTCGTTTTGGCTAAATCTGATGATTATATGTTGATGGTTTAAGATAGTTTCAATCAGTAACGAAGTTTTTGGTTTACTTTCATCTCCTTCATGCCTGATGTCTCATAAGTTTTACTTCTATTGAGTTTTTATTACAAGTAATTATGTCTTAAAAGATTGAAACTTTCTTATTTGCAGGTTTTTTTTTGCAGGTGTGAGTTTTTTTTAGGTTCGGAGCTACTGAGGGTCAAGAAGTTTGATGACATAGCTTCCATGTATATCCAGATTTTCTTACAAATTTGAACAACTTGCGACAGATCACTAAAGTTTATTTGTCTTTTGGGGTTCATATTATGATTATATGATTATTAGTTGTCATATTTATTTAAAAATCTTATGAAACCAAATGATTTTGTTGCAATTTTGAGTGCGGGACAAGTGTGCCGTAGGTGGGTTTGGAAATTGTTTTAGAAATTGAGGTTAGTGTGTCGAATGAAGATAGTTTTATACAGAACTAAAGTGTGTTTTTTGACTTTTGTGTTTTTGTATAATGGAATGTAGGTTAGGGAAATCGAGAGAGAAGATCGTGTAGAAGTATAAAGTGGGCAAGGGAAAGATGCAAAACCGAGTGTAACACCCCCAAATTTGGTTTAGCGGAAGCATACGTGTTATTTGGGAGCGTTACGGGATCGGTGAATCATAACACAAGTAATAAAGAACGGAATACATACTCCGTTTGATTTCATAAACTAGTTTTAAAACATTGTCTTACAACATAATTTAAGTAAATGGGTACATTCCATTAGATTTAGTGGTCCCCATGTAAAAACATCATTTTTGTGTAAAAACACTTCTTTAATACTACTACGACCATACATCCGCTTCTTGCCTTGTCTTCATGAACATAACTTAAACACCTGAGAAAATATGCTAAAAGGTCAGCTAAAAGCTGGTGAGTTCATAGGTTTAAATTAAAATAGTAAACTTGGACCATCAAAAGGCATATAATCATTACAACGAATATAATGATATATGTATGAATGTCTATTACGTTAGCTCTAAGTTCATGCAACCGATACTACGACAGTTTCTGTATGCTAAAAGATGTCATACAATATAGGGGCCCATAGCAAGTGTTTTGTCCCTCAACACTTGATCCCGACATGGTATACGTTTCGCCTTGGCCTAAGTATGGCCAACCGAACGGAGGAGTCACCCTCAATAGATCTATTTATAACATTCGCGTTTCCCAATGGGGAATTGACGGTTCATGAAAAAAAAGGGCATTCTCTAGGGACATAAGGGCTTAGGCTAAACCACGTAATAGTAATCATGTAATAGTTTTGGTCCGTAAAATGTTTTTGCATATTTCTCACCCCAAAATGTATAAAACAATTTATCAAGTAAAAGTGGGGCTATGAAACTCACCTTAGCAAATGTGCAATCCAAATGTGGGATTAGTGATGGTTGTGGAGCGGCACCGACACACGACCTAGATAAGGAGGGCAATGTTTTAGTTCATCGTTTTTAAGTATTGCTTACTTTACGTAGTTCAATGGCTCTTATAATTGTAGCGAAACTAAACTTTTAGTTTTGGAAAAATGATTCTTACTAGTAAGTATACGAAGTATATACATTTTTATGTTGTCATTATAACGGTTTTAGAACTCGAAATCTGGTTTGAATATAACAATTTACTAGTAAGTATATAAATGGGTATATACTTATTTAAGTTGACACAAAATGGTGTTGTCAAACATGTATATATAAATTATTTATTTTCTAATTGCATTTAGAAAATATCCAAGTTATATTTGAAGATTTTCGAACTTAATATATGATAAAATGGCATAGCGGTCTCTATTTATTTATCATAACTTGTTCCGTACATATATATATATATATATATGTCGTTTTAAACGGAAGTTTTTCTTGACATACGTTTGCTCATAAATTCGACGTTAAAAGTGGTCGTAGACATTGTTAGGCGAAACGTGTTTTAAAACACTAGTTGTTTATGTCGAATTATTACACATTTTGAGTTTATTTTTGCGGTTTGGCTTGGACTACCAAATGAATATCCGAATTGTTATGGGCTGTGGCCCGTGTTGCTTGCAGCAGGGAACGAGGATTGGGCCTGGGCCCGAAATGAACACATGTAGAAATGGGCTTGGCTACTTGATAGCGCATGAAATCTTTGTTGGGGTGCTAACTGAGCTGCGGCCCAAGTGATACAAAAAAAAATGTTTTGTACTAAGTTTTAACTTCTCAATAAAATGTCAAGTACTAGTATGCTTTTATAGGTAGACATGTACTAGTTTTTAAGAGACAGATTACCTTCCAAACCTTGTTACTCGTGGGTCAATATTGATGCAAGTGGGAAAAGTAGTTAAGTGCTTCAACTTGACATTTTTATGACTCAAACACATTTTATTTTGATGGAAAGTCTTCCTTGTTGAAAATGAAGTAACGAAGGAAAGTGGCTATGGTTGGAGTTTGTTTCTAGCGAGACTTGGCTAATCCCTTTATTGAAAGTATGAGCAAGGCGTGACGAAACATGTGTTTGGGTCGAGTACTACTCGACTTGGTCCCATTCTTAGGTCGACACAATAATTTCGACATAAGGCTCCTAGTTAGAAATCTAGCATGTAAGGTGTCTGTTTCATGTTTCATTCTAGGGTGATGTTTTATCCGAAAGAAAAGTACGACATATGACTATTTTTGTGGCCTCGCAATGCCATACGGAGACTAGCACCCTACGGGGGTATTTGTGACTCGAAGACAACTAACCCAACATACAAGCTTTTGGATAGTGTAGTGGGTTTACTAACCCGATACTTCTTATGTCGAGACCATCAACAATGAGTGACTCGAAGAAGGTTAGTCATGCTAAATTTCCGAGTACTAAACTTCTCACCTATGACTTCAAAACATCACCACTGTGGAGACAACCACAGTGGGTTTTCGCCCATTTTGACCTTTCCAACGAAGCCTAATCAAGAAGGAGCGTTTGATGACACATAAAAGTATGGAATTTGGTATTCTTAACTTGGGTCTTCTCCTAGGCGGACAAAATAACTCTTACTCAAGTCTTAGATCCTATACCAATGAGACTCGGATTTTTCTCTTCTAACACTTAGCACTTAGTTTGCTTGTTTTTTTTTTTTTCATTATTCTCGACAAGATGGTAACAACAACCCAACGACAACATCAATTCAAACATGACAAATTTTTCATTAATTCTCAAGGTGCTTTACAAACATTCAAGACACTTAACAATTAACTACTAAGTTCATAAATTTTAACAAGGTATAAGGTTGAAACAATTTCTTACAACGAAGATGATGACAATAAATTCGAAGGCCAACCCGAGAGTCTATCACCACCCACAATTCCAATCGATCTTGAGCACAACACAAGCAAGGCTTCTTCTCTCCTTAGAGCTTTCTTACCCTTTTTGTGGTGGAATTTAAAGTGTGACTCTCAGGGGGGGGGGGTCTCGGATGGGAATAAAAAGGAGAACACAAGAGTAGTTTTTGGCTAACTTTTTCATCTTGCCATTTGTTTTGAAGCCGAAAATAGCTAACCTCCAAAACCAAACAATTCTTGGATTGGTGTAAAGATTTGTTTTGTGATTCAACTTGATCTTTCTTGGACTCCTTTGAAGGGCAGCGGCGCACTATGAGAGGCTTGGGGAAGCCAAAACTTTCATGAAAATGGTATGAAAGGGGAAAAGTAGGTTGGGTACACATGTTGGGTTATCTTCTTTTGAAGATATTCGGCCTAAGTGATGTTGCAGAGATAGGAGGTGAAGAAGAGATTTTGGATATCTCCCTTTTGTTTTCCTTGGGAAGAGATGCTATCTCTTTTTAGAGAGAGAGGCGTACGAAAGTTTGGGGAAACAGCCAAGAGAGTGACGACAAAATAGGAGAGAAGAGGAGGAAGTTTATTTGGGGTAGGTAATGTATTTGTAATTTATTAAATTTGTGAAAGTCTTATTATTATATATTTTTTTTTATATATACTTTACTTAATAAGTTTTGTAGATTAAGAGTTACGGTTGTGTTAAATATGTTTGTGTCTCGTGAATTAAGACCGTGACCGAAGTATCATTATTGGATAACTTTTATAGCTTAATGTCTTATAGTTACGTGTCGGAAATATTATCATCCTTGAAATCTTTTCCATTACGAAGGTTTATTATTATTTGCTTTGTTTGCCCTTATCATAGTGTCGGTACGCGTGCAGTGTCGTCATTGGGGAAAACGAGATAACCTCTCGTCTTACAATTTAAATCATAAGACAAAATGAAATATTCATAGAATGATATGAATGCAGAAGTGATGCAGTCATCTATTGTATGCGAGTTAACTACTCAAATGATCAAGCAAAGCTTATGTATGCTTAATGACTTAGGCTTAGTAATAATAAATTACTAATTATCAGTTAAATTTTAGTGAAAATTTACCGTGTGTCACATCCTCCCCGCCTTGGAAGAGAAAACCGTCCCCGGTTTTCAGTTAGGATTACTTGGTGAAGTAGAGAAAAGGTGTGGGTATTTGCGCTTGAATTGGTCTTCACGCTCCCACGTGTATTCCGGACCTCTTTGAGAGTTCCAACGGACCTTGACGATCGGGATGCGGCTTTGCTTAAGCCGTTTGATTTCTCTATCCATAATTTCAATGGGTTCCTCAACAAAATTCAATCTTTCGTCAACTTGAATTTCTTCCAAAGGAATGGCAAGAGTTTCGTCGGAAAGGCATTTCTTTAAGTTGCACACGTGAAACACGTTGTGCACAGAGCTGAGTTCTTGTGGTAATTCGAGTCGGTAGGCTACCGGTCCGATTCTCGTGAGAATTTTGAAAGGTCCAATATAACGAGGATTTAACTTTCCACGTTTTCCAAAACGGATCACGCCCTTCCATGGCGCAACTTTGAGCATAACTTTATCTCCCACTTGGAACTCAAGTGGTTTCCTTCTTTTATCTGCGTAACTCTTTTGGCGGTCACGAGCTGCTTGTAGTCGGCTTTTGATTTGTGCAATCTTCTCAGTAGTTTCTTGGATTAACTCCGGACCAGTAAGTTGACTTTCTCCAACTTCGGCCCAGCACACAGGTGATCTACATTTCCGACCATAGAGTGCTTCATATGGTGCGGCTTTGATACTTGTGTGATAGCTGTTATTGTAAGAAAACTCGGCTAGGGGCAAGTGCTTATCCCAGCCATTTCCAAAGTCTATCACACATGCTCTTAGCATATCCTCTAGTGTTTGGATTGTTCTCTCGCTCTGTCCATCAGTTTGAGGATGGTAAGCGGTGCTCATGTCGAGGTTAGACCCTAAAGCATCTTGAAGTGATTTCCAGAAGTTTGAGGTGAAACAGCTATCTTTGTCTGAAATGATGGAAATTGGTACACCATGGCGTGCGATGATTTCCTTCAGGTATAGTTGTGCAAGTTTTTCCATTCCATCACTTTCTTTCATCGGTAGGAAATGTGCTGACTTGGTGAGACGGTCAACTATTACCCAAATAGTGTCGTAGCCTTTAGAGGTTTTAGGTAACTTAGTGATAAAGTCCATTGTTATGCGTTCCCATTTCCATTCGGGAATGTCGGGTTGTACTAGTAGACCTGAGGGTCTCTGGTGTTCGGCTTTAACCTTTGAACAAGTTAGACACCGGCTGACATATGTTGCAATGTCGGCTTTAATGTTAGGCCACCAGTACAATTTCTTCAAATCAAGGTACATTTTGTCGGATCCTGGGTGGATGGAGTATTTAGACTTGTGGGATTCATGCATAATAATGTCGCGAATTCCTCCGTAGAGTGGTATCCAACTTCGCTCTTTGAAACACAAAGTTCCATCCGACCTCTTCACGAATCCATTTTCACTCTCTGGCATTCCGTAAAGGTTCTCATTCGGACGATTTTCCTCTTTGAGTGCTTCCAATTGAGCCTCAAGAATCTTGGTTGGGAGGGGTGAACTAATTGTCATACCCAAGGATCTGACTCTAAGAGGTTTTGGTCGCTCTTTCCTACTGAGAGCATCAGCAACTACATTCGCTTTACCCGGATGGTAACGAATCTCACAGTCATAATCACTGAGTAATTCCAACCATCGGCGATGTCTCATGTTTAGTTCTTTCTGATCCAGAATGTGTTGTAGGCTTTTGTGATCGGTGTATACGACACACTTTGTGCCATACAAGTAGTGTCTCCAAATTCTGAGTGCGAACACAACTGATCCTAACTCCAAATCGTGTGTCGTGTAGTTCTTCTCATGAGTCTTCAATTGGCGAGAGGCGTATGCTATCACCTTCTCTCTTTGCATTAATACTGCTCCGAGCCCCTTATGTGAAGCGTCGCAATAAACAACAAAGTCTTCACTACCCTCAGGTAAGGCCAGAACAGGTGCACTACACAACTTTTCTTTAAGGAGTTGAAAAGCTTCTTCTTCTTTTTCTCCCCAGTCAAACTTGGCGTTTTTCTAGGTTAGCTTGGTTAAAGATTTGGCAATCTTTGAGAAACCTTCAATGAATCTTCTGTAGTATCCAAATGAGTCATAAGAATTGGCGTATTTCAGTAGGAGTTGTGGGTGTCGCCCAATCCTTTATCGACTCGATCTTAGCGGGATCTACATGTATGCCCTGACTGTCGATTACATGTCCTAAGAATTGCACAGTAGGTATCCAAAATTCGCACTTTGAGAACTTCGCATACAGTTCTTCCTTCTTCAACAATTCCAAGATCAATCTAAGATGCTCTTCGTGTTCTTTCACACTCTTGGAATAAATTAGGATATCGTCAATGAATACGATCACAAATTTATCCAAGTAGGGTTTACACACTCGGTTCATGAGGTCCATGAACACAGCTGGTGCGTTGGTTAACCCAAAAGGCATGACTTGGAACTCGTAATGTCCATAACGAGTTCTGAAGGCGGTTTTGGGAATGTCTTCTTCCCGAACTCTTAGTTGATGGTATCCAGACCTTAAGTCGATCTTTGAATAAACACTCGAACCCTGAAGTTGGTCGAATAAGTCATCGATTCTCGGTAGTGGGTAGCGGTTCTTAATGGTTAGTTTATTCAATTCACGATAGTCAATGCACATCCTGAAGGTTCCGTCTTTCTTCTTGACGAACAGGACTGGTGCTCCCCAGGGTGATGAGCTTGGTCTAATGAATCCTTTTTCCGCAAGTTCCGACAACTGGTTTGATAACTCCTGGAGTTCCGTTGGAGCTAATCGATAAGGTGCTCTTGCCACTGGTGCGGCACCAGGCACTAAATCGATCTGAAATTCAACCTGTCGGATCGGCGGAAGTTCTGGTAAGTCTTCGGGAAAGACTTCAGGGAATTCTTTTACTATCGGCACGTCCTCCAGACGTTTTTCTTCCCCTTCTTTTTCGTCCTTTCCGGTGACTTGTGCTAGGAAGATATGACATCCTTCCTCGATACACTTTAACACCTTGGTACAGGAAATGACATGCAGTCGTGAAGCGTTTCTTCTGTCACTTCTGTCTCCTTCTATTGTTAGGACTTCTTCTCCATAGGGTATTCGAACGAGCTTCTCGTCACAAATGATGGCAGCATGATATTTTGCTAACCAATCCATCCCGACAATGACATCGAAACTACCCAATGCTACTGGTATCAAGTCGATATTGAATGGGTGGTTTAACAGGTTAAGGGTGCAACCTCTTATGATGGTATCCACCCTTTCCATGTTACCGTTAGCTAGTTCCACGTTGTATGCATTTCCTAATGCAGTTGGGGCAATATCGAGTAGTGGACTAAATGTATTGGAAACAAAACTCCTATCGGCTCCCGTATCAAACAATATGGATGCATAACGGTTATTTATAAGGAACGTACCCGTCACAACATTCGGGTCTTCCCGAGCTTCCAATTTGGTTACGGCATAGACTCTCCCACGAGCTCCTTCTCCATTTCCTTGATTACTCGTTTGTCCAACATTTCCCTGAATCCTGCCGTTCCCATGGCTTCCTGGATTTCCTCGGTTTCCTTGATTTCCTTCACGGCCTTGGTTTCTGGTCTTTCGGCATTCATTCTTATAATGCCCTTTTTCACCACAACCAAAGCAAGTTATATTAGCTTTTGGGTCCTGAGCTGGAGCTGTTTGAACTGTCGCCAATGATTTGGACCTGCAGTTCCTGGTTAAGTGTCCGATTTTCTGACAATTACGGCACTTGACGGTACACTGCCCCTTGTGATGCAGTGTGCATCGATTACACAATGGTGCAGTCCCTGAGTACGGTTTTCTTTCTCCAACATTCACTGCATAAGCTCTAGCAACATTTTGCCTCTTGTTTTGATTGTTGCGGTTGTTCCTACTGTTGTTGCCACGGTATTCATAGTTGTTGTAACCTTGAGAATGGTCATCCCATTTCCTCTTATTGTCGACCACTTTGTCCATGGAATCCTCAATCACTTGGTCCATGAGTTTGTTGGCTACTTCGATGGTTTCATGGAGATCAGCAGCCTCAGAAGTGGTTACATTGCCCTTGATAGGTTGGGGCAGTCCTCCGATGTATCTCTCTAACAATCGGGTCTCAGTGGGAACCATTTCAGGACACAATAAGGCTAGTTCTTGAAATCGCTGATTATAAGCAGCCATATTGGTGCCTTGAACCTTGAGGTTCCAAAACTCATGTTCGAGCTTCTTGATCTCATTACGAGGACAGTACTTTCGAAGTACCATTTCCTTGAAGTTCTTCCATGGCATGGCATAGGCAACATCGATACTAGCGGATTTCAGAAAATTGTTCCACCAGGTCAGAGCAGCATCCGTGAAAGTGAATGATGCATACTTAACCTTAGATTCTTCTTCACAATTGCAGATTCGGAACACAGTCTCGAGCTTTTCGATCCATCTAGTCAGACCGACAGCTCCTTCGGTTCCACTAAAGCTTTCAGTCATGGTTTTACGAAAGTCTTGATAAGTACAAGTGCGGCTGTGAGTGGGTGGTCTTGAAGTTCCAGCATTAGTAGACGAGTGGTTTGCTGCAGCCAAAGCGGCGTTTACCCGCTCATTGACTAGCTGGTCGATCATGGCTTGATTCATGATAGGTTGGATTGGAGTAGCCCTAGCAGGAGTAGTGGCTTCAGCAGTCTGATCGTGTGTGACTCTGTTTGGAATAGCAGTGTTTGCAGCTTGGTTGCGAGTAACCCTCGCTGGGATAGGAGCATTGGGAGCTCCACCAGGGTTGGTACGTTTGGATCTTCGTTTTGGCGGCATTTCTGCAGTAAGAAAGGTGATAAGATATATGACCTTTTAACCAAGGTAAGTGCCAAGTAATAGTGTGGTTATCGTAGATAGATCATATGAGCAATCTATAAAAGTAAAGACAATTGGGTAGGGGAAAATAAGTTTGACATAGATAGAATTTCGGTTACAAGGTTCCTACGGTACATGATGAGATACTAGCTGGAATACAGCCGAAATACAACGGAATACAACGGAAATACAATGGAAGTACAACGGAAATACAACTGAAATACGAGAATAATAACTAACACTAACTGTTATAGTTCAGTTTAGTGTAATACATCATGCAATAGGATCTAAGGATGTCCACGCTCGGTACGTAGTCGCTCGATGGTAGCAACTAACTCTCGCTGCGTATCCTCCAAACTCGCGATACGCCTCATCTGAGATGATAACATAGACTCTAGACCAGTAGTCCTCTGCAATCCTTCTCTGACAATATCTCTAGAAATCCACTGGACGCTCTCTAGCTCCTCTAGTCGTCCGTGTATCTAAGCCTGACCTCTACCCAAGGCTCGTACCCTGCTGTCCAACTCTCTGACGTCCTCAACCTGAGTCTCAACCCTAAAACCCAGTCGCATCCTCTCGTGTCTCTCGAGCTCCACACTCTCAAACAATACATCAGTAACTCGGTCTAAACCCTCAACACGCTGCTCGCAAGCTTGCAAGCGTGTTGGATCGATCCTCTCTAGCTGATCAGAATGGACTCCTAGCAGAGTCTCCCGAGAGTCCAACTGGATAAATATCCTCTCAATGAGGGTCGGATCACCATCTGGAGATCCCGATAGGTCTGGCTCGGTCTGTGCCTCAACCGTGCAGCTTCCTCAATGGTCTCAAGTTGTCTAGTGGTGCGAGCAAGGCGCTCCATGTCTGCTGCAGATGGTATGAATGAAGGTGATGATGGACTATAGCTCGGACTCGCGATGTGTGGTACATAACTAACCATACAATCAATATCTCTCCAAACAGCCTCATCACTCTCCTCCCGGCTACGGAGGAAAGCGCTCTCTGTCCCAATCCAAATGGTGCAGAATATCCATGTCATCGCTCAATCTCTGAGCCATCCTGGAGCTCTGTCCTAACTCATGTATACTCTGGACAATCTCCAGACCCTGTGTACTCATATCTGCTGCTATGCTAACATGTCCAAGGACACTCTCAATCGGCATAGGCTCTGGTAGCTCCTCCTCAGGATCCTCTTCCGGATCTTCTTCCGGGTCTTCATCTGAGTAGGAATCAGTAGTCCTCCTGAGTCTTTGGTGAGGTGGTGACTCAGTGGATGATGGTGTCAGTGACTCTGAAGTAGTAGGAGGACCCATGTAAGCAGCGCGGGTCATCCGAGAAGCTAGTGCAGGCACATATGAATACCGCTCTCGATATCCAGGTACTCTCACAATCATGCGGGGTTTTTGCCTGCGCGTCAACAAAGCTGATGGAGTGGTGGTAAGGGTAGGTATAGATGAAGTAGGTGCAATAACTGGCTGAGCTGCTAATGTGGCATGTACGTATGGATCAGTGGCTAAGTGTGCAAGCTGGCGGATGGTCGGTGAGTGAGCTAGTAGGATGTCCTCCTGAACATCGTGAGGAAAGGCTGGTGAAGGCATAGTCTGTGACAAGACGGTGCATATGTGTAAGTATGTGGAAAAAAAATATGCTCATGAGGAATATGAAGTGGTGCATAAGTAAATAGGAGATAAAACATGTAATCCTATTTAAATAAATTCTAAGTAAAATGACAAGTAAGGCAAGTGGCAGTCGGCGGTCGTAGTATGATGTTTTTAGTGAAAAGTAGTTATAGTTTAGGGTTTATATGTACCTACTTCTCTATAACTTAGGCTCTGATGCCAATCTGTAACACCCCCAAATTTGGTTTAGCGGAAGCATACGTGTTATTTGGGAGCGTTACGGGATCGGTGAATCATAACACAAGTAATAAAGAACGGAATACATACTCCGTTTGATTTCATAAACTAGTTTTAAAACATTGTCTTACAACATAATTTAAGTAAATGGGTACATTCCATTAGATTTAGTGGTCCCCATGTAAAAACATCATTTTTGTGTAAAAACACTTCTTTAATACTACTACGACCATACATCCGCTTCTTGCCTTGTCTTCATGAACATAACTTAAACACCTGAGAAAATATGCTAAAAGGTCAACTAAAAGCTGGTGAGTTCATAGGTTTAAATTAAAATAGTAAACTTGGACCATCAGTAAAGGCATATAATCATTACAACGAATATAATGATATATGTATGAATGTCTATTACGTTAGCTCTAAGTTCATGCAACCGATACTACGACAGTTTCCGTATGCTAAAAGATGTCATACAATATAGGGGCCCATAGCAAGTGTTTTGTCCCTCAACACTTGATCCCGACATGGTATACGTTTCGCCTTGGCCTAAGTATGGCCAACCGAACGAAGGAGTCACCCTCAATAGATCTATTTATAACATTCGCGTTTCCCAATGGGGAATTGACGGTTCATGAAAAAAAAGGGCATTCTCTAGGGACATAAGGGCTTAGGCTAAACCACGTAATAGTAATCATGTAATAGTTTTGGTCCGTAAAATGTTTTTGCATATTTCTCACCCCAAAATGTATAAAACAATTTATCAAGTAAAAGTGGGGCTATGAAACTCACCTTAGCAAATGTGCAATCCAAATGTGGGATTAGTGATGGTTGTGGAGCGGCACCGACACGCGACCTAGATAAGGAGGGCAATGTTTTAGTTCATCGTTTTTAAGTATTGCTTACTTTACGTAGTTCAATGGCTCTTATAATTGTAGCGAAACTAAACTTTTAGTTTTGGAAAAATGATTCTTACTAGTAAGTATACGAAGTATATACATTTTTATGTTGTCATTATAACGGTTTTAGAACTCGAAATCTGGTTTGAATATAACAATTTACTAGTAAGTATATAAATGGGTATATACTTATTTAAGTTGACACAAAATGGTGTTGTCAAACATGTATATATAAATTATTTATTTTCTAATTGCATTTAGAAAATATCCAAGTTATATTTGAAGATTTTCGAACTTAATATATGATAAAATGGCATAGCGGTCTCTATTTATTTATCATAACTTGTTCCGTACATATATATATATATATGTCGTTTTAAACGGAAGTTTTTCTTGACATACGTTTGCTCATAAATTCGACGTTAAAAGTGGTCGTAGACATTGTTAGGCGAAACGTGTTTTAAAACACTAGTTGTTTATGTCGAATTATTACACATTTTGAGTTTATTTTTGCGGTTTGGCTTGGACTACCAAATGAATATCCGAATTGTTATGGGCTGTGGCCCGTGTTGCTTGCAGCAGGGAACGAGGATTGGGCCTGGGCCCGAAATGAACACATGTAGAAATGGGCTTGGCTACTTGATAGCGCATGAAATCTTTGTTGGGGTGCTAACCGAGCGGCTCAAGTGATACAAAAAAAAATGTTTTGTACTAAGTTTTAACTTCTCAATAAAATGTCAAGTACTAGTATGCTTTTATAGGTAGACATGTACTAGTTTTTAAGAGACAGATTACCTTCCAAACCTTGTTACTCGTGGGTCAATATTGATGCAAGTGGGAAAAGTAGTTAAGTGCTTCAACTTGACATTTTTATGACTCAAACACATTTTATTTTGATGGAAAGTCTTCCTTGTTGAAAATGAAGTAACGAAGGAAAGTGGCTATGGTTGGAGTTTGTTTCTAGCGAGACTTGGCTAATCCCTTTATTGAAAGTATGAGCAAGGCGTGACGAAACATGTGTTTGGGTCGAGTACTACTCGACTTGGTCCCATTCTTAGGTCGACACAATAATTTCGACATAAGGCTCCTAGTTAGAAATCTAGCATGTAAGGTGTCTGTTTCATGTTTCATTCTAGGGTGATGTTTTATCCGAAAGAAAAGTACGACATACGACTATTTTTGTGGCCTCGCAATGCCATACAGAGACTAGCACCCTACGGGGGTATTTGTGACTCGAAGACAACTAACCCAACATACAAGCTTTTGGATAGTGTAGTGGGTTTACTAACCCGATACTTCTTATGTCGAGACCATCAACAATGAGTGACTCGAAGAAGGTTAGTCATGCTAAATTTCCGAGTACTAAACTTCTCACCTATGACTTCAAAACATCACCACTGTGGAGACAACCACAGTGGGTTTTCGCCCATTTTGACCTTTCCAACGAAGCCTAATCAAGAAGGAGCGTTTGATGACACATAAAAGTATGGAATTTGGTATTCTTAACTTGGGTCTTCTCCTAGGCGGACAAAATAACTCTTACTCAAGTCTTAGATCCTATACCAATGAGACTCGGATTTTTCTCTTCTAACACTTAGCACTTAGTTTGCTTGTTTTTTTTTTTCATTATTCTCGACAAGATGGTAACAACAACCCAACGACAACATCAATTCAAACATGACAAATTTTTCATTAATTCTCAAGGTGCTTTACAAACATTCAAGACACTTAACAATTAACTACTAAGTTCATAAATTTTAACAAGGTATAAGGTTGAAACAATTTCTTACAACGAAGATGATGACAATAAATTCGAAGGCCAACCCGAGAGTCTATCACCACCCACAATTCCAATCGATCTTGAGCACAACACAAGCAAGGATTCTTCTCTCCTTAGAGCTTTCTTACCCTTTTTGTGGTGGAATTTAAAGTGTGACTCTCAGGGGGGGGGGTCTCGGCTGGGAATAAAAAGGAGAACACAAGAGTAGTTTTTGGCTAACTTTTTCATCTTGCCATTTGTTTTGAAGCCGAAAATAGCTAACCTCCAAAACCAAACAATTCTTGGATTGGTGTAAAGATTTGTTTTGTGATTCAACTTGATCTTTCTTAAACTCCTTTGAAGGGCAGCGGCGCACTATGAGAGGCTTGGGGAAGCCAAAACTTTCATGAAAATGGTATGAAAGGGGAAAAGTAGGTTGGGTACACATGTTGGGTTATCTTCTTTTGAAGATATTCGGCCTAAGTGATGTTGCAGAGATAGGAGGTGAAGAAGAGATTTTGGATATCTCCCTTTTGTTTTCCTTGGGAAGAGATGCTATCTCTTTTTAGAGAGAGAGGCGTACGAAAGTTTGGGGAAACAGCCAAGAGAGTGACGACAAAATAGGAGAGAAGAGGAGGAAGTTTATTTGGGGTAGGTAATGTATTTGTAATTTATTAAATTTGTGAAAGTCTTATTATTATATATATATATATTTTTTTTTTTTATATATATACTTTACTTAATAAGTTTTGTAGATTAAGAGTTACGGTTGTGTTAAATATGTTTGTGTCTCGTGAATTAAGACCGTGACCGAAGTATCATTATTGGATAACTTTTATAGCTTAATGTCTTATAGTTACGTGTCGGAAATATTATCATCCTTGAAATCTTTTCCATTACGAAGGTTTATTATTATTTGCTTTGTTTGCCCTTATCATAGTGTCGGTACGCGTGCAGTGTCGTCATTGGGGAAAACGAGATAACCTCTCGTCTTACAATTTAAATCATAAGACAAAATGAAATATTCATAGAATGATATGAATGCAGAAGTGATGCAGCCATCTATTGTATGCGAGTTAACTACTCAAATGATCAAGCAAAGCTTATGTATGCTTAATGACTTAGGCTTAGTAATAATAAATTACTAATTATCAGTTAAATTTTAGTGAAAATTTACCGTGTGTCACACGAGTGCTGCAACTGATTTGATATGAAGGTCAATAACCATGGGTCCTATTCCGAGTCCGATAATCAGAAAGGTATTTCTTTTCTTGAGTGCATCGACAGTTTTACAGGGTGTTAACTATGTATTTTGTTTATGATGGTCGTGCGGGATCAAAGAGAAATAGTCTCATTAAACATGAAAATAAGTTCTTAAACTGCTAACTAAGTCAAACAGTGGGTTATGAAGCAAAGTTTAATTATTATATTTGACTGTCAAATGCTTAAATATTTAATTAGATGATTCGTTATGTTGCTGTACACAGTAGTTAATAAGAAGTTTATAGCGTACATGTTATGGTTTGGGCGTTGTAGTTGTAAACCATGAAAGAGATGCCGTGAATTGATAAGTGAATAAGAAGTTTATAGCTTACATGTTATGGTTTTCACGGGTTGTTCTTCTATGGACTATATACTTATATCAATGACATTGTCTTTGGGCTTCATGTAGTGCCTATAGTTCCATGTCCCACCCTAATATTTGTCGACTTGATTCAATAGCCTGTGTTGTTTATGGGTTGATATTTGATACTTCTGCCGTTTTTTTGACTGATCAGGTTGAAAATCTCAAACTTTATAATTAATGTTTATTATATATTTGAACTTATGTAACTTTTTTTTTTCATTTTTTTCCCTTCAAATTTTTGTTAGTTCTTACTTCTTATCGAGTCTTTCCTGTTTTTAACATTGTTGACTGCTTTTGGGTTTATTGTTTTGTTAGATGAGGAACGTGGTTAGGTTGACTATAACAAGTGTGATGCCACCGTGAATGGGTCTTCATGGATTCGATTGGCTCATAATCCTTTGACAGGGCAACTCTCAGTGGAAGCCATGAGAAATGGTTCGCCTTTACTTGGGTCTTCATGGATTCGATTGGCTCATAATCCTTTAACAGGACAACTCTCAGTGGCAGCCATGAGAAATGGTTCGCCTTTACTTGGTTGTTTACTTGTACCACTATTTGTTTAATCATTTATGGATCGAGGTTTTGTGTAACAAGTCTTACTGTGTCAGAGATGTTGTTGCCATAACCTGAGGTTATATTGTTCATATTTTGCCATAAGAATCTGATATTTAGTAAGATGCACAAATGTTTAATTGTTCCCGTCTTGCCATGAATAAAAGTTGCATAACAAGCTGATATTTGTTTTGTTTTTTGTTTCTTTAGGCAGAAAAACAAGTAGTAGATTGAACCAAGACCTAAAGTTGAACCGCTGAAGGAACCTTTTCCCGTTGTTAAAGCAAGTACGCTTTTCAAGCTTTTTCCTTATCAGTTACAGTTTTATTCAGCCCACCAGCTTATATCACATCAGAGACCGCTGCTTCGATATTGCTGACTTTGTTACGCTCTCAAAAAAATGGTTATTGCAATCGCGCATGACTATCGCTGTTAACAAGTTGGGAACTCTTATCACTTATTCATGCTTACTGGGCTTCCAATTAGTTATAAAAAGGTTTTCCGATTTTCGGTCCTGTACTAATCCTGATAGTATTTTTCGTATGGGCTGTGATGATTGTCGTAACATGAGCCAAATGGAATGTGTCATTGAAGATCCGCAAGTAGCTTGGCGAGGCAATGACTGGATGACATAGCATATATGTTTGTTGTGCAACCGGGTTTATTTGCAGCCATTGTGGAACTTTTCCACTTCCGTGACATGAAGACTATATACAAATACGAGCCTAATTATTTGTTGCACCACAATTAGTTGTGCCAGGGATTGTGTTTGCAAAACTTAACATGTCGCCTACAGTCGCTACTGATTTTTTTAAAAGGGCTATATACATTCTTGATAGTCTTTTGCGTGCCATTTGCTACTGCTCTATCCACTTTGTTGGAGAAAACATCATTTTCTACATCAGGTACTTCTACTAACAGCTCTTTCATAAATCACCTTCATTTCATTTACGCGACTTCTACTTCTAAGTTCTGGTTAAAAAGGATAAACACCTATGTATACAACTCATAATAAGCTGCTCATAACACAAAAGAAAAAAAATTCAAGCAAAAAACCCATTTACCTAAAACATTTTATAAATAGATTTGATTAATGGATTCTAAAATGTTATTACTTTTATGAGAATTGTCACATTTTTTATAAAACTAGCAAATTTAAACATTGTTCACCATAAACTATAAACTTTTATGAGAATTGTCACATTTAATGCCTGACACTAAGGTGACAATTCGTACGAGAAAGTTCATGGCAAACAGGCTTTTGTCCAGGAAACAACTTGTAAGTTTTATCCACAACTAAAGTTTGCTCAATTTTCTAATTTTATCAGTGGCTGTTTATAAAACGTAAATGGAGTTAGCCATCTTATTACAACAATAAGGTGCCATGTGACTGATGGCTTGAACTGACGATATCATTCAATTTCATTAATAGTTTATAGGCTAAAAATGAGTTAAAATGAACTATGACAAGCTGTAACATGAACTTTTGTAGGCTGAATCTTTTAAAATGTATGTAGAAAAGCTGAACCAAGGGAAAAAGCAAACATGGTAGTAGGGTCACACAGCCAAACGGATCACCTGGAGTAAACGGGTCAGCCGGGTCAGGAGCATCAAGTAAGGTGTGTGCGTCGAATTAGGCAGGTCACTCAATCAGGGTTCAGGTTGTACAGCGTAGATGTGTTATTGACGAGTCACGTCGATATATTGTACGTACCCATACCTGTATACGATTACCCACATTTTAGCATTTTAAGGTTTCCAAGTTATGATGGTTGTGTAAATTTTGCCTACAAATTAAGGTTACTGTCATACAGGTGATCCATTTAATTCATGTGACCCTTTTCCTATGACCTTTGTATGTCAAGTAGGATAGGATAGTTATTGACTTTGTCGCAAGTCGGTTTTGGTCTGCTATTTAATAACATGTTTGAAGCAAAGTAATAGAGAGCTCGCACAGTAATAAAAGTTTCGTCAATTTTATTTTCCTCTCACAATTCTCTTAAAACTTAGTTGTTCATGAGGTCTGTTCAGCAGGTGTGTCCAGGAAGTGTGTTCAGGCAATGGATTCAGGGGGTCGATTTGGTTACCAAAAAACTCGACACTATCCACAAAGCGCTCCCGCGGCAACGCGCGGGTTACCACACTCGTTAATAACTATATCTCTTTAAGGTTCTGACACTTTTCAAAATCTACTTATCATTATTATAAATAGCAAGGTATAAGAATCTTGATCAAGATTTTTATGGCATGTATATGAAATTTAAAGCCAATTTCCCAATTTATAAGTACTTAGGGTGTGTTTGGTAGAGAGAAAAGAAGTTAGAGAAATGGAAATTGGACTCATTTCCATTGTTTGGTACAGAGAATTGAAAAAGCGGAGAATTTGGTAGAGAAATGGAGAGAAATTGAGAGAATTGGGTAGTGTAATTTGGCTAGCTCCATTTCCCTTATTTTGGTGGAGAAATTGGAGAAATAGATTATTATTATTTTGAAAAAATGTTTTTTTTTAACGACTATAATTTTGTTAAGGGTTTTTCTAACTTGTGCCCTAGGGGCACAAGTTAAGCATACAATAAGTACGCAGGGTCTCACGAAAAAGTACACGGGGATCCACATAAAAGTACAGACAATCATACTTTTATGTGGGTCCCTTTGTACTTTTGGTGTACTTATGGTGTGCTTAACTTGTGCCCTATGACACAAGTTAGAAAAACCCTTTTGTTAAATAATGGATTTTGTTTTAAAAAAATATATATATGTAAACAAATTAGGACGTGCAACATTAGATGCTTAAAATCTTTTTTTTTAAATAAATACATTTTTAAAAAATAATTTAAAAAAATATATTTAAAAAAAAATAAGGTTTTTTTTAAATAAATACATTTTTAAAAAATATTTTTTAAAAAAAATAAGTTTTTTTTTAAATAAATACATTTTTAAAAAACATTTTTTTTTAAAAAAACAAGTTTTTTTTAAATAAATACATTTAAAAAAAAATATTTTTTTTAAATAATTTTTTTAAAGAAAGTACATAAATTTTTAAAAAATAAATTAAAAAAAAGATATATTTTTTTTAAATATTTTTTTTAAATAAATTTTTTTTAAATATTTTTTTTAAATATTTTTTTAGAATTATTATTTAGAAAAAATAAAAAATATTTTTAAAAAAAAAAATCAACAAACAAATATATGTGAGCCTTATATGACAAAATGTTATTTAAATAATTTTTTTTCATTTCTCGGGTCAAGTCTCTGTTGTTACCAAACATTATAATTGAACAAAATTCTCTACTGATTTCTATTCTCTGAGATTCTATTCTCTGCTTCATTTCATTTATTTGAAATTCTCTCTACCAAACGTGCCCTTATAGTTTCATGTATGAAATTTATTGATCAGAATTCTTATGTCTTTGTTTTAATTGCATCTAAGAACAAAAGCAATGTCAGCAACGTCCCATGACAATTATGGAAATCTAAAGTTGAATCGTCTACCAAATGTAATAGTCGAAATTCAGTTCATACTGAAACAAACACATTATGTAATAATACATAAATCAGAAACCAGAACATATAGCGAACATAAAAGTATAGTTACTAAATCAAAACATTAAAAGAAAAATAAGTTGCTATTTAATAGCATTAGTCGGTATTAAAACTTGGATGTTCTTTAGTATTCACTTTATGAAAAGAATGCGATGAATCGAGAATATTCTTTTATATGAACCTGCGTTGACATATATTTTATTGGAAAAACTAGTTTGAGAATATTATTCAAGAAACGTTGATGATAAACATACTCTAAGGATTCAAAAAGATAGCTTACAATAGAAAACGATAAATTGCAAAACAAATGATAACGTGGTGACACCAAGGGCATGCTTGGTGGAGGGTATTAGGAGGTTGGGGAATAGGAAAAGGAATCATTATTATGCTTGGTGGATGGTAAAGGTGTTAGGAATTAGAAAATTCAGTCATTAAAGAGTCGGTCACCTCAAGTATATGTATTCGATAGAAAGCTCGTAGTCGTAGTCAAGTTATGTTAGTAAGTAGTATGTAAAGTAACACCGTGGAGGACAGACGGGTCTTTACCCATGTATGCACGATCCCACCGTATGTGGCGTTTATTTGTAAGACACTATAAATACCCTCTACCTCTCAAGGTAGAGGGTTGGAGCCTCAATACCATTTTTCTTTGTTTCACATAGTTCCCAACTCTCTTCCATTTCTCTCTCTAGAACTTTCTCTCTCTAAACATATTGAACGCCTCATATGGTTATGGTTTAGTGTGTTTGTGAAATCCTATATCTTACAATTGGTATCAAGAGCCATGGTTTGATCACTTATCTTTCATGCTCTTTGTTTTGGTGGATTTCATAAGGTTTTTGGGGTATTAAGTGTTTAGGAGAGTTTGAATCATTTGGACAAATTCTAGTGATAAAGTTTGAATTTTGCTTGTACTTTTGTGTTTATGATCATCATATGTGTTTATGTTTTGAATTGGAAGGCTTAAATCATTGTGGTTTGGTTGTTTTTTATTGATAAAGTGGTTATTTGTGAACTTTGTACAAAGCGAGTTGAGTCTCGGACTTTTGTTTCTTCGAAGCGAGTTGCTTTGTTACTAGATGCGAGTTGGTATATGCGACTTGGCTATTTAGCGAGTTGACTTTTTATGCGACTTGGGTTCTAAGCGAGTTGTTTCTTTAAGTGACTTGGGTTCTAAGCGAGTTGTTTCTTTAAGCGACTTAAGTTCTAAAGCGACTTGGCTATTAAGCGAGTTGTATAGCTAGCGAGTTAGTTTAAGCGACTTGGTGTTTAAGCGAGTTGTCTCTGTTTGCGACTTGCTATTAAGCGAGTTGTCTCTATATGCGACTTGGCTATTAAGCGAGTTGGTTCTTTAAGCGACTTGTTTCTTTAAGCGAGTTGGTTGTTTAGCGAGTTGATAACTAAGCGAGTTGATTGTTTAGCTACTTGTCTATTGAGACTTGTTACTTCTTCGTGCTACATCTTTACGGTTGTTCTTTTGGTTTAGTAAAATCCCGTGAAAGAATCAATTTCCCAGTTTAATCAAGGAATAGTAAAATCCCGTAGAACTTGTAATCATGTCAAACATAGTACGTACTATCGTTTCTTCAGAGCCGAGGACGTTCAAGCGGTGGATCGATACTCGCCCACCTATGCTTGACATAACCGATTATGACTCATGGGCTCAACGAATCAGATTGTATTGTCTTGGAAAGGAAAATGGGGTTAACATTCTCAAATCCATTGATGAAGGACCTTATCAGGTTGAGACTACAAGAGACTTAATTGATATAGCTGCAGATGGAACAATGATCTATGGATTAGATAGACCAAAGATGTTGATGAACTTAATGATAAGGAGAAAAAGAGATTCGATGCTGATATCAGGGCTTCTAACATTATACTTCAGGGTCTTCCAAAAGACATCTACAAACTGATCAATCACAACACTGAAGCCAAGGCAGTTTGGGATAATGTCAAGATGCTTCTCTTAGGTTTTGAATTAACCAAGGAAGACAGAGAATCACAACTGTATGATGAGTTTGAGCACTTCAAGATGAAACCTAATGAGAGTGTCTATGAGTACTACGTGAGATTCCATAAGCTTGTGAATGATATGAGGAACATCAAAATGACCATGCCAAATATTCAGCTGAATTCAAAGTTTGTAAACAACATGAATCCCGAGTGGCACAAATTTGTCACTTCTGTGAAGCTAACCAAAGGACTAAAGAATACAAACTATGAGCAATTGTATGCCTTCCTTCTTCAGAATGAGAGGCATGCTATGTTTGAAAAAGGATTCTGGATCAGTTCAAAACCAATCGGGAGAATCAAGCTCACCAAATGACTCTACTGACTTTCTACACCAATGTTGGTATTACCACCAAAGCATCTCAAGTCATACCCATGGGTAATGGTAATTACAAGCTCATCCCTGATCCAGCATATAAGCCTCCCGAATCAAACACACTCATAGAAAACTTCATCAATCAACTGTCTCTCATTGTTAGTCAAACCATGAACTCTCTTCCACACACCAACAATAACCTCAGAACAGCATCCAATCCACATAATCAAGCTACTGTCGAGATGGAAGGTTGTGGTGCAACCAGTTCAAGAAAGGCAATATGAACAGGGAAGAGGTGGAGCTGGTAGAGGATATGTTGCAAATCATAATCGTGGAAGGAATCCAAATCAAGGACAAGCAAAGGCAAATCAAACGCTACAACTGTGGTGGTGAGGGACACATTGCTAGGAACTGCACATCTCCAAAACGTCCACGAATGCGAATACTTCATAGACAAGATGTTGCTCGTACAAGCTCAGGATAATGGTGCAGCTTTGGATGAAGATGAGTTGTTGTTTCTTCAAGGCAATGCCAAGACATATGATGCGATGTGGATGAGCGGCCGATTTAGGAGATAGGTCACAATCATCGAATGCCTTTCAAGTCGTTGACGTGATGCATACGACTCTTACGTCGATGATGAACCTACTGCACAAACAATTTTCATGGCTAGCATTTCTCCAATGGTCTCTCCCAAGGTCTCATCATCACAGCAAGCTGGTCCATCAAAAGAATCAATCATCTCAGAGGTATTGAAACTATATGATGAAGTTGATGAGCAAAAGATGCATAATAAAGTACAATCTCTTGAAACTTATGAATCAGATATTGATGATGAGGGTAATAGCAATATTGTCCCATATGATCAATATATGAAGCAAAGTGAAAGTGAGGTTGTACCAAGTAATGCATCTTCTGCAGTCAATGATGACTGTGCCTTTGATGAATACACTGCATGTGCCCCTGATGATTCTGTTATCTCTAAACTGAATGCCTATAAAGAACAAGTTGCTATTTATGAACAGCGTGCTAAGTTTGAGTTAACCACACGTGAGCAGGAAATGGATGACCAAATGCGTACAATTATTCGAAAAAGTAATTTTAGAGAAGAAGTATTAAAACAAGAGTTAAACTCCTTACAAGAAAAGCTTTCTAAAACTGCTAAGCAAAAACAAGAACTTCAAGAAAATGTTAAAATGCTTAAGCAAGAATTCAATGCTAAGGAATCAAAACTTTTGAATGATTTTTCCAATCTAAAAACATTGAAAAACAAGCTTGAAAATAAGTTGTACGTACAAGGGAATACCATTCAGACTGCTCACTTGATCACTAAGCATAGACTCTTAAGCGATAAGCATAGCATTCCCCTTGTTGCGGAACCAAATCCAAAGGTCATTAAAAAGGCTAGAACTGCTCATAAGGTTATTTATGATGGTAATGAAATCCTTAAGCCTAGGCAGAAACCTAGTTGCGCTGAGTGCACTGAGGAAGATAAGAAATCAGATAAAGTCACTAGAGAGAAAATGGATAAGAAACTCAACAACCCTACATGTAAAGAGAAAAACATAACTATCAAACCTCATGATTACAGTAAGGAAAATTGGATCTCCCTTAACATGTTTAAGCCTCAAACTCAATTAACCCCGCACAGTTTTTTTAGAAGAAAGATATGGATAATCAAAAAGCAGAGAATCTTGTTGTAACAAACCCCCCCTTTAGGAAAATGCCTTCAGCGGCTGTGTATCCTCCTAATACACCAATGCATTTAGTCCCTAGAACTATTGCCACTAAAAGCAAGACCTTAATCAGTCAATATGTTATCTTTCAATTATTTGTTGATTTTGAGAAAACTTGTAAGAAAAGGATCACACCCACTGGTATAAATGAAGGGGAAAGGGGTTTTGAGCAAACTAAGGAATGTTATTTAACTAAGGTCATGCCTTTCTTTAAACAACTAAAAGATCAATTTGAGAGTCTTAAAAAGGGGATGGATTTAGATATTAAAGAAATGGAAAAGGAATTTGATGCAATGATAGTTGAGGTTAGTGACTATGAGCGAGAGTTAAAATATAATGAGATTGAGAGGACGAACTTGCATACATTGAATGAGAATCTTATTTCTGAATGTATCACTCAAGATGTGTTTTACACTGCTACGAATTGTTCCATTAATGCTTCTCAATTTCATGAATTATTTGTTGCTCTAAAAGTCTCCCATGATCGTGTCATTGAGCTTGAAAAGACTAATTCTAAACTAAATGAGAAAATTGATCTGGATGATCACGATAATTTGGTAAAACATCTTTCTAAACTAGAAGTTGAACATTTTAATTTACAACTAAAATATCAACATCTTAAAGAAAATGTCAAAACCTCAAATATCAAGACATCTTCAGATGCTCCAGAGTTTGATGCACTCTTTCAGATAAACAAACATGATGAACAGATTCAAGCTCATTGTAACACGATCAAAAAGTTGAAAGCCCAAATTTCTCAATTAAAGAGTGAAAAGAACAATGTGACTGGCTCCCAAATGCCTCCTCCTTTAGATTCTCAGTATTCTCAAACTTTTCATCTTCAAAACTTAGTAAATGCTTTATAAAAAGAAAACGAGAGTTTTCTAGAAGAAAATGAAAAGGTTAAACGACACTTTAAAGAGTTATATGATTCAATGAAAGCCACTCGTGACAAAAACAACGAAAAAATAAATTCTTTACAAAAAGAAATTGAGAATCTGAGGAGTCAGGAAAAAAAGAAACTGCCACTTGTTTTTAATGAGAATGTTGCTTCAAAGTCATCCTCTGCAAATATCTGTAACTTAAATACATTCCTCCTCATCTTAGGAATAATGAACTTGTGTTTCATAACTATTGTGCTCACCTTAAGGATAGTCTAGAATGTCTCCGTGAGATTGTGGAAGAGGATTTCATAAATAAGCCTCTTGATAGAGAAATTAGGTTTGCTTGCATTCAGGCCAAACGATCTCAGGAGCTGCTAGAATGTCTAATTGCAACATGTCCTAAATCCTTAGGTGTGAAAGGTAAAGCTGTGATGCCTTATTCTATGCCTAGTGCCAAGCATACAAACCATTCCATGCCCAGCTTTAAGAAAGTGAACACTAATGTGCCTTCTAGTAGTTCAGATCCTTGCACATCTTGTTCAGGAACGCAAAAAGTAGATCAACCAACTAATGTTCCCATAATTCCCTCTACAGGAGTAATCAGTGACATTAAAGCAAGCGGGTCAAAGCCTCCAGGCAATACCAAGCAAGATAGGACCTCGCAAGCTAAGAATGTGCATTGGAAGAGAGTAGAAGACCAACCTAGGAACTTTAAGTTTGAGTTGAATAAAACGAATCGTGTTGATTCTATTATTAGCCATAGGCGTCGTAATTAATTCAATTCGATACTATCTTCAAACCATGTAATGATGTCTGCTTGAATTCTGTTGCTAATCATGAATGTGGTGTGAATGTTTTACCTAATGCTGTCAAATGCCTAGTTAAAATTGTTAATGCTAAAAATCATGCTAAGAAGGCTAAAAGGCAAAGACGAATGAAAGTTAGAAAACAGTGGAAACCCACAGGAAGAACATTTAGTAAGATAGGTTATCAATGGATACCTTTTGGCCATAAGGATAATCGGTTCTGCCCTCAATCTGCTAAGACAATGCCCACTAGAAAATGGATGCCTACTGGTAGAACTATTCCTTTAAGAAGTGAACATACTTTGAATAGGTCAAATACGGATACCAGCACTACATCTATTTCTAATGATTCCATTGCTTCTATTTCTGATGTGGGTGTTCCAATCACTATTACTAACCAAGTGGAACCCGTTCTTGCATGGGGATCCCAATTATCCGATTATCCATTCTTGTCGTGTTCAACCTGCAGATCGTTCAAAATTACGTGGTACTGGACTCAGGCTGTTCCAAGCATATGACCGGAGACCGGTCGCGGCTCATGAACTTCGTGAGTAAATTCATCGGAACAGTGAGATTCATAAATGATCATTTTGGTGCTATTATGGGTTATGGAGATTACGTGGTTGGAGATAGTGTGATTTCCCGGGTATATTATGTTGAAGGACTTGGACATAATCTATTTTCTGTTGGACAGTTTTACTGCTCGACTTAGAAGTGGCCTTCGAAAACATACTTGATTTTTAGAGATCTTGATGGTGTGGAACTTTTCAGAGGAACTCGTGGTTCAAACCTATACACCATCTCTATCGAAGACATGATGAAAGCTTCACCCATCTGCTTGCTGTCAAAGGCTTCTAAAACTAAGTCATGGCTATGACACCGTCGTCTCAATCACTTGAACCTTGGTACCATAAACAATCTTTCTAGAAAGGACTTAGTAAGAGGACTACCTAGACTTAAGTATGAAAAGGATCATCTTTGTTCAGGATGTCAATTGGGAAAAAGCAAGAAGTATGCCCATAAATCCAAACCTACAAATTACATTTATGGAAGTTCTACATACCATTCACATGGATTTATGTGGACCCATGAGAGTGCAAACTATTAATAGGAAGAGATATGTGTTAGTTGTGGTTGATGACTACTCCCGATTCACTTGGGTTAAGTTTTTGAGAGCAAAGGATGAAACTCCAGATGCCATCATTAAACTTATTAAACAACTGCAGGTCCGACTTAACAAAACGGTTAGAATCGTCCGATCAGACAATGGAACTGAGTTTGTTAATAAAGAACTCAATGAATTTTATGAAAGTATTGGAATCAGTCCTCAAAGAATTGTTCCACGAACTCCTCAACAGAACGGTGTAGTTGAAAGAAGAAATCGAACTCTTGTGGAAGCCTCAAGAACAATACTGATTTACTCAAAGGTTCCACTGTTTCTATGGGCTGAAGTTATTGCCACAACATGCTACACTCAAAATCAATCCCTAATCCACACATCTCATGGAAAGACTCCGTATGAACTTGTCCACAATCGAAAACCTGATCTATCATACCTTCGTGTGTTTGGTGCATTATGTTACCCAACTAATGACGGTCAAGATTTAGGTAAACTGAAAGCTAAAGCAGATATTGGAGTATTTGTAGGATATGCACCAAACAGAAAAGGTTACCGAATCTACAACAAGAGAACCCGAAATATCATGGAAACAATTCACGTTACGTTCGATGAGCTGACCGGTCCAATGGCTCCCGGACAATCCATTCGGACCCGCACTTCAAAACAGTCCCATTGGTTCATCCCTTGTACCAAACTCCTTTCCAACAACTCCATATGTACCTCCATCTGAAGATGATTTGAAGAAATTGTTTGATCCAATGTTTGATGAACATTATGAGCCAAGGGCCAATGATCTACCAAGTCCAACAACAGATTTCTAACCCTGTCAATGAAGTTAACCCTTTAGTTTCAATGTCATTAAGTCAAGAAGCGCCTGCTGCTGATCACTCTGTCTCATCAACAAACCTTCAATCATCAAGTGTACATCATGGAATTGATTCTGGCACCCAGGATGAAGTTAATCCCTTTGCTACTCCTGAAGATGCTCCGTTTGAAAATATATTTGCTCCTGAATCATCATCAGAACCATCTTCATAAGGAGAAATCGATTATGCTACTTCAGTTCCTCAACAACAACCACATGAACACCTTAGGAAATGGACACATGATCATCCATTGGACAACATCATTGGAAACCTCTCTCGTCCTGTATCAACACGGAAACAACTTGCAACTGATGCCTTATGGTGCTTCTTCAATTCCATACTCTCTAAGGTCGAACCAAAAGATGTTAAAACTGCCATGAATGAAGACCGGTGGTTCAATGCCATGCAAGAAGAAATTCATGAGTTTGATCGACTTGATGTATGGGAATTAGTACCTGCTCAGATTGTGCTATGATCATTGCTCTAAAGTGGATCTTCAAAGTGAAGCTTGATGAGCATGACGATGTATTAAAGAACAAGGCTAGATTGGTTGCAAAAGGATACCGTCAGGAGGAAGGTATTGACTTTGAAGAATCATTTGCTCCTGTGGCACGCATCGAGGTGATCAGAATCTTCCTGGCTAATGCTGCAAGTAAGAATATGATTGTCTATCCGATGGATGTAAAGACGGCTTTTCTTAACGGAGATCTTAAAGAAGTCGTATCGTCGACCAACCGGAAGGTTTTGTGAATTGAGCATCCTACTCATGTCTATCGCCTGAAGAAGGCTCTTTACGGCTTGAAGCAAGCTCCAAGGGCATGGTATGATACGCTATCAAAGTTTCTTCTATCCTCTGGATTCAGCAAAGGAGCAGTTGATCCGACATTGTTCACCAGGAAGTCAGGCAAACAGTTAATTCACGTTCAAATATATGTTGATGATATTATCTTTGCCTCGACTGACCCCAATGAATGTGATCGTTTTTCTAATGAAATGGGTTCCAAATTTCAAATGTCAATGATGGGACAAATGTCATTTTTCTTGGGATTACAAATTTCACAAAGTCCCAGAGGCATCTTTATAAATCAATCTAAATATGCAAATGAAATTTTAAAGAAATTTGGATTTGATTCAAGTGACCATGTTGACACTCCTATGATAGAGCGTACTAAACTGGATGAGGACCACTCAGGGATCATGGTAGACCAAACAAAATGTTGTAGTATGATTGGATCCCGATGTACCTCACGCCAGAGACCAGACATTCTTCATTTGTTTGCATGTGTGCTAGATATCGGGCTAAGCCTACCAAAAGCACCTTGAAGCGGTTAAGCGGGTCTTTCGGTATCTCCAAGGAACCATCAATATGGGACTTTGGTACCCGGAGGACACCGGTATGTCACTAACGACCTATGCAGATCTTGATCATGCGGGATGTCAAGATACTCGTCGAATTACGTGCGGAGGTGCTCGGTTTTGGGTGATAAGCTTGTGAGCTGGTCTTCAAAGAAGCAAATGAGTACTTCTATTTCCTCTACAGAGGTGAATACATAGCCATGTCATCTTGTTGTGCTCAAATCCTATGGATGAGATCTCAATTAACCGACTATGGCTTTGACTTCAACAAAATCCTCATCTGTGATAATAAAAGTGCTATTGCTCTCTCATGCAACAACGTACAACACTCAAGAGCAAAGCATATCGACATTCGACATCATTTCATCAGGGAACAAGTGGAAAAAGGTGTGGTGGAACTCTATTTTGTGAGGACTGAATACCAATTAGCATACATCTTCACCAAAGCTCTTCCTAGAGAATGTTTTGAGTTTATTTTTCCACGTCTTGGTCTAAAGAGTCTACAACCGGAAACACTCAAGCGTCTTCAAGAGGAAGACGAGGAGTAAAGGTCTTTATCCATCTATATCTTGTATATATTTATTCAAAAAGCAAAGAGAAAATTATAAAACTTTCAAAAACCCATAAAAATTAGAAAATCTTGAAAAATTCCAAAAATATTGTTATTTTGTAATGTTTTTCCTTATTCGATTTCATCTACGGACTTTGTGTTGACATTCAAAGAATGTCACGGGTCTTTAGATGTTCTTTGAATGTACAAAGTTTTTGTTAAAAAAAAGAAAAAAAAAAAGAAAAAAAGAAAAAAATGAGGCGGAGAAAAATGGTGGCTTATTGTCATTTTGCAGTAACCCGTTTTAAAAGTAAGAAACGAGCCATGCTTTATCTTATTTTTCAAATCTCATGCTCTGATTCTTAAAACAAATGTTTTTCGTCAAAAAGACAAATGTTTCCCTTTCCAAATATTTTTCCGTCTAATGATTCTTCTGAAAAATATTTGCCATCTAATGAAAACTAAATTGCTTTGAAAATACCTCGTACTCTATTATTCGTGTAGGACATTTGTGCTTATCATCTGTCAAAATCTCTATCTCTCAATCAACAACTTGTGTCATTTATTGAGGGGGAGAATGATCTTATTCGAATTAAAAAGGTTATTTTGAAAGGTCATTTTCAAACAATTGGCACGTAAATGAGCAAGGTTTACTATTGAAAAATCAAAACCTTTGCTAATATTATGTTTTCAAAAGACAATCTTGCATGTTTAATCAATGGAGTTTAAAGTCTAAAATCGATCCTTTTAGGTTAAAAGTTAAAAAAAAAAAGTCACTATTCTCCTCAAAAAGCTTTCAAAATTGAATTTAAATCAATAGAGATCACAACTCTCAAAAGAGTTGAAAAATGTGACCGGGGAAGAATTTGTGATTTAAATTGGATTTAAACTGATAATTCGATACATGGTTTTATAAGGATGTACAAGCTCTCCTTCCCACATGTGCCAAACGATTTCAAATTTTCCATGCACATGTTGAGGGGGAGCATCTATCTTAAACCACAAAGACTCGAAACGTAATCAATTTATTTCAATGTGCAGTCCTTTCCTAATATGTGCAACACATCTTTCAAATTTATATGCACATATTGAGGGGGAGCAACTATTTTGAAAACCACATTATTTAAATAACTACTCTTAGATGCAAGTCAACCCCTCAAAGATAAAAATTATTTTTATTATAAAATGATGCTTGATGCACATGTTGAGGGGGAGCTCTTGTTATAAAAATATCAAAAACAATTCAGGTACAAAATGCTTTGATAATACATCACAAGTATCTGGTTTGATTTTAAAATGGTTTTCAATTGGTACCAATGGCAGATGAACAATACCTCATAGACCGACCAACTTTACTTTATGTATGGTGATATAAGGATGATTAAGTTAGGTATTTGTTCCCATGATCCGCCAGAACCGGAGGGATCTACCCAAGGACAATCCACTAGATAGTGTAGAGTCCTTAGGTATGATGAGAAAAAAAAAGGGATAAAAGTGAAAAATGGGAAGAGTGCGGACTGAGACTGAGCTAGTACTGGAATAAACCCAATAAGGTTCTAGTAATGAAGTCTCGGTAAGCACTGAAGGGGTTGAAGAATGAAAAAGAATTGGAATGTGAAAAGGGTGAAAAGAAATAGCCCTCTAACAATTCAACCTTAGAGGCGAAAGGGTTCAATACATATGCTACTGGTGGTTACTAAGGTAACACTGGTATTGAAGACAAGACGTCATGGACCCAGTGACGCACTGCACCACAACTTCTCAAACCACTCAAGTTCCTCTTAAAAGGACTTGTTTCATTCTCACGGGGAACCGACATTATCTATCGACTTTCTCTTAGAGTTTGTTGATATTGAAGAAGGAGACCCTCTCCCTAGTCTCCGACATAGGAACCAAATTATGCACAATTGAGTCTAGAGCCACGAGATCATCAATAAATCTCATTAGGACACTGTCAATGAAGACTCTCTGTTTCACACAATGTGGAAAGAGAGATTATATCTTATGAGTCCTACGCATTATCCTTGTGGTATTGCGAGAACATCTGAGTGATATGCAATCATATTAACAATGAAGATGGAAAGCCTTCTGGAGCCAACATCAAACAAGCTCCTGGTGGGTGACATGTGAGATCTATCCAATAGATCAACCATGTGACAACTGAACAGAAACAATGGGGCGATTCAATCTTTTGAATCAATCCTGGTTCAGGTTATGGATTGGCGGATACCTTTGAAAAACCGGTCATTGTGCTTAAAAAACTCTTTTCTTTAGCACATCGACTGTGTACTAATATTTCAAAAATAAAGGATGTTTATGATTGATAATTGATCTTCATTAAAACCTTCGTTGTTGTGCAAAAACAATTTCTATTGAGCGATACACGATTGTTTTTCAAATCTCTTTTCATCAATCAGTGAATGTCAGTTCGCTGGTTCACTCACTCCGTGTTGTCTTCTTTGAGACGTTCTGGTTTGAGAACGGCTAGAGCATCTGCGAAACCCTGTCAAGGAAATTCTTGAATTATACGATCACGAGAGCGTACTTGTCGATCAGCGAGGAACCGTGGGCCGTGTAACTCAATTCAACGAAAGTGATCAAAGACACTTTCGTGCACTTTATTGCTAACTGTTGTATGCGAATGCGCCCGACGTTTGCGGTGATCGAATGAAGCGGTCAATCCATAGCCGCATGCTCACACTACACATTCATCTCTAAAGAAATCATGATAAGGGCTTCAACGACTCTGATACTTTCACTCCATGCTTCGCTATGCTGCGCAAATATCATGATCCAGTAAAAGCTTCCGCTACTCTGATGAGAATATATCATGATCCAGAATGTGAGCATGTCGGTCCAAATGTCACAACATCACATAATACTAACACCACAAAGGTAGAGTCAGAGATTTTTGTTTGCTGATGATCTCAATGCTGACTTAAAACTCATCATCACGTGGATCAGTTAAAGACCTCAACTTGAAATTATACAAGCATGCGGAACATGAAGAATCAAAGACTACGTGCTGCTGAGCAAAGAACTTAATCAAGAATCCTAGAACAATCTAATGTAATATCTGTTTGTATTCGTTGTAAATTGAGGTGACCTCCCTTAGGGGGAGATTGTTAGGAATTAGAAAATTCAGTCATTAAAGAGTCGGTCACCTCAAGTATATGTGTTCGATAGAAAGCTCGTAGTCCTAGTCAAGTTATGTTAGTAAGTAGTATGTTAAGTAACACCGTGGAGGACGGACGGGTCTTTACCCACTGTATGCCTGATCCATAGCCCGTAGGTGGCGTTTATTTGTAAGACACTATAAATACCCTCTACCTTTCAAGGTAGAGGGTTGGAGCTTCAATACCATTTTTTTTTGTTTCACATAGTTCCCAACTCTCTTCCATTTCTCTCTCTAGAACTTTCTCTCTTTAAACATATTGAACGCCTCATATGGTTATGGTTTAGTGTGTTTGTGAAATCCTATATCTTACAAAAGGAATGGAGCATTACCTTAAACTAGATAATGACCCATTGCACTACAAATTGGGGGTTAAAGTATTCATTACCCTTTGCATTTCCCTTTCGCATTCCCTTAATTGAACCAAGCGGACCCTAAGTGCAAAATATGCTTTTCACACCACTTAGCTCATGGAAGACTTATTCAACGCGAACAATGATATGTCTTTATGTTTTACGATCTCACACATGCATAGAAACATTTCATGTATACGTTTTTCAAGTGATGGCTTGCTAGCATGCCTTGTCCTAATCTAGCTAGGTCTTCTACGGGCTAGTTTAGTGTTAGCATTTATAACTCTTTGACAAACTTATGAAACATAAAGTTTAGAGTGTAAATATTTTTAGTTTGTTTTTAGCTAACTATAACTTTGGGAAGTGTTTGGTAGTGTTATGTTTTGCATGGGCTAAAGCGGAAGTAGCTGCTATATAAGAATCTCATCCAGCTTGGGTTAATTTGATTTATTCACTCACTCTCCAAAGTTTATCAACAAAGTTTTCTCTCCGGTTCACATTTGTTCGTACAGTTTTAGTGTTGTTTAGGTTAAGTGTAGATCATCTCTATCAATAGTTTAGTTGTATCGGTTTGTAAAGTGTGAGTTTGTATTTCTTGATCTACACATGTGTTGGGGACATATCCTTGTCTGTATTGGTCAGCACACTGTAAGTGGACTGATCTATTATAGCTTTTAATAAAAGATCACCGAATGAGTGGTTGGTTAGGTGATTAGTCTCTTTAGCATCTGTGGTACCATTTAACATTTAGAGATGTATTGCCTCTTCTACGTCCAAAAGATGAAACGAGAACTCTTAGTTGCCCCTTAGTATTTGTCAAAGGAGTTCTTTTGAGGGTAAAACTTAAGGCTCCATTTCATAATTCATAACGAGAAAAGTTTTAGATGTATTGTGTTGATGTATAAATGACGATGTGATCTTACTACTTAATTGACCATCCATATCAAAAGTGTTGCAAACTTTTCTGGTAAAGTAAAACGAAAAGAAAAAATTAACGTGACAATAAGTGACCGTAAACCTGATCGACAAGAAGGTAATCACACGCTCCACCATGGATTACAATTGTTTAAGAATAAGAGTATCATCAGCAGATGTTCATGTTCTGAGAGACCGAGACTACGGAGTTGTGCTCTTACTTTCATGATGTTGTTTGTTTTAATAATAAAAGATAAAATATATAATGCCATGGAACTATAATTGTGTTCTTGAATGTACACGATTTTTTGTTTTGTTTTCATATATGATGTTCCCTAGCATTCTAGCAATGAGCTGAAGTTGAATTCTTAGTACTCTGGACCAGTATATTCGTATATTCGATTCAATATTTTCGAGAAGATATTTGTCATGCATAGTTTATATGCATAACTGCGTAGTTTTTTGAACTATTTATAATTTCATATCGTGTTCTTATAATTGAAAGTCAAAATCATAATCACACAGAAATACATGGACCAATTAAGAGGATACCTTTAACGAACAAATTAAAGAATCATTGAGGTAAAAGATGCCAAAGTTACAAATATTAAGTTCGTGTATTCCCCCAGTATTCCTAAGCAACTAAAAAACAAACAAAAAAGAAGTAAATTAACTACGTAAAAATAAATTTCTCATTCGGGTTTCAGGTTCTTGACATTCTCAGCTTTGAAGGATATTTGTTCAGCTTCTAGACGTTCTCGAGCTTCACGTAGCATCTTTTCGCCTTCTTCATGAGCTTCTTGAATTTTACGAAGGAGCTCTAAGGCTTCTGCTTTGGCCGCGTCAAGGTTTTTTTCTTTCTTATTTTTCTTTTGCAAACCAAAGATTTTATCGAACACTTTCGCCAAAGCAACAAACGGGTTAGGGTTTTTCTTCTTATCCTTGCTCATGGCTGTGGTGACTTGACATCTGTTTCTTTTTTAGTTGAATCACCTAACTTTGGCTCTTCGTCATGATTTTCCATGATAGATTCGATGTGTTTTTGCAATAAAAAAAGTTTCGCTTTTATTGAAATCGGATTTAGGGTGTATATTGACGGGTTCATTAACAAGTGATCATCCTTATATACATTTTTTTGGTAGTCGATGTTTAGCCAATAAGAGTAATTGGTTTGTGTCTCGTATTGCTCAAGATCACATCCAAAAAGTTTATATTTACGGTGTATATCTTAGCACATGATAAATACTACTATAATTAAAACGTTTAAACATGGATACTCCCAGTTTTACACTATTATCTTCACGATAAAATATTAATATTGCTTAAAATATATTATTAGATTTTCCTCTTAGGTGCTTATTATTTATTTGGTACCTTTCACACTCATCATAATAATCCTCAAGTACTATAAAATTGCAACTTGCCACATTTTCACATGAGATGGGTTAAAGCAATCTCATATCCCATGTTGTTTGCCGTCTTTAAATCTTATTGTATATGTTGGATTTTTGCATCGCCATGTGCAAGAATAAACATCAATATCAAACTCTTTATTTAATTATATGTTTTAATCGTACATGAGAAGAGTCATATTTGATTAATTTATATCGGACACACATACTAGTTATATACATATTCAAATTTATTACGTCCCAAAGTATATGATTGATTCAGTGAACTCCGAATCATATAAGATTAGGATCTTGGGCATAAATCTCTGTGGTCGGTCACAAACTTGCACGAAGCGTAATTCAAAATCTTGTAATAGTCACAAACTATCAAATGCCCATTGATTTTAACATGTGAATCATTATAGAAATTCGACCTAATAGCCTCCATTTAACCTAAGCCACACTATGATCGAGATTCGAGTAATACTACGTACCATGCAGATTACGATCAAAGGGTTTACAGGACCACAATCTACACTTATAATCCACATGAATCACTCCCCCATGTATATGGTGTTTGTTTGTAAAACCGAGATCATGTATAAGAGAAATATTCAAACATCAAAACCAATAACCTCAGTTTGAGCTTTAACCAAATTCGACAAGTTGGGTCATTTTTTTCTTGAACATAAATAAACTTGTAATCAGTTTTCTTAGAAAAATTAATGCTAAATGTTGATGTCAAAGAAACAAGGCATACTAACATTATTGTAGGAGATTGACTTTAAACAACCTTAGAAAAGACATTAAGAAGTTGTCCATCAACCAATTGAAGCTTGATGTTGGTGTTAACATATCTAAATTTTCATGTTAAAAAAAAGTACATGATTTGCTCGACCTAAAACCAAATCAAAGGTGAGCTGAGATTGTTGGCCCTTGGTTTTTGTACCGAGTGTATGACGAGTGCTTTCATACAATACAAACTTGAACGAAAAGAAGTAGTAGTAGAAGGGGATCAGTAACTCGTTGTAGGAACCAGGTTGCCGTATGAGGAAAAAATCGCCGTGTATGTGTGATGCGTTATTATTAAATGCAATTGTGATGTAAATAATAATTAATCTACGATAGTATATCGTCGAGTGTGATTTAATGGTGGCTTAAGGTCAGGACATGAAGAATTTTGCAAGAGGTCACACGTTCAAATTTAGATACAAGAACTAATATATTTTTACCATATAATTTTTTTTATCATCTTTGTATTCTTTGCATAAAAATCATACTACTAAGGGTATAGTTGGCGCAATGTGCTGGGGCTAGGGCTTTTATTATAAGCCGAAGTTGAAATTTGTATTTTTGTAAACTTGTTTGTCAAATGGGTTGGGGCTGGGGCTTATTATTGCAAAATAACTAAAATGGATATAATTAAATGAGTTTTATGGTATATGTTAGATATTTTTGTGGGTAAATATGTAATTTATGCTTCATAAGCCTCGGGCTAAAGCTTTTAACCCCTTTTATAGGACTAAAGTTTTAAGCCCCTTTTAAAAGCTTATGATTTCATAAACCCTCATGACAAACGAGACTTAAATATACAATATTTTTTAAGTGCATGAAGTTAATAGAACCTTAAAATGAAGCCATTAAGATGCCTTATTAAGGAACTATAATACTTTTTAGAGTAAATTACACCGTTCGTCCCTGTGGTTTGCTCCAAATCACTACCGTAGTCCCTGTTCTTTTTTTTTTTTTTGCTTTTTTGCTCCCTGTGGTTTACATATTGCACGCTGTCAGTCCATATCGCTAACTGCCGTTATCTTTTTCGTTATCTCAATGGCACCGTTAGTCCTAACCAAACGATCACTTGCAGCGTTAGTCCTTTATACTAACGACCGTTAATAACTCAAAAATTTTATTAAAAAAAAATCTTTTCTACGCGGTTTTTATCGTTTTTGCCCGTTTTCTTACGTTTTCATGCGTTTTTGTCCGTTTATATACGTTTTCATACGCTTTTTTTCGATTTTCTTACGTTTTTGTCCGTTTTTATACGTTTTCCTTCGTTTTTTACGCTTTTGTCCGTTTATCTTGCGTTTTTTTACGCTTTTGTCCGTTTTTCTTACGCTTTTGTCCGTTTTTCATACGTTCTTTTCCGATTTAAAAAATCGTTTTTAATCTGATTTTTAAAAAAGTCTTTTAATCAGATTACGTTTTAAAATCGGAAAAAACTTTTTTAAAAATCAAGTTTTTAAAAAAATTACGTTTTTTTTTAAATCGGAAAAATCCTTTTTATAAATCAGAAAAAAAAACGTAATTTTTTTATAAATCAAAAAAAACTTTTTTAAAAATCAAATTAAAAAAACGTAGTTTTTTTTTTTAAATCGGAAAAAACTTTTTTAAAAATCAGATAAAAAAAAAAACGTATTTTTTTTAAATCGGAAATTTTTTTTTAAAATAAGATTAAAAAAAACTTCATTTTTTTTAACTTACACCGTATAAAAACGGACAAAAACGTAAGAAAAACGGACAAAGGCGTAAAAAAAAGTAAGGAAAACGTATAAAAACGGACAAAACGGAAAAAAGCGAATGAAAACGTAAGAAAAATGGACAAAAGCGTAAAAAACAAAGAAAAACGTATAAAAGCAGACAAAACCGTATCACAACGTAAGAAGCGTATAAAAGCGTAGAAAAAGTAGCAGCATTATAAAATCGGACGAAAACGCATTAAAGCGTAAGAAAAGCGGTAAAACGATAAAAACCGCGTAGAAAAGATTTTTTTTTAATAAAGTTTTTGAGTTATTAACGGTCGTTAGTATAAAGGACTAACGCTGCAAGTGATCGTTTGGTTAGGACTAACGATGCCATTGCGATAACGAAAAAGATAACGGCAGTTAGCGATAAGGACTGACAGCGTGCAATATGTAAACCACAGGGAGCAAAAAAGTAAAAAAAAAAGAACAGGGACTACGGTAGTGATTTGGAGCAAACCACAGGGACGAACGGTGTAATTTACTCTACTTTTTATTGGGATTGAAATCATGAACTGTAATATGTGGGGCCGGCATCATCATGTGTTACTTTACTTCAATAATATTGTTACAAGTGGACAAAAAGTTCTCAGTGTAAAATCACAAAGCATGTTGATGACGTATAGTCCTTGGGTCACGAACCCGACCAATGACTGCTACTAGCAAGCCCAGTACGACTGGGCTAACCCGATAACGGTTTGGGCTCACGAAGGCCCAAACCCAAAGCTATTTATGGCTTACGATATCGGATATCTCTTATCTTGGGAGATAAGTGTTTACTAACTGACTTAGGCAGGATACGCCGAAGTTTGGGGAACACGAAACCAATAAGGGTTTCGTGTGTATATAAAGGGTATCCCAGCCCTCATTAAAGGTATGATCTACAACCCTAACTCTCAACTAAAACCCTAAAACCGATTACTTACTCTCACGCCGGAGGATAATCGTGGGAGACAATCCCACGATAAGCCTAACGGTGTTTTCTGTTTACTTAGTGCGCAGGTCTCAAGCATTAAGATCCAATTGATACGAGGCAGGAGTCCAAACAAGGAAGCCCAACTTTTGTATCAACAAGTGGCGCCATCCGTGGGACCAATCACTAAGAACTAGAATGACGAAGCAAGGAAACCTAAGTCAGCGATCGCATAGTGACCTACAAGGGAAGAAGCAGCAAAGCGGATCAACCCCTAAGCAAGCCTCTAGAACAACAGTCGCGACCAAAACCAAGGGTCAGGCCCAAATCTGGTCTTCCCGAAGTGGAACAACGCGGGGACAACCCATGCCACCACAACAACAACCACCAGCGTAGAAGACCCACTGCGCACCCCTTTTACCACTCCCCTGCAGTCGGTGCTAGAAAAGGACCTCACAAAAGCGGATGCACCTCTCCGAAGCAGAGTCGGATGTAGAAAGCAGACACTCTCACGCTAGAAGGAGTCGCACCTGAACTAGCGCCAAGTGACTTTGTGTCTCAAAACTATGAAACCTTGGCTGCCCTTATGCAAGAGGAGGCAAAAAAGAGGTCGAGTCAGAGCTTGCAGCACCGACTCAACTTTGACGCAGAGTATGAGACATCCCCATCGCGTCATCAGAGGGATAGACGCGGGAAGGATAACCGCCGGCCCCCAGTGTTTACCAGGATTGGGAAGTGAGTGGAGAACGATGAAGCAGATGAACTGCAGTATCTGGAAGAGCACGAAGAAGATGGACGGCGTACCAATGTTGTAGGATCGATAAATTATTGTGTTGATGATTCGGGTGGTCTTGGATGATGGAAATACATGATAGCCATTTTAGAGAGAGAAAATAGAGAGATGATGTTCTTGGTAGAGAGTTGCTTCAATAAAATGTAAAAGGTTAGATTGCCAAGCCACACCCCTTCCATGGATGGAAGGGGTATTTATAGTAACAACTTACACGACCTCCTATCGGCCTGTGGATCAAGCATACAGTGGGTAAAGACCCGTCCTTCCTCCACGGTGTTGCTTTAAACTAAACTACGCTACAAACTAACTAATAAACTACTTAATAACGTAAATAACGACAAGTCTACGAGCTAAATTATGCTAGATAATATTTGGGGTGACCGACACTTTACTTATGGAATTTCCAATTCCTAACAATCTCCCCCTAAGGGAGGTCACCCCATGATTTACATTTCGAATCCTAGCATTCTTTTTAATCTTCAGTCTTGAGCTCGTAGACATTAATTCTTCAACATCACCATCTTTGTGCTTTAGCAGTGATTCTTTAAAGTCCGATAACTTTGTACTTTAAGTGGAGGTCTTTGAATTGATCCACATCTTTGATGATCTTCGAGCTTTCCTTGAGATCATCAGCCATAGTAAATCTTTGGATCACCCTCTATTGTGTTGCCATCATGTGAAGTTGTGACTTTCGGACCGACATGCTTACACCTTTTGGATCATGACATCTTTCCATCAGAGTAGCGGAAGCTTTACTGGTTCATGATATTTGCGGCGTAGCGAGGAGCATGGTATAAAAATATCGAGCCGAGTTACGTAGATATGCGCAAGTCATGATTTCTTCAATTAAGTGTGGATGCTGTGAGCATGCGGCTTTGGTATGACTCCTCAATTCGATCACCGCAATCGTCGGGGTGTACCGCATCGACGTTAGCAATAAAGCGCACGAAAGTGTCTTTGATCACTTTCGTTGAATTGAGGTACACGCCTACGGTTCCCGTTGATCGTACAAAGTCTTTGTGATCGGTAGAATTCGAAGAATTTCCTTGGACGGGGTTTCGCTGCTCTAGCCGTTCTCAAACCGGAACGTCTCAAAGAAGACAACATGAAGTGAGTGAACCAGCGAATTGAGATTCACTGATTGATGAAAAATGATTTGAAAAACAATCGCGTATTGCTTAGAAGAAAGAGTTTTGCAATACGATGAAGGTTTTATAAGAAAGATCAATTTTCAATCAAAAATACTTTTTGTATTTAAAAAGGAGTACACATTCGACGTGCTAGTGAAAAGAAGAGATTCGCACATCGAACGGTTTTTCCAAAAGTATTTTTTCAATCGGAGATACTTTTTGAGTTTGAAACATGAATACACATTCGACGTGCTAGAGAAAAGAAGATTTGCACATCGAACGGTTTTTCCAAAAGTATTCGTCAATTCCATTCCTGGACCAAGGTTGATTCAAGATTGAATCTCCCCATCGTTTCTATCCAGTTGTCACAAGCTTGATCTTTTGCAAGATCTCACATGTTACCTACCAAGAGCTTGTTTGATGTTGGCTCTAGAAGGATTTCCATCTTCATCGTGAATATTTTTACATATCACTCGGCTGTTCTGGCAATACCACAAGGATAATGCGTAGGACTCTAAATATATACTTACTTTCCACATTGTGTGAAACAACAAGTCTTCATTATTTTTGTGTCCTAATGAGATATTGTGGATAATCTCTTGGCTCTAGACTCAATTGTGCACATTTGGTTTCCTATATCGGAGACTAGGGAGAGGGTCTCCTTCTTCAATATCAACAATCTCTAAGAGAAAGTCGATAGATTATGTCGGTTCCCAGTGAGAATGAAACAAGCCCTTTTAAGAGGAACTTGAGTAGCTTGGGAAGTTTAGTGCAGTGCGTCACTGGGTCCATGACGTCTTGTCTTCAATACCAGTGTTACCTTAGTAAACACCAGTAGCATATGTATTGAACCCGGTTTCTGCCCTAAGGTTGAATTATTGGAGGGCTATTTCTTTTCACCCTTTTCACAATTAATTATTTTTCATTCTTCAACCCCTTCAGTGCTTACAGAGACTTCATTACTAGAACCTTGTTGGGTTTATTCCAGTACTAGCTCAGACTCAGTCCGCACTCTTCCCATTTCTCATTTTTCTCCTTTTTTTTTATCATACCTAAGGACTTCTACACTATCTAGTGGATTGTCCACGGTAGATCCCTCCGATTCTGGCGGATCGCGGGAACTAATACCTAACCTAACCATCCTTATAACACCATGCATAAAGTAAATTGGTCGGTCTTTTGGTACAGTTCATTCTTCCTTAAAACCAATTGAAAAATCATTTGGAAAAACAATCAAGGTACATGTGATACGAGATCAAAGCATTTTGTACCTTAATAGTTTTGATCATTTAGAAAACCTTCCCCTCAACATGTGAATATAATTTAGAAATTGTTTAGCACATGGAGGCAAGAGGACTTTGAAGTATTTTCTTTGATCACAATTTTCATAGAAAAAGCCATTTGATTTTCTTGGTAAATTCTCCCCCTCAATATGTGCATAGGATATTTGAAATCATTTTATCTCATAGAGGCAAGAGTTCTTATGAAGTACATCCATGATCACAAAAGCCATTAAGAAACCAATTGCTCCCCCTCAATATGTGCTTCGAGATTCGAAAGCGTTTAGCACATATGAGAGAGCAGCCTGCACATTTTCATCAAATCGATCATCATTTATCAAATTTTATTATTAAATCACAAATTCTCCCCCGATCAAAAATATCAAACCCTTTGAGATTTTGGATCCCACGTGATTTAATAAGGTTTAGAAAACATGGGAGAAAATGTGCCTGATTTAAAAGCTCATCTTGTTTTTGGATAAATGCTCCCCCTCAACATGTGCATTATGTATATTGAAATCGTTTGGCACATGGAGGCTGGAGTGCCTTTGAAGGACTAAAACCAATTCCATTAAAACATATGTGAGATTTAAATCACGATCTCTCCCTCGATCAACAAATTTCAAACCATTTGAGATTTGTGCTCCCAAAAGATTTAAATCATTTAGAAAATTTTGGGGAAAGACGTGGCAAGATTCAATTTTTGAAAAATGACAGATAAGGACCATTTTAAGACATTAAAGATTGTTAGTGTCAGGTATGATAGTTTTAAGAGATCTTTAAGTAAAATAAAACAATTTCACAATCAAACAAGAACAGAAAAAATTTCATTTTGAAAGACCTTGATTCAAAAGAAAAATCATACCATGACATAACATTAAATCTTTAGATCACCACTTTGTTTTTGTACAAACCGGACTTTTTATGAAGAAATATCGTTTGAAATTATTTTGTTTTAAATCACTCTCCCCCTCAATCGATGACCGTAGTCGTTGATTGAGTGACTTAGGTTTTGAAAACATGAAGTCCGGTGATTTTCAAAATTTAGTCCAGTTTATTTTCAAAACAATATTTTTCCCCTTTTCAAAACAATTCAAATTTGTTGAAAAATGGTATTATCACAATTATCCTGCACAAAGACACGTTAGGTGGTTGAGCTGCTTCTATTGATGCTGTAGGGCTTGGAAGAAAAACCGTCTGCTGATGCAGTGAGACTTCTTACGTTGCATTTTAATGCCAACTGAGGTCAAATTAAGCTCCGTTTATTCAATCACTTAGAAGAAAACCATCTGCTGATGCAGTGAGACCTCTTACGTTGCATTTATGCCAACTGTCCATTGAAGTCAAGTTAAGCTCCGTTTCTTCATTTGTCGACCCAAGAAATCGTTACCCTTTCCTTTCGGCATCCAATCATCTTAAACTGTGGGATCCGGATCGGGAACATTCTTATATACCAATATACCTGCATACGTTAGTGAACACACATACAAATATATGGTGGTCGACAACACCCAAACAGCAATCGACTAATAAAAGTCAATCCAACATATCAATCAGATCATGTAAGGTATGGGAATAATGTGTTCCTTAAACTCTAATCATCTAATCCTAGGCACCTAGTCCTTCAACGTAGGTTAACAACATTTTTCAATTAAGCATTTAGGATAATTAAGAAAGCCCGTTAGATGATATAGATTTGAAAACATTCTCCCCCTCAATCAATGACTTATTTTTATGAAAAGTTTAAAAGCGCTGAAGTCATGATTGAGTTTGCAAATTTTATAAAAACTCTGAATCTGATTGTTTTTCAAGCAACTCATTTACCACCATTGTGTTAAAACAAATATTTTTCTGAAGAATTTTAGACGGAAAAATATTTGTGTAGGAACAGCAGTCCTTTGACATACTTTCCTCAATATGTTTTAGGATAAGTGCACGAAATTTTTGAAAATCGGTTTAGCGTAGCACTTTACTTTCTTTGAAGAACGGGTTGCTATCCGAAATAATAGCAAACCATAGTTTAAGCACGGGTTACAGTCTGATCAAAACTGCAAGCCATATTTTGAGACATGTTTAGAAAAGAATATTTACACCTCCTGCTCGAACTTCATCTATGGTCCCGTGCCATTATTGAATGACATTTCTAAGACCGCAGATGTTATCGATACCAGAAGACATGTCTTGTGAATACATATTTTTGATCTTTTCAAATTTTCGATTTTTATGGGTTTTGTTGGTTTTATATTTTTCTATTTTCTTTTTCTTGGTTTTATATTTTTGTATTTGGTTTTTCTAAAAAATATATACAAAGATAGAGTAGATGATATAATTTAAGAAGATGATGATACGAGTACCGAGATAAGGATATCGAGCAGCACGTCGTAGAAGATAGAATTCATCATCTCTTAAACTTCCACCACCAAAGCTTCGAGGGCTCGAGAATAGAAGATTGAACATGAGCCTTTGAGAAAAGAGACTTTGGCGCTTCCCCAAACCGAAAATCCTTATGTTGAGCAGATTCGAAGCTCTATTTCAAGCTTGCTTTAGCCAAGTGCACAAGGAAGCACACCATTATCATAAATCCCGCTGCTCCATTTAAGAACGATAATCGAGGATCTCCATTAGGGGTTATATCATCCAATAGAAGAACGACAACGTTTCATCCTACACTTAAATAATCTTCTCAAATTCCTTTTCCACTGAAGTCTGAGGCAATCCATTCCAAAAGGTGTCAAGAGAACAATTCCCCCAAGTAGTTGAATTGATGCAGTCGGTCTCTTTGTATAATGCTCAAGAACTCTCCCAAATACACATCATGAGGGGAATGAAAACACCTTCCCATGTTCACATTTTTCTTTCCTGATGATCGTGTATGAAGCTCAAGAACCAGAAGTACACCAATACCCAAGAGCTCTCCGAATACACATCACGGGGAATGAAAACACCTCCACAATGCTCACATTTTTCTTCCACGATGATCGTGTATGAAGCTCAAGAATCGAAGTACACACATTCCTACCTAAGAATAACCGATAACACCTCCCTCATGTCATACATTTATCTCCCTGAATATGTCATACTTGTGTACCTCTTTTATCTTCAGAAACTTTCTCTTACATCTCTTCCCCCCCATAGTTGGAATAAGAATACTAAACGCCTTGATGAGTAAAACCTTGAGTTTCTCTGCGGTCATGACATTTGTTTTTTCGGGATATCTTCAATCACTTAGAAGAATTAAGTTCATCAAGTTTACTCGCCATGAGTCAAACCTTGAGTTTCTCTGCGGTAATAACATTTGTCTTCCGGGATATCTTCAATTACTTAGAAGTATTAAGTTCATCAAGTTTACTCGCGTTTATATACGTGTCTCCTTCCCCTTCTTTGGTTTTGACACTTGAGTCATCAAATCATTATAAGCCGTATACTAGAAATTTGTTGAGAAGAACACTTGAACTCTTGTGAGAATCAACTTCTTGAAGAATCTCTCGACTATTTTTATCAACCCTTATGTAGACAATTTGAAGTGACCATTGAAGAAGAAAACCCGATATACCATACTTGAAGCTGAAGTCAACTTCCCCACATTTGTATCTTAAGCTTGCACCTAATGATGGAAGAACGGTGTATAGAATTTTTGCTTCAAGCAAATCTCTAAGTACTCACTACCCAAACAAAGTATGAGACATTAACACCTCTTGCGATTATCCACACCGTCATATGCGTGTGACACAGAGTAAAACAAAGTAACTCCTAATAGTGATAGTTAACCAGGTCTTCAACCATCCACCTCGATTGCGGTAACTAGATAAACCAAGTCTTCAACTCAAATTCTTAAGCCCGAGCAAGTTATCAAATAAGAACACGCCTTTGTGAAAGTCAACTTCAATCTCAAATAAGTGATAAATGATTAACTCCGGAGTAATCAACTTGTGTCAAATTTCCAACACGTGAATAAATGTACAACCGGATGTACATTGACCCACTTAATGAACTGGAACAAATGATTCCTCAACATCAATTCCATCTTCCTAAAGATATACATATAGAGACCGATCTGGAAGATTCACCAATAATGTCTTCAAGCGGATGAGGTAGTCATTTTCCTTAATGTTCATGTGGTTGATTTACTGAGTGCACAATAATCCGTGAAGATTTGGTAAAGGAATACCAAAGAGCGGATCATTTTTCATGAACAATAATCCGTGAAGATTTGGCCAAGGAATACCAAAGAGCGGATTATTATTCAATAGTGCAACCGCAATATTACAATAGTCAATATCAACGTCTCGAGGAGTCACTGCTAAAGAATATGAGCAAGTCTAATTGGGGATTGAATCTGACTTATAACACTCTCCCAATTAGTGCTCTCCCCTAAACCGACAATCTGTTTGATAAATGCCCCGATTAAGAAGAAGTCTTTAGATCGTTAAATGCAACTCGTCTTTAGTCTTCTAACATGCAGCGAGAAAATGTAGAAAGCTGTAGATTCGACCTTCTTCAAGATTGTGCGGTTGGGGAATAGATAGTTAACATCTTCAACTCACACCAAAAAGCATCCACCAAAAAGCATCCCAATTAACTTACATCTTGCAAATCCCCTTAATTAAGATCCATCCCAATCAAACAAAACGAGAAAGATGTTCATCAAGGAAATCAGCAATCAGGGCCGCTTACGAACACACAAGATGGTAACACCAAACTACCAATCACATCAAACAAGAACAGAGAGATTGTTCGAATCATCATGTTGATGTATACGTGAAGCATTAACCGGAAGCACTTTGTCGATAAACTCATCAATCCCAGTGAAGATGTCAACCAACGGCTCTTAGAAGAGAAAAACTCCATGTGAAGATGACCCGATAAGAAGAAGCTCGGTTCTTACATGAGTTTAGAGCCGTATGACCATTTATATTCTCAAATATCAATCAACAATGCAAAAAACTCACACTTCTTCTCCCCTCAAAATTGCATACGGAGATGCCATTCTTGACTAAATAAGTGAAATCATCCAAAAGTATTCTATTCACACTTCTCCCCCGCAAAATTAGCAGATGATGTCGCCATCGTCATTATAGTTGAGCAAGTGGAATAAGAGAAACAATCAATGGTATCCCGGTTCACTTGATGACTAAAGCGCATGGAAAAAGTATGAAGCATGTTGATGAGAATGGTCATTAGTGAGAAGATTTCTCTTCTTCAGAAGATAAAGCGCACTGAAGCGTACACTTTCTTTTCTTTAGAGTACGAGGCATGAACTGATGTGTTCATACGTCATAATCTCTCTCTTTTCAGCTCTCTTGGCAAAACATGTAATCACCCCATTATCATTCAGTAGGCTCTTTGTCGTGACAGCTGATGGAGAAAATTCAATATGATGAATTTTACCACAAGTAAACTACCCCGAACTTCGTGACTTAAACTTGCACATATGTAACAAAGAGCGGTGCCGATTTCCATTAGCATCTCTAAGTACTCTCTATGTACTCTATACTCTTCAACCAACCAACCACCAAGTATAAGACGTACATTACCTCTTGAAAATCCACAACTGAATGTGACACTGAGCACTACAACGTAACTCCTTAAAGTGATAGTTATTTTGTGGTGATAAGAGCCCAATTCCCCCAAGTGGTAAAAGAAAAGGTAAAAGTCACTCAACAATAACTAGATTTCCAAGTCTTCGTTTTTAATAATAAGCTTGAACAAGGATCTTGAAGAATCTTCATCCATCCATCCCCGATACCTTCAGATACTAAGTACACTCGCCCGTGATATTTTACCTCAACCTCAAATAAATATCTTGAATTAGCTTATTTGTTGTCACATCTTCTGAACTGCTCAAATCTAGCCTTCTTTGACATTTAAATGAACTTTAATAATGGTTTCATCCCGACCATGGTTAAAAGCACGTAACCCCGTAAAACCATGTAATAACCAAACTGCCATGACGAATATCCAAACACACATCCAATTCATGAAGTACACTCTTTTATCCCTTCTTTGAAACAGAAACCGTAGCACCATCATCAAATAAGATCCCGAAATACACTTTCCTTTCTCCAAGATGGTTCCATCAAAACGGGATTTTACAATTCTATGGTTTAAACCAAGAAATAGGTTCTTTCGCGGGATTTTACAAAACCAAGAATAAACCGTAAGATAGATCCGGAAATGCACTTTACTTTAACCAGGATATTTCCATTGTCACGGGATTTTACAAGTCTCTGATTTAAACCGAGAAATAGGTTCTTTCGCGGGATTTTACAAAATCAAGACAAAACCGTAAACAATGTCAGCTTGAATGAGTTATGACCACTTTGGTTTCAGTAAATATATGTTTTAGGGGAATATGCAGCGGTTCATCAGCGGTTCAAAAATCAACATCAACAAAATCATCAACCATCCAATAAGCACTTTGGTATACACATCATTCACGCATTCTGTCGACTATTGCAGTGACAACATGGAGAAGTGAACCTGATATGCCAAACTTGATCATGAAGTGAAATCCCCAGATTCATTACTTAAACTTGTACTAATCCTTGTGAAGAAGAAACGGTTTACCCGATGTACAAAACCTCTTGACATTCTCAACTGAGTGAGACACCGAAGTGATAGTTACGTTGTGGGTTAAGCAAGAAAGAATCACAACCGTAATTAAATAGCCAAGTCTTTATCACCTTCTATAAACGCCCAAACAAGTCATCTTCACGGAAGGGTAGAAAGAAAAAAGATGAAATAAGTAAACGTGCCCGGAAAACCTCACTTCAAATCCAAATAAGAAATACCGCCCAAACAACCCCGTAGTCAACTTAGTTCCAATAACAATCCAAGCCGTGACCTATTACCTTTCGTGAGAATCCATAAACCAAAGTATTGAACCACTTCACACAGTAAATCACATCTATAAATCTCTTCAATAAATCACATCCCAAAAAAAATACCATAAACCGTAAATCCAAATTCATGAGCATGTACCAATATCCAACAAAGCCCCGATCCATTATGAGTGATCCAACTCATTAGCACAGATAATCTATATGAACCCGGCCCAAGAGTATCGTTAAGCCCATGTATATCAAAGTAAGCTTTGCCCGGTTTAAGTAGAATATCCGCTCCAAAGATAGATTATAATAAACACGGGTACCAATGAACTCAACCAAACACGTGAGCAAGTGCCAAATGTAATCTAATCAAATAGACTCAATCACAATTTTTTCAGTCCAAACTTGTATTCAAAGTATCTCCATATTCTCAATGCTACTTTTTATCAACTTTAAAAACGTAGACAATTGACTCCGGTTCATTGTTCAACTTTTTCACAAGGAAAATATTGAATCTGTTAACGCCTATAAACATATCATAATACCCGGTCCAAGTCAAAAAGCTCAATCAATAAACCAATATGAGCTCGGCCCATTGATATACACTACCCGATCCAAGATCCCTAATACACATATATCGAATCAAGGAGTGCACTACATTATCTCTGTTCATAAAGAAAAGCCAACATACATCTCGTATACTAACTCTCATTAATACACATATTAAGAATGCTCAAAACGCATGACTAGAAACCAATATTCGGCTAAAAT
>OU343222.1:197020265-197219066 GCA_910596185.1 Chrysanthemum makinoi | reverse complement strand
TTATTCAAAAACGACTCAAAGGAAAATTTTTTGACTTTTTTTAAAGACACTAGACTTTTGACTTTTATGAACTTGTGATTGATTCTAATGACTGAATGTGTTATATTAAGCTATATTAAGAATAGATTAAGCTATAGTATCAAGTTTTAAGCTAGTTTGATTAGTTTTGCACTTAAAAATTTTGACAGTTAACTACTTGGTGAGATTGAAACTAGTTTTGACTTTTACTCAAGTAAGTTTGGTTTTTAAGGCTTGACTGAGCTATTAGTAGCTAAAGTAACATGAAACAAGTACAAACACTGTCTTGAACTCCTTCTATCTCAATTAAACAAGCTGATCCAAACAGCCCTTAAAGAAGCCGTTTTGAAGCTTTTCACACTTAAACAAGCCTTTAAAACAAACAAGCTACTAAATAACTTATATTAACTATATTAAAACAGATTTCAACTAGAATTAACAGGATTAAAACACATAAACTAAGAATGCAATTTTTTAGAAATTTCTTACAAAATGAGTTTATGCACGAAATGGAGAACCAAGATCTGAGAACCCACCCTATTGCTTGAAGCTCTAGACCAATGAGCAATCCATATCTTACGGCTTCCATCTTCATAGTCATTGATTTTTGATTTTACACTAAATTTTTGGTATTTTTCTGAAATTTTAAATTCTATTACTAAAACTGATTTTAAGAGTTCTAATAGTTCCCAGAAGCTAAACAAAGAACTTTTATGAGCTTTTGAGTCCTAGATAACATCAGTTAACAACTTTTAAATATTTTTAGGATTCGAGTTTGAAAATGGCATTTACTGAATTAGTACATGAAACTTAAAATTGAGACTGAAAGTAGATTATTGATACACTGAAATAAGATTACAAATGCTTGAAAGTTTTTAGCATAAACTGGAAAACATAAAAACTTAAAAACGACATATGTAAAACTAAATTACACTACTTGGTGAAATACATTGCATCCCTTCCTCTATATAATGACTTTTTCACTCTTGTTGACTACTCTGAGACTTTCCCACTAAATTCCAGCCATTGGATCTTCATATATCATCATATCCATCCATTTTGCTTTTTGGCGCCATTTTTTCTTGAGCAGGTTATTTGATATTAATGGTTTTTGGGAAGATGTGGAGGTGGAGGGGGACAAAGTAAGGTGAGAGAATGGTGAGGCAAGTGGGGTGTTGAAAAATATGGAAATACCAGTCTCTGGTTTTGGTTTTACGACTATTGAGAGGGAGATGAGCATGCTGGTATATTTTGGCTGGTTGACCATTTTTGACCCTGGTTTAATATTAAACGGGGGTTGGTTTGGGCTTGGGGAAGGATTGGGCCAGCTGGGTATTAGACTTGGGTTGTGTTTGTTTTGGACTTGATATAATAACAAAGGTCGGATGGCATATGTAGGTATACAAGGACCAATTTTGTAATTTATGCAAACTTCAAGGACTGAAATTGAACTTTTTCCAATGTTATCACAAGGACCAAACTTGACAAACTTTGATAGTACAAGGACCCTTTTTTCATAAAATTCCATTTTAGAAATCAAGGACTATTTTGCAAATTTTAAACTTTAAGGACCTTTCTGCCATTTGACCAAGAATCATTCAAGGACCATTTTTTACAACTTAGAATATTTCAGGGACCTTGAATGACAAAACTTCACATTTTGAATTCAGGGGACTAGATTTGACAACTTTTAAAACTTGGGGACTAAAGCGCCATTTTTTGCAGATTTGATCGTTTTCATCGATTTTGATATTTTTGCATTTAAAACACATAAAACACTGATTTGTGATATTTTGATCATTTTGATACATTTTTAAGTGTTTTCAGATGATTTTGCAGTTTAGATTGTACAAAAATGATGAGTATTTAGACACTCATCAATCTCCCACACTGAGATATTGCTAGTCCCTAGCAATGATTTAGATCTTTAATGGATTTTAAAAACTCTTTACCAAAAGCCATCACTTATGGAGTAGCCAAATGTTTCAGTTCAAGTAAGAACTATGGTACCTGATAACCATCGATTTATTGGCAAATCATAAACCATATACGGTTTGATGTGTCTTTACCAGAAGCCGTACCCTTCTGGACTAGCCAACTCTTAGATAAATTATGAGAATTATCTTTGGTGAGCTGAATACCAATTATGGATTTTCCTCTGCCTTTACCACAAGCCATAATCTTGCGGGCTAGCCAACTCTTCACTTTTTAGGATATGGCGAGTTGAGAACCATACAATTTTGGGCAAATTGCAAGCCATATAAACGGATTTGAGAAATCTTTACCAAGAGCCGTTTGCTCCTGGATTAGCCAATCCTTTTGTTTATTAGACATGGCGGACTGATAACCAAATGAGTAAGTGCAAAACACTTACTCCAAAAAAAATTTTGGACAAAAACGGGGGAATTGGGTGGATAATATATGATAAAATTCGTGAGAATTCCCCCCCCCCCACACTTAGAAATGAATGTTGCCCTCAATATTCAAAATCTGGCTGACTATGCCGAAACAAAAGAAACGTAAAAGGGAAATACTACGGCCATTATTTGAAAATGTTTTTTTTTTTTTTTTAATATATATATATAACATGTGGGGCATCTCCCCCACACTAGGGTGGTAGAAAGGTGGTAATAAGACAGAAATATGGGTGAAAACCCATATGGTGTGTGCTATTATTTTTGATCCCCGAGTCGCTAGCTTGACTCAACCCCGAATTCATTGGTTCTTGGGGAAATAAGTGGAAGAGACAATCTCTATCGGACTTTCATTCAAGATGTTTGTATAAACATTGAAGCACGTGAAAGTTCCACTCCGATGAGATATAGATAGAACCGGCTAAAAAATGATAAATGAAAATGCCGGGATCAAAAATAGTGTCCTCATTCGAAGAGAAAAGGAACGAGAAGTCACACCATTTGTGAAGAATGGAATAAATATGTGCATCACAATGCATGTCCATTCCTCATCAGAAAGAAGCAAATCACCATTTTTGACATTTTAAGCTTAAATTTGAAGCTTTTATGGTGATTGGTAACAAAATTTCGGGAGGGAGAAGCTGGAAACGGTTCTTCAATCCATGATTTTCAAGAAAAATGATGTCTCCCTCCGAATCAAAGTAAGTATTGTCAATTCCTGATGGAATCGACTCATCACTAAGAAAATCATCGACCTCCTTCCAAAAGTTGTCATCTTCCTCATCCAGAGTGAGAGAAGGAATGGAAGAGTCAGAAATGGGATAAGAAATGAGTGGATGATCATTATATAGGAGATTTCTAGTTTCTCCAAGATTGGCTTCAAAATCAAAGAGATCATCGTCACTTTCTGATGAAAGTGGGTGATGTGAGTGAGTTCATCGGTGAACTCCTCAAGAAGAGGATCAGACAGTGGGAGTGATGCCTCAACATACTCGATGTCTCCATAAGATTTACAATCTTCGCTAAAATCGGAGAAAGTCTCAAAATGATCATTTGAACACTCAAGAGGGAAAGAAGAATCACACATATGATCAGAAATTCCCTGTGACTCTCTCGGGATTGGGACAGGTCCTCGACACTAGACTTTATAAATTCGTCGATTCCTTTTCAGGAGCAGTGTCAAGATGCTCATCCCCCATGTTCAGAGAGTGAGTGGGAGCTTCGGGTGTGATAACAATTGACTGAGGGAGTTTAGAAGGACTAGCATACATATGTTTTTTACTTTCCATTTGTTCTTCTGCTAGTAATTCCATCATAGTCTTTTCTCCCTGATTGTTCATGGAAGGATTCTCAACTGATGAACTTGATGAACCGTTATAAAATTGTAGGATATCAAGGATATCTTCATCATCATCGTCATCAGGAATGAAACGGAATCGAGAGCTAAATCTGGCTGCTTTTTCTTTTGCAATTGATTCCCTAATAGATTGTTCAAAGGCAATTTGGGAATCTAATTTAGCAGTCCGCTCTTCGGCTAACAAAACTTCCATGTATTTCTCATTTGGATTATCTTGGGAGTGTTTACATTCCTTCAAATCTTTCACTAAATCCAAAAGATCAAGGAGAAGATTTTGAGGAAGTGGCTCAGGTTGGTACTGTAGAGGTTGGTCATGATCGAGAGCCGTAATGGCTACAAGGAAATGGATTCCTTGTTTGACAATCCAAGCTAGAGTGAGGACCTCCACAATACTCACAACAGTAAAATTGATGTGGCTGTGAGTGGTAGTTGTAGTCATAATTGTTATCGGGAACACTGCTCATAGACAAGCGTGTTTCTGATTGACAATCGAAGCGGAATGAGAACCACCACAGTTTCTAGCAGTAAAAACGGCTGAGTCTCACTGAGTGTGGTAGGCTGATGGAAAATCAGTTGTGTTATGGTAGGAATAGGGATCTTGGTTATAGACAGACCGTTTCTGATTCCACCACGCTACAACTGGGGCAATTGCCACCATTATAAGGACCACCACACCATTGACAACCAAGAGGTTGAGGATAAGACATAGAAAGAATCAAAGGTTAAGAGAGGGTAAAATGAAGAATCAAAAGGTAAGAGGGTAAAGAGGAATATTTTTGGTATTTTTGAAAAATATTATGATAAAAACAAAGAATGAAAATATTTTTGGCGTTTTTAACACTTTAGGAAAAGTGTTAATGAACTTTTTGGATATTTATAACTTTACAAAAAAACTTTTTACAAAGGATGGGATATGTGCAAGAATGGGTCTTGAAAAAGGCTAAACACACGCTAAAGCCTCCCCGGCAGCGGCGCCAAAATTTGATTGGTGCTAAACCGTCAAGTTTTCTCACACAAGCCGGCCACTTGTAAATGGCCGACCGTAAGAAACTTAAAACAGTTTAAGCACAAATACAATGAAGTCCTGGAGAATATAGTGAATTCCCGGGTCGTTAAGTCCCACGGAGACTCAATGGTGTGTCAAAACTGATTCAGATGATGGAGTAATCACTAAGGATAGTGATCAGCAAAGGTTTTGATTGAGAAATTACACTACTGATTGATTGGAATGAGATTTGGGAACAGAATAGGAAAGCACAACAATCAGATAAGAGAAACGTAAACGTAAGTTTGAAAACTACGTACACGTACAAAATAAAAAGTGAAATCTAAGAAATAAAAGATCTAAAAATATGAAAATAACATTTTTGGAATCCTAAAAATAAAATAAAATTATCAGAAAAAGAAAATTATTTTTTACCACTATTTAATTAATTATTATTAATTAAAAACTACTTTAACTATTTAATAAATACTCTAAAATAGAAGAAAATATAAAATAAGGCTAGAAAAAATAAACTTATGATTCAGAAAAATCTAAAATACTATAAAACTAATTTTAAAATTAAAAATATATTTTTTTACACTTTTTATCTAATTGTTACTAATTAATTATTATTTAAAATACACTTAAATACTAGAAAATATAAAATAAACCTGGAAAAATAAAATTTTAACTTGGAAAAATCTAAAATATGATAAAACTAATTTTAAAATTGAAAAGATATTTTTTATGCTTTTTAATTATTTATTACTAATTAATTACTATTTTTAACTAATTAAAATTATAATAAATACTAAATAGATTAGGAAAATTATGAAACTTTTTCTAAAAATACTATATGATGACAGAATACTAAGAAAAATAGAAAAACAAGATTTGCTTATTAATAAGCTAAAAAGAAAAATCAAAAGCTAAAACCTATTAAATAAACACTATCACTGATTTTAACTTGATATTTTTCTGGATTTTCTTTTTGAAAACTACTTTACTACTGATTTTATGAAACTTTAATGAACACAAAAATTTTACCAACTACAAATAAGCTGAATTACAAGCTTATGATCACAACAGTTATGCTTATGAGCTTATTTGGTGAAATAAGCTCAAATAAGCTAACCAGCTGAAACAAAAGCCAAAATAAGATGAAAGTAGGCTAATGCTACTCAAATGATGCTAAAAGACAAAGATAAGCACACTGAAAAGCCAAGAACAAACAAATAAGCACTTATGCTCTTGTGTTGAAAAACAGAAAATGGGACAAAGTTTGAGCTTATTGCAGCCCTAGCAAACAAGTTCCAAAATGAAAAACCAAACTTGAGACTTCAAGATGGCTAGGTTAGCTACCCAAAAAACCAAAGATCAAAAGCTATGGACAACTATAGAGCTTATGGCAAGCTTATGAAAGTGGTACCAGACCACTGCTCAGCTCAAGCTGACTCAGTTGGTGCTGAGTTTTAGACAGAAATAAAAACCACTAGCAGCCCTAGTAAACAAGCTAGAAATTGAAAAAGAAGGCTTGAGACTCAAAGATGACCAGGTTGGCTTTCCAAAGAGCCAAGAATCACAGGATTTGAGCAACTAATAAGCTCTATGCAAGCTTATCAAAATGGTGCCATTCACTGTGCACAGGGCATGGTTTCAGACTAGGTACCCAAAAGAAGCAGGAAAATAAGCACTTAGAAAGCTGATGAACAGAGAACTAGCATTTTTATATTTTTTTTAGCAACCAAACTTTAATACCCCAAGAGCTTATGAACTAAATTTTATTATTAAACACACAGTAAAATTCCAAAGTTTATTCAAAAACGACTCAAAGGAAAATTTTTTGACTTTTTTTAAAGACACTAGACTTTTGACTTTTATGAACTTGTGATTGATTCTAATGACTGAATGTGTTATATTAAGCTATATTAAGAATAGATTAAGCTATAGTATCAAGTTTTAAGCTTGTTTGATTAGTTTTGCACTTAAAAATTTTGACAGTTAACTACTTGGTGAGATTGAAACTAGTTTTGACTTTTACTCAAGTAAGTTTGGTTTTTAAGGCTTGACTGAGCTATTAGTAGCTAAAGTAACATGAAACAAGTACAAACACTGTCTTGAACTCCTTCTATCTCAATTAAACAAGCTGATCCAAGCAGCCCTAAATGAAGCCGTTTTGAAGCTTTTCACACTTAAACAAGCCTTTAAAACAAACAAGCTACTAAATAACTTATATTAACTATATTAAAACAGATTTCAACTAGAATTAACAGGATTAAAACACATAAACTAAGAATGCAATTTTTTTAGAAATTTCTTACAAAATGAGTTTATGCACGAAATGGAGAACCAAGATCTGAGAACCCACCCTATTGCTTCCCAAAAAGCTCTAGACCAATGAGCAATCCATATCTTACACTGCTTCAGCTTCCATCTTCATAGTCATTGATTTTTGATTTTACACTAAATTTTTGGTATTTTTCTGAAATTTTAAATTCTATTACTAAAACTGATTTTAAGAGTTCTAATAGTTCCCAGAAGCTAAACAAAGAACTTTTATGAGCTTTTGAGTCCTAGATAACATCAGTTAAAAACTTTTAAATATTTTTAGGATTCGAGTTTGAAAATGGCATTTACTGAATTAGTACATGAAACTTAAAATTGAGACTGAAAGTAGATTATTGATACACTGAAATAAGATTACAAATGCTTGAAAGTTTTTAGCATAAACTGGAAAACATAAAAACTTAAAAACGACATATGTAAAACTAAATTACACTACTTGGTGAAATACATTGCATCCCTTCCTCTATATAATGACTTTTTCACTCTTGTTGACTACTCTGAGACTTTCCCACTAAATTCCAGCCATTGGATCTTCATATATCATCATATCCATCCATTTTGCTTTTTGGTGCCATTTTTTTCTTGAGCAGGTTATTTGATATTAATGGTTTTTGGGAAGATGTGGAGGTGGAGGGGGACAAAGTAAGGTGAGAGAATGGTGAGGCAAGTGGGGTGTTGAAAAATATGGAAATACCAGTCTGGTTTTGGTTTCTGAGCTATTGAGAGGGAGATGAAACAGTGCTTTGGTATATTTTGTACGGGTTTGACCATTTGACCCAGTGGTTTAATATTAAGCGGGGGTTGGTTTGGGCTTGGGGAAGGATTGGTCCAGCTGGGTATTAGACTTGGGTTGTGTTTGTTTTGGGCTTGATATAATAACAAGGGTCCGGATGGCATATGTAGGTATACAAGGACCAATTTTGTAATTTATGCAAACTTCAAGGATTGAAATTGAACTTTTTCCAATGTTATCACAAGGACCAAACTTGACAAACTTTGATAGTACAAGGACCCTTTTTGCATAAAATTCCATTTTTAGAAATCCAAGGACTATTTTTGCAAATTTTCAAACTTTAAGGACCTTTCCTGCCATTTGACCAAAGAATCATTCAAGGACCATTTTTAACAACTTAGAATATTTCAGGGACCTTGAATGACAAAACTTCACATTTTTGAATTCCAGGGACTAGATTTGACAACTTTTAAAACTTGGGGGACTAAAACTGCCATTTTTGCAGATTTGATACGTTTTTCATCTGATTTTGATATTTTTGCATTTAAAACACATAAAACACTGATTTGTGATATTTTGATCATTTTGATGTATTTTTGAGTGTTTTCAGATGATTTTGCAGTTTAGATTGTACAAAAATGATGAGTATTTAGACACTCATCAGAGGTGGACTTTCGTCAAATGTTATGTTCAACGATTCCTCGACTATCATTGTTTCTTTATTTAGGACAATGTAAGCTTTACTAGTTTGAGAGTAACCAAGAAATACACCTTCATAAGACTTTGGGTCAAACTTGGTGAGATAATCCTTAGTATTAAGAATAAAGCATTTACAACCAAAGACTCTAAAATATCATAACGTTGGCTTTTTACCTTTATAAAGTTCATATGGTGTTTTGTTTAAGAAAGGGCGTATTAAGACTCTATTTAAAATATATGTAGAAGTGTCAACGGCGTTATACCAAAACTTTTGAGGAATGTTTTGTTCATTAAGCATTGTTCTACTCATTTCTTGAATGGTTCTATTTTTACGTTCTACTACTCCATTTGATTGAGGTGTTAGTGGAGCGGAAAAGTTATGTGTTATACCATTTGTATCACAAAAGTTTCCAAATTGAGTTTCGTTGTCAAATTCATGACCATGATTCGTTCGGATCGACACTTTTTGACACCTAGAAGATTTTGAATTTTCTTGCTAAGTATTTCAAATTTATCAAAAGCTTCATTTTTGGTTTTCAAAAACAATGTCCAAGTAAACCTTGAGTAATCATCTACTATGACCAAAGTGTATAAGTTGCCTCCGTAGCTTCTTATAGCGGATGGTCCAAACAAGTCCATATGTAATAATTCTAGACACTTAGATGTGGACACCATATTTTTAGATTTGTGACTACTATGGGTTTGTTTACCAATTTTGCAAGCGTCGCAAAAGTGTTGATCATATTTTAGTTTTGGTAAATTTCTAACTAACTCTTTTGAAGATAGGTTTTGTATAAGTCTCATATTAGCGTGACCTAAGCGTCTATGCCAAAGAGAAGAGCTATCGTCTAATGTTGTTAGGCAAAGTTTGTCATTATATGTTTTATCTATCTTCATGACGTATATGTTATTTTTCCTAACTCCTTTAGCTATGGTGATACCATCTTTTAGTATTTTACTACCATTTTCATCAAATAGTACTTTATACTTTTTATCACATAATTGGCTAATACTAAGTAGATTAAATCCTAACCTATCCACATGAGCAACATTTTCAATAGTTAGGGAGTTATGAGCAATCGTACATTTGCCAATAATTTTGCTTTTGAGATTGCTACCAAAGGTGACATTACCTCCGTCAAACTCTTGGTATGATGAGAAGAGACTTTTGTTGCCCGTCATGTGTCGTGAGCATCCACTATCTTTTATCCATTCATCAGGTTCCAATCCAACTTTCAAGCATACCTAAGAAGCAAATAACTCAAGCATTTGGTCCCCAATATCTCATGGGTCCGTTTGGGTTAAACATACCATTTATTTGATTCATGTATGGAAACGATGGGTAAGAGTTCCATGACATGTAATATGGAGTTTGATATGGTCTAGGAAAGTTTTGATTCCAACCGTTGTGTTGGTAGTTGGGTTGTACGTTGTGGTTGCTCTTAGGAAAGGGACGTTTGGCAAAAGGAGTTTTATATCGTTGTTGAGTAATTTTTTATCTAAAATCATTTTTGACAAGTCCTACTCCTCGATGTAACAGTGGTTTTAGTTTAACACTATCATTGGTTTTCTTTGTTATTTTAACAAATTGATGCGGTCCGTATTGCGAACATTCTGTTCTGCTGAGGTACCCACGACACCATTTTGCACAACGGACGAAACCCTTATTTTGGTTCCGTCTGGTCCGTGCTGTACTGCAGCAATTTTGACAGAATGTTCGTCTTTTTCGGCCATTTTGTTTTGACTCTTTGGAATTAATACTTCATTAAAACCTAGCCCATTCATGTCTCCAGGTGTTTTATGGATTTTAACTATTTCATCGGCAAGAGCGATGTTTTTGTTAAACCTTTTAAACTTAGAATTATTTTCGATTAGAACATCTTGTGTGAGCTTTAGTTTTTCTATTTCAAGTTTGAGCTCTTGACATGACTTACAATCATCATCATTTGCTTTTCCTTTTTCAAGTCGTTTTGCTTTTTCTTTTAACTCATAAACTTCATTTTCCAAAAATTCCTTTTTGGTTTTTAAAAATTTATTTTTAGTTATGATTTTTAGACTTAGCTCACGCAATTGATTATATTGTTTTTGCAAAGTGTCATCATCAATAGAAGAATAAGAAGAGTCGGAAAGTACCTCATTTGACTCATGTGCCATTAGGGCGATCTCTTCCTTGCTTGATTCTTCATCGTCTTCACTATCACTCCAAGCACCACTTACAAAAGCTCGTTGAGTTTTGCTTTTGGGTGGCTTGGACATTCTCTATGAGGTGACTTGCATCACCACATCTAAAACATTTTCTTTCACCTTTACCCTTCTTGTCGTCCCGATCTTTTCGGAATGGCTTCTTTTCTTCTCGAGGTTGTCTTACGAACTTTCCTCTTCTTCTAAAGAACTTCTTAAAATCTCTAACGGCCATGGCATATTCCTCATCTTCACTACCGGGGCAAGATTCGTCATCATCACTTGATTCCGCTTTTGCTTTTAGAGCAACGGATTTGATCTTCTCCCTTTTTCCTTTGATGATCTCCGAATCTTTCTCCATCACCATTTCGTGTACTTTGAGGTTACCGATCAACTCGTCTAGTGACATTATTGAGAGATCTTTTGATTCCTCAATGGCGGTCACTTTAGCTCTCCATTTGGGATGGAGTGCTCTAAGAAATTTCCTGACAAAGTTCTTACTACGAAAAGATTCATCAAGTGCTTTAAGTGATGTAATAATAGTATTAAAGCGAGCAAAGCCACAATCAATGGTTTCATCTTCAGGAATAACAAATTGTTCATATTGTTGAACAAGAAGATCAATTTTGTTATCCTTGACTTGTGAATTACCTTGATGTGTAACAATTAAAGATTCCCAAATATCTTTGGCGGTTTCACACATAAAAATTCTTTCATATTCTTTTCTAGGTAAAGCATTATAAAGCATCATTTTAGCTTCGTTATTTTTAGCAACTAATTTTTTTTGTTCATCAACAGAAATATCCTTTGTTGTAGAACTAAAATCCCCTTTAACAATAATAAACCAAAGATCTATATCTTTTGATTTTACATATGTTTCAAAACGGTTTTTCCGATAGATAAATCCATTGGTTTCAAAGAGTGGTGGTCTTTGCATAGATTGCCCTTCTTTAAAGTTTTCAGAATCCATGGATCATTTTAAGTTTATAAAATACAGATTATTTTAGAAATTCTTGAGCAACGAGGCTCTGGTACCAATTGTAGAAAACTAGAAGGGGGGTTGAATAGTTTACCAATTAAAATCTTGTTTTGAAACTTATTGAAAAGATCAATTGATATTGATCTTAGATATGTTAATGAAATATGCAAGCAATATGTAAAGAGTAAATAAGGAAAGAAATGATCAAACCACAACAAGTTGTTTATAGTGGTTCGGTCTACAAGGACTCTTTTTCCTTGCCCTACTCCACTCCTCGAGTCTCACACTCGAGAGTTTAACTTCACTAGTCAACAAGCTCCTTTCACCGGCGGAGAAAACCTTTACACTTTGCTTACACTATTTCCGACACTAAGCTAGATGTCGAGTTCTTTCCAAGGGTACAACTACTCCCACACACAATGTATTTTGAGGACTAAAATACTAACCACTCACACTCACAAGATGGTTTAATATAACAATGAAGTATGAATCAACACTAGATCATACAACACTAAACAAACAAGACTTCCAACTTCGCGTTTGAAGCTTGAATGTGACTTGATCTTCTTTGCTACAAAAGAGATCACTAATATGATATGAAACTGAGTTAGAAAGGTTAGAGAGAAGATATGTAAGAGAGTATGATGGAAAGGGATGAAAAACTACTTGGCTTGGCATTGCTATTTATATCCAAAATGGACAGGAGCGTCCACGGACCGCGGAACCCTTAAATGGGTTCCGCCCGTGTACCAATTTGGTACCGCCGTCCTGACAGACCAAGATATCAAATCTTTGCTAAAGTCAACTCTATCTAAGTGAGATTGTGCAAGATATGAAGAGTACAAATTCACACAAAATATCTAATGAAATCTTCCAATGATTTCCATGATGCATCATATGATGTCATATGTTGTATTTCTATTTTTAGAAATATGCAAGTACATAAGTAGTGTTTGGTTTTAAGAACCTAACACATTCTAAAACTACTATCATACATAATGATTAGAGTCATATCAAGATGTTACTAATCATAAATGTAAATGCTTGAATGATGAATATATTGTTTGAAAAAGCTTGTTTTAATATCTATTAAACTTGACAAGCTTTAAGCTTTTATACAAATTAAATTTACTTTTGTCGTTAACAAAACTTAGGTAAAGATCAAAAATATAAATAACGTTTAATGACGATATTTGTATTAACATTATGCTAGATAATATTTGGTGTGACCGACACTTTACTTATGGAATTTCCAATTCCTAACAAATGTCCGCGCTAGGCTTGGTAGCCGCAAGGTCCATGACAGACTGGGACGACGGCATTCCCCAAGTGGAAGCTCTTTAAACTCAGATTCTGAGGAGCAGTATAGCGGCGAAAGAGGAAGCTCATCCTCTAGCGACTCCTTGGACGGTCGGCGCAAGTGCCGGCAAAAGGGAAGCTCATTCTCTAGTGATTCCTCGGACGACAAGGACAGCGAAACTGGACACTGGAAGTCCAGGGGAAGATATCGCGACCAGGAGGAGGAAGATATGTCTCTTCCCTGGCGCCGCCAAAAGGTGGATGCGTTCACTCGGCGCATCAGCAATTTCTCAGAAAATAAGAGAAGGCGCATGCCCGCCAATGTGAAAACCTATGATGGAATAGGTGATCCGGACGATCACTTAAAATTTTGAATCTGCTGCTACTATAAAAAATTGGCCACAACCTGTGTGGTGTTACATGTTCAATTCCACATTAGTAGGGAATGCGCGAAATTGGTTGATAAGCTTCCACGCGAAGCATTGATGGATATGAAGAGTTCGGAGGCGTTTCGCCTGAACTTCACCCAAAGGAAAAAGTGCGCCAAAAACCCTGTCGAACTTGCCAGGGTAAAACAGCGCCAGGGGGAAATCTACAAGCGCTTATGTGGAGCGCTACAAAGATGAGTGCATACATGTCAAGGCATGCCCCAAAATACTAAAGATCTCAGGGTTCATGAACGAGATCAATAACCCAGAACTCATCAAAAGGCTGAACGCAGAGTCCCCAAACCTTTGATGAACTTATGAAGCGCACAAGGTCCTTTATCCAAGGAGAAGCTGTCGCGGCGGACAGTAAGAAAGGTTACTCAAACTATAGGTCACAAGAACAGCCTCGGAGACAATCTACTGACCATAGTAGCAACCGCAATAAGAACTACCGCGGCCAGGGGAGCGGACGAGATAATGACAGATATACCCCGCTGACCAAAACCCCAAAGGAGATATTCGCGACGGAAGGCGCGAACTTCCCAAGGCCCCCACCAATGCGCACCCTAGAGGATAGGCGCGTGGGGAGTGGCTACTGCGACTATCATGGACAGAAAGGACACACCACCAATGAATGTGTCCAATTACGCCAACTAATTGATAAACTAGTAAAAGAAGGCAGATTGGACCATTTGGTTAAAAACATCAAGGAAGGGAAAGATAAGCAAAAGACAGGAAACAAAAAAGAAGTACCTAAAGATAAGGCTGATACCATCTACATGATACAATCATGGCAGCGAATGACTAGGCAGAAGATCAACCAAAAGTTCTCCCGTGGAAGCGAAATCTCTTTCCCCACCTTGGCTGCAGACAACGCAGTGGTAGAACCGATCACCATTGAAATTAACGCAGGGGGTCACGATATCCATCGCATGTATGTTGATGGAGGAGCATCCGCAGATATAATGTATGAACACTGTTTCAAACGACTACGACCAGAGATACGGAGTCAATTAAGCCTAGTTAGGACATCGTTGACTGGTTTTACAGGAGAAAAGATATGGCCCATGGGGCAAATACGCCTACTAGTTAGTGTTGGCAATAAGGAACACTCCACGACAGCCTGGATGACTTTCATGGTGATCAAATCCCCTTCGCCAGACAATGGCATTATTGGAAGACCTGGGATTTCAGCCATACGCGCAGTACCGTCTACAGCACACGGGATGCTCAAATTCCCGGTGGAGGGAGGAATTGTTACTCTCTACAATACCACCGTACCACCTGGAGAATGTAACACAATTATATGTGATACGGAACACATTCCAGAACAGCGCGCAACTAAAGTGCCCAACCTGAGGGTTGCTATTCATCCTGATTACCCAGAGCAAGAAGTATCGATCGGGGGATCGCTATCTGATAATGGCAGGGCAGCTGTGTGCGCACTCTTGCAAAAGAACCTGGATATCTTTGCATGGGAACCAAAACACATGACTGGCTTACCACGCTCAATTACAGAACACAAGTTGAGAATCCGACAAGGATACTCCCCAGTACGACAGAAGAAGCGTGGCCACGCTTCAGAGCGCGCACAAGCAATTCTGGCAGAAGTACTTAAACTTGTGGATGCAGGTATCATGCGAGAGGTCTACTACCATGACTGGCTTTCCAACCCAGTGATGGTGTAAGATATAACTTTTCACATACACATCATAACATTAACACAAGGTAGCATATAGATGGAATTCTAGAGAGAGAAAGTTAGAGGTTTAGGGAACTTAGTGAGAGAAAGTGAAAGATATTATTATGAGCTCCAACTCTCTACCTTGGGAGGTAGAGAGTATTTATAGTCTTACATAAAACGCCACACATCGGGCTGTGGATCAGGCATACAGTGGGTAAAGACCCGTCCGTCCTCCACGGTGTTACTTAACTAAATACTACTTAACTTAATATTACTATGACTACGAACTTTCTAACGATTACATATACTTGAGGTGACCGACTCTTTAATACCTGGAATTTCTAATTCCTAACAATCTCCCCTAAGGGAGGTCACCTCAATCATGCACTAAAATTACATTGAATACAAACAGATATGACATTAACAATTGTTCTTGAATTCTTGATGTAGTCCTTTGTTCCTAAGCTCGTAGTCATTGATTCTTCACATTGCATGTTTGGTTACTTCAAGTGGAGGTCTATTCCTGATCCACGTGATAATAATTTTGAGCCAAGCTTTTGGGATCATCAGCTAGTAGAAAATCTCTGATACATCCATTGTGGTGTTGGTATTATGTGATGTTGTGACATTCGGACCGACATGCTCACATTCTGGATCATGATATATTCTCATCCGAGTAGCGGAAGCATTTGTTGATTCATGATATTGGCAGCAGCGTAGCAGAAGCATGGAGTAAAAATATCAGAGTCATTGATGCACTAATCATGATTTCTTTTGAGATGAATGTGTTAGGTGAGCATGTGGCTATGGATTGACGCTTCATTCGATCAGTACGCAAGCGTCGGGGTGTACCTGCATAAGACAGTTAGCAATAAAGCGCACGAAAGTGTCTTTGATCACTTTTGATGAATTGAGGTACACGGCCCACGGTTCCCCGTTGATCAGTACAAGTACTACATGTGATCAGGTATAATGCCGAAGAATTTCCTTGACGGGTTTCGCAGCGTTGCTCTAGCTGTTCTCAAACCGAAACGTTTCAAAGAAGACAACACGGAGTGAGTGAACCAGCGAATTTACTCCAGCGATTGATTGAAAGAAATTTGAAAAACAATCGTGTATTGCTCAATAGAAATTGTTTTGCAATATAACGAAGGTTTTAATGAAAATCAATTATCAATCATAAAACACCTTTTGATTTGAAAAATTAGTACACGGTCGACATGCTAATGAAAAGAGTTTTAAAGCACAAAGACCGGTTTTCAAAGGTATCCGTCAATCCATAACCTGAACCAGGATTGATTCAAAAGAATGAATCGCCCCATTGTTTTTGTTCAGTTGTCACATGGTTGATCTGTATAATAGATCTCACATGCCACCTACCAGGAGCTTGTTAGATGTTGGCTCTAGAAGGCTTTCCATCTTCATTGTGAGTATGTTTGCATATCACTCAGATGTTCTGGCAATACCACAAGGATAATGCGTAGGACTCAAGATATAATCTCTCTTTCCACATTGTGTGAAACAGAGAGTCTTCATTGAAAAGTGTCCTAATGAGATTTATTGATGATCTCGTGGCTCTAGACTCAATTTGTGCATATTTGGATCCTGTGCCGGAGACTAGGGAGAGGGTCTCCTTCTTCAATATCAACAATCTCTAAGAGAAAGTCGATAGATAATGTCGGTTCCCCGTGAGAATGAAACAAGTCCTTTTAAGAGGAACTTGAGTGGTATGGAAAGTTGAAGTGCAATGTCGTCCTTTGGGTCCATGACGTCTTGTCTTCAATACCGATGTTACCATCAGTAGCATATGAATTGAACCGGTTTTACGCCCTAAGGTTGAATAAATGGAGGGCTATTTGTTTTCACCCTTTTCTCATTCAATTCTTTTTAATTCTTCAACCCCTTCAGTGCTTACCGAGACTTCATAGCTAGAACCTTTTTGGGTTAATTCCAGATTACTAGCTCGGTCTCGGTCGCACTCTTCCCATTTCTCATTTTTCTCCTTTTATCATCATGCCTAAGGACTCTACACTAACTAGTGGATAGTTCCTGGGTAGATCCCTCCGGTTCTGGCGGATCTTGGGAACAAAAAACCTAACCTTATCATCCTTATATCACCGTACATAAAGTAAAGTTGGTCGGTCTATTTGGTATTGTTCATCTGCCGTTGGAACCAATTGAAAACCATTTGAAAATCAATTCGGATACTTGTGATATATTATCAAAGCATTTTGTACCTGAATTGTTTTTGATAATTTTAGAACGAGAACTCCCCCTCAACATGTGCATCAAGTATTTGAAAATGTTTTGCACACGGAGGAAAGAGAAAGAATTAACTTCTTTGATTACCATTTTCTAAAAGATATCTACATCACTTCCCAAATCGAATCAAGTAGATAAAGCATTTTGGGGAAGGATGAGATTTTCATGATTTTGCTCCCCCTCAATATGTGCTTCTAGGTTTGAAAGGAGTTTTACACATACTAGAGGGAACCTGCACATTGAGATAAATGATCACGTTTCAAATTATAGATGCTCCCCCTCAATGTGTGCATGGAAAATTTGAAATCGTTTGTCACTTACGGGAGGCAAACATGCTAATCACTTAAGAAACCATTTATCGAATTATCAGTTTAAATCCTATTTAAATCACAACTTCTCCCCCGATCACAATTATTAAAACATTTGAGATTTGTGATCTCTGTAGATTTAAATTGATTTTGAAAGCTTTTAAGGAGAATTGTGACTTGATATGAAAGCGTTTTAAGCGATAAGGATCGATGTTGAGATTTTAAACTCCATTGGTTAAACATGCATGTACATCTTTTGAAAACAATTTAATGCCAAATAACTTTTAATTTAATTGAAATCATTCTCCCCCTCAATCAATGACATAGGTTGTTGATTGAGCGATAGATATTTTGATAAGTCCGATGATTATCAAAAATAGAGACCGAGTTATTTTTCAAAGCATTTAGTTTTCAGCAGATAAATGTTATAGAATCCGAGCATGGAATTTGAAAACATGGTAAAACATGGCTCTGTTCTTTCTTTTAAAACCGGGTTATTGCCTGAAAATGACAATAAACCATTGTTTCTCTTTCTCCCAAAAATATTATTTTTTTTTTTTTAATTTTTTGATTTTTTTTTTTTTTTTTTTATAAGAATTCGAACAACATCTAAAGTCCCGTGTCATTCTTTGAGTGACAGCACAAAGACCGTAGATATATTCGAACCGAAAAAAAAACGCATGACAAAAATGACAATATTTTTTGAAGATTTTTCGAATTTTTCAAATTTTTATGGATTTTGAAAGTTTTATATTTTTCTATTTGATTTTTTTTTTTGAAGGTTTTATAATTTTGTATTTTGTTTTTCGAATAAATATTTACAAGAGATAAATTAGTTTAAGAGAATGATGAAATGAGTACCGAGATAAAGATATCGTTCAGCACGTTGTAGAAGAAAGGAATCAACATCTCTTAAACTTTCGCCACCAAAGCATTCGAGGCTTCTAAGAAAATCGTCTGGACATGAGCCTTCTCAATTTGAATCTTTGGTAGCTTCCCCCCAAACCGAAAAACATCGAATAAAGACCATTTCCCTAAGAAGTAGAGTTGAATACAAAGCGGTCTGATTGATTGAAGCTCATCACGAAGAACACGAGAACACCGAAGTAACAAGTTGAAACATTGATCGTCTCAGTGGTTATCAAATCCGGATTATCTGATTACGACCGATCACATGAACCATTGTGCATCCCGATGTACACCTTACTCTTCGAGATTGACCCGTTGTCTATTTAGGGGAACAATATATCAACATCTTCATTTTACCAAGTGCATTCTAGTTATATAACATATAACCAATCAGCACATAATGGACACATGTACCCAACAAGAGTAGAGACGATGACATCCATGCATGTTGAGTCACTAATCATCTCTGTGGATGTCAACTCTGAAATAACTGAATTAGCTCGATCAAGTGAACATGTTGTGCATATAACCGGAAGCACTTTATCATAAACCGTATATAAGATGTCGATAGGCAGTATCATCTCACGTTCCAAATATTCTTCTCACATTTCTTCCAACTGAACACTGAAGTAACAAAAACATAATATATCCATAAACTTGAAATCTTGTGAGAAGAACTCAAATAGCCCAAATGAATCCTGTGAGAATCAACTGCTACATAAACTCTCTCTGACTATCTTAATCAACCCATATGTAGACAATTTGAAGTGACCACTGTTGAAGAAAAACCCAATATACCAAACTTGAAGCTGAAGTCGAATTCCCCGTATTTGTGTCTTAAGCTTGCACTTAAAGATGGAAGAACGGTGTTGAGAATTTATGCACCAAGCAAATCTCTTAAGTACTCAATACTCAATTAAAGTATGAGACATTAACACCTCTTGCGATTATCCACAACGAAATATACGCGTGACACGAGTAAAACAAGCGTAACTCCTAATAGTGATAGTTAACCAGGTCTTCAACCATCCACCTCGATTGCTGGTAACTAGATAACCCAAGACTTCAACTCTAATTCTTAAGCTCGAGCAAGTTATCAAATAAGATAACGCCTTTGTGAACGTCAACTTCAACCTCAAATAAGTGATAAAAGAGTAACTTCGAAGTAATCAACTTGTGTCAAATGCCCAACATGTGAATAAACATACAACCGGATGTACATTCACCCACTAAATGAACCGGAACAAATGATGCCTCAACATCAATGTATTCATCCTAAAAGTATTCATGTAGAGACTGATATGGAGGATACACCAATAACTTCGAGCGGATGAGGTAGACATTTTCCTTGAAGTTCATGTGGTTGATTTATAGCATGCACGATGAGAGGAATAATAATCCATGAAGATTTGGCAAAGGAATACCAAAGAGTGGATCATTATTCATGAACAATAATCCGTGAATATTTGGCAAAGGAATACCAAAGAGCGGATCATTATTCATGAGTGCAACTGCAATATTATGATAATCATTATCAACGCCTTGAGGAATAACTGGAGATTGGGCTTTTTGAGTAGTCTGAGTTGTACTTCTTTGATGATCATCAAACATATCTTGAACTCATGAATCACATATTCTTTGATGATCATCAAATATTCGCTAGCGGTTGTAAATACTCATCAAACATATCTTGAACCAATGAATCCCAAACAATAAATCCCATTTATCCTTAGTGAGTGAAACATTAGGCGTTGGAGGAGAGTCATCAAACTTTAAGTCGTATAACCATTATTCAAACATCCATCATCATTTAGTATATTCACTCTTCTCATAAATCCCATTTATCCTTAGTGAGTGAGAGTCATCAAACTTTAAGTCGTATAACCATTATTCAAACATCCATCATCATTTAGTATATTCACTCTTCTCCCCCTTAAAAATTGCATCCGAAGTTGCCATTTTTGATTTAGCAAGTGAATAAGAATATACATTAATGAATGTAGATCCATTTGATGATTGAATGAGCATGGGAGAAACATGAAGCTTGTTGATGAAGAATGTCGATGAGAATGGTCATAAACATGAAGATTTCTCTTCTTCTGAAGATAAAGCGCACTGAAGCGTACACCTTTCTTTTCTTTGAGGAACGGGGCATGAAGTGTTATCTGCAGACGCCATAATGATGAAGTACGAGGCCTGAACTGATGTGAACAGCGTCATTGTTAGAGCCCAGTTATATGTTTAGAGTCGCCCGAATCCAAATACCAAGGGACGACTTGTACGACCTGCTTTGGACAACAGACGAAGACAGAGAATTGGAAACATTGGATCCCCACGTGCTCATGGGGTCCTTTTGGTTAGTACAAACAATCTTTGAATCAGCAGAAACCCTAGGTGCAATGTCATTGTCACTAGGAGCTGAACTAGTAGAAGCATCAGACTTAGTCGAGGGACATTTTGTGCTTAATGGGATTATTCTACCAGTTGGCTTCCAAACCTTAACAGGCACTACTCTAGGCATAGTGGGTCTAGTTAAGGGGCAAGGTTTGCCATTCGTGAATATTCGACCTGTTGGCTTCCACTGAAATCCTACATTGGTAAAGACCTTCCCTGTAGGTTTCCAGGATTGCTTAATCTGTTTTGCTCTCCAAACTTTCTTAACCGGGTTATGAATCTTAGACCTCAGAAATAACACATCACATTTATCATGATTACCAGAAATTAAACATTTTTGCATGTTTTGCAGACAACATAAGGCCTCGAATTAATTTTAGTAAGCTTAGAGCTAATACTAGAACTAACACGATTCTTTTTGTTCAAATCAAACTTCTTGTCCCTATGGTGTTCTTTCACTTCCTTATCATGATCACTTTTAGTTTGCGTAATCCTATCCTTCTTTGCATAGCTTCTAGGTTTTGACCCGCTAACTTTAGTGTCAATCTTAACATCTGTAGAAGTAACGATGGGAACATTACATGGCTTCACTACTTTCTGCATTCCTGGTCTAGAAGTGCTGGGATTTGAAATTCTAGGAGGCACATCACAGGTTGCTTGCTTGAATTTAGATATGGAACAAGGCATATCAAGGGTCACATGCTTGGCTTTAGGCATAGAACGGATTTCCTGTTTGGCACTCGGCATAGAACAAGGCTTCACAGCTTTGCCTTTTTCACCTAAGGGTTTTGGACATGTTGCAATTACACATTCAAGCAGCTCTTGAGATCGTTTGGCCTGGAGGCAAGCAAACCTAATTTCACTATCAAGAGGTTTGTTAATGAAATCCTCTTCGACAATCTCACGGAGACATTCAAGACTATCCTTAAGGTGAGCACAGTAGTCATGAAAAGCATGTTCATTATTCCTAAGATGAGGAGGAATATATTTAACTGTCACAGTGTATTTTCAATCTAAGGGTGACTTTGAGACAACATTCTTATTGAAAACAAGTGGCAGTTTCCCATTTCCCTGACTTCTCAAATTCTCAATTTCCTTTTGTAAAGACGTTATTTTTTCGTTGTTTTGGTCACGGGTGACTTTCATTGAATCATATAACTCTTTAAAGTGTCGTTTAACTTTTTCATTTTCTTCGAGAAAACTCTTGTTTTCCTTTTGTAATGCATTGACTAAGTTTTGAAGATGAAACGTTTGAGTATTCTGAGAATCTAAAAGAGGAGGCATTTGGGAGCTGTCATATTGTTCGTTTGACCCTTTAATTGAGAGATTTGGGCTTTCAACTTTCTGATCGTGTTGCACTGAGCTTGAATATGTTCATCACGTTTGTTAATTTGAAAAACTGCATCAAACTCTGGAGCATCTGAAGATGTCTTGATATTTGAAGTTTTGACATTTTCTTTGAGATGTTGATATTTGAGTTGTAAATTAAAATGCTCAACTTCTAGTTTAGAAAAATGTTTAACCAAATTATCGTGATCATCCAGTTCAATTTTCTCGTTTAGTTTAGAATTAGTTTTTTCAAGCTCAATGACACGATCATGGGAGACTTTCAGGGCCACAGATAGTTCATGAAATTTGGAAGCATTAATAGAGCAATTTGAAGCAGTGAAAAAGATATCTTGAGCAACACATTCAGTAATAAGAGTCTCATTTAAGGTATGCAAGTTCTTCCTCTCAATCTCATTATATTTTAGTGCACGCTCATAATCACTAACTTCAACTACCATTGCATCAAATTCCTTTTCCATTTCTTTAATATCTGATTTTATCCCCTTTTTAAGACTCTCAAAATGATCTTTTAGTTGTTTAAAGAAAGGCATGACCTCAGTTAAATAACATTCTTTCATTTGCTCAAAACCCCTTTCCCCTTCAGTTATCCCGGTGGGTGTGATCCTTTTCTTACAAGTTTTCTCAAAATCGGTAAATAGTTGAAGAATAACATATTGACTGATTAAGGTCTTGCTCTTAGTGGCAATAGTTCTAGGAACTAAATGCATTGGTGTATTTGGAGGATACACAGTCGCTTTAGGGAATTTCCTACAAGGGGATTCTTTTCAACAAGATTTTCAGCTTTTTGCAAGTCCATATCCTTTTCCAGAACACTTGTTCAGGGGTCAATAGAGTCTGAGGCTTAAACATGTTTAAGGATATCCAATTTTCCTTAGTGTAATCATGGGGTTTTATCGTTATCTTGTTCTTTTTACACTCAGGATCTTCTAGCTTCTTATTCATTTTCTCCCTAGTGACTTCATCTGATTTCTTATCTTCCTCAGTGCACTCAGCGCAACTAGGTTTCTGTCTAGGCTTAAGGATCTCATTACCATCATACAGTACCTTATGAGCATTTCTAGCCTTTTTAATTACCTCTGGATTAGGTTCCTCAACAAGGGGAATGCTATGCTTATCGCTTAAGACTCTATGCTTAGTGATCATGTGAGCAGTCTGAATGGTATTCCCTTGTACGTACAACTTATTTTCAAGCTTGTTTTTCAAAGTTTTTATATTGGAAAAATCATTCAAAAGTTTTGATTCCTTAGCCTTGAATTCTTGCTTAAGCATTTTAACATTTTCTTGAAGTTCGTGTTTTTGCTTAGCAGTTTTAGAAAGCTTTTCTTGTAAGGAGTTTAACTCTTGTTTTAATACTTCTTCTCTAAACCTACTTTTTCTAATAGTTGTACGTATTTGGACATCCATTTCCTGCTCACGGGTGGTTAACTCAAACTTAGCACGCTGTTCATAAATAGCAACCTGATCCTTATATATGTTAAGCTCAGTGGTAAGGGAATCATCAGGCACAAATGCAGCGTACTCATGCAGTTCATAATCATCATTTTGAGTAGAAGATGCACAACTAGGTACAGCAGAAACATCCATGCAACTTACCTGAGCATTGACATGCACAGCCTGTGACGGGTGCATCTCTATCTTGGGTACATCCGAAGCTTCCATGGAGCGTTCCTTTGCATTAACTTGCACAGGTTGTGTCTGGTGCACCTCTCTCTCTTGTGAATTTGAGCACGAAGATTCCATTTTCCATTATCCGACTCATCATTTTTGTTGTCACTGACATTCTGCATTCAGCAACACCCGATTCTTCAACATATACATTACCCAACTTATCACAACAATCTTTCAACTGCACCTGACACTCATTCACGTCTTCATTCTTTTGAGCAGATTCTTCAATGTACTTTTTCACATTATCCATGAGTTGGATAAATGTCTCAATGAATTCCTGAATTTCCATTCCAGTATGTTGTTTGAAGGAAATTCCAGTCAAGTGTTGATCGTAATCTGCTGAATATTCCCCACTGATGAATGGCTGAAATTGTTTGTAGATTACTTGAAGAGCTGCACTGGAACCATCCTTTTGAACCTCTTTATTGGTAAGTTGCAGCTTTAAGTGTTCTAAGTTCAACAGCAAGCTTCTTGTCAATGTAGGTAAGTCCTGGCGGAAAAGAGCACTACATGTTCGATCCCCAGCTATGGATAACAGTTGTAAGAGGTGCAGATGAAGTAGGCGATATGGCTCAATGCTGCATTCCATTTGCGTGGCTTTCTCATTGTACTCAGAACATGAAGATCTCACATCCTCATTGTTCAATTCAAACATCTTTAATCGTTCAGGGTAGCATACTTTATCATTGTTGTCCACAGCATCATACAATTTAAGCACTTCTGAAATCAATGGGTCAGTAGAATAAGACATGATGTGGTAGTATGCATGGGATTTTACAAGTCTATGATTTAAACCGAGAAATAGAATCTTTCGCGGGATTTTACTAAATCAAGACCAAACCGTTAAGCAATGACCAATGGAATGTGTTAAGATGACTGATGGATCGACACAATGATAGAAAATTGTGTGTTAGGACTTATGATTGTTTGTGGGATAAGCAGAGATGTTGTTTGGTTGAGATTTGGATTGGTTTATGCACGATTTTCCCGAGAAATTTAGGTCTAAAAACATAAAAACCTCAATAACTTCTGTTCAGAGCGGATTTAGCCCTCGAAGGTTTACCCGAATGAACTTTAGTTGATTCGGCGTGACATTCTTCTCGTTCTCACGGTCGTTTTGATGGGTAGAACGCTGAAAACGGAGTTACGGATCAAAAGTTATAGCCGTTTGAAGTTTTGTCGGGAAAAGTCAACAAGTCGCTAAGAATTCTTGAACCAAGTCGCTAAGATAATGCACTAAGTCGCTAGAAGATAATGCACTAAGTCGCTAGAAGATAATGCACTAAGTCGCTAACGCTTAATTCGCTACACCACTAAGTCGCTAGAGTCCCAAGTCGCTAACAGAAAAGCAAGTCGCTAAGTAGTAACTCGCTACAGACCAAGTCGCTAACCAAATTTTTGGCAGCAATTCGCTACACAAGTCGCTAGAGACACAAGTCGCTAAAGAGCAACTCGCTACTGACCAAGTCGCTACCACAAGTCGCTACCCGTAGTGGAGAATCCACTACTTGTACTTTAACTCGCTAGATCTAACTCGCTAGCTCCAACACTGTAAGTCGCTACAAAAATGTGAAGCAAGTCGCTACCAAGAAAATATTCCGTGAACTAAGTCGCTAGCTTGAAAAAACCATATAAACCTCACTTTTCAATCCAAAACAACCCAACCAAGATGATTCAAGCTTACCAAAATCAAACAAAAACCTAAACACTTTTGATGATTCTAAACATAAAAGTACCAACAAAATTCAAACTTTAACACAAGAAATCAACCAAATGATGCAAAAACCACTAAACTTTTTCAAACTTAAAAACCACCTAAAAATCACTATAAATCCAAAGATGTGCACGATATGATCTAACCATGGCTCTTGATACCAATTGTAAGATATAACTTTTCACATACACATCATAACATTAACACAAGGTAGCATATAGATGGAATTCTAGAGAGAGAAAGTTAGAGGTTTAGGGAACTTAGTGAGAGAAAGTGAAAGATATTATTATGAGCTCCAACTCTCTACCTTGGGAGGTAGAGAGTATTTATAGTCTTACATAAAACGCCACACATCGGGCTGTGGATCAGGCATACAGTGGGTAAAGACCCGTCCGTCCTCCACGGTGTTACTTAACTAAATACTACTTAACTTAATATTACTATGACTACGAACTTTCTAACGATTACATATACTTGAGGTGACCGACTCTTTAATACCTGGAATTTCTAATTCCTAACAGATGGTCAAGAAGAGCGATGGTAGTTGGAGGATGTGCGTTGACTTCACAGATCTCAACAAGGCATGTCCACAAGACTGATACCCGCTACCGGAGATAGACTGGAAGGTAGAATCTTTGTGTGGATACCCACTTAAATGCTTCCTAGACGCATACAAAGGATATCACCAAATCCAGATGGCTAAGGAAGATGAGGAAATAACGGCCTTCCATACAAGCCAATGAGTTTATTGTTATACTAAGATGCCCTTTGGCCTAAAGAACGCAGGTGCCACCTACCAGCGGTTGGTTGATAACGCATTTGAAAGACATGTGGGCCGTAACCTAGAGCTTTATGTTGACGACCTTGTAATAAAAATCCATACGGAAGATGAATTGGTGTGCGACATTGAGGAAACATTTAAGACACTAAAAAAGATCAACATGAAGCTAAATCCGAAGAAATGCACTTTTGGCGCTACAGAAGGCATGTTCCTCGGATATCTGATAGAGCCCGATGGCATCAAACCGTGTCCAAAAAAAACGAAGGCTGTTGTAACACCCCCAAAATTTCACAGCGGAAGCGTTCGGGTCATGGGGTGCTACTAAATCAATATACACAACACAAGCTAATAAAGAATGGAAATTGTATTCCATTTTCAAAATATAGATTTATTTAAGAAATAGTTTTACATCATTGTTTCAAAGTGCGGAAGTAAAGCCCATAAAAATATATGTTGTCCCATTAAAAGTTGTATTAAATATGATTAGAAACACTTCGGATATCAGTCTTCAACAAATGCCTTTGCCATTGCCTACGCCAATAAGTAAACCTGAGAAAAACATGCTAAAATTTCAACACAAAGGTTGGTGAGTTCATAGGTTTAAGTTAAAATATTCAAGTTGGACCACAGTTGCACATATAGCATCTCCGTGAATGACACTATACGCAAAACGGCTATTACGCTAATACCAAGTTCATGCAACCGAAACTACGACAGTGTGCATGCATCTAGAAGCATGATATATAAGGGCCCGACAAGTGTATTTCCAGTACACTTGTAATTGATATGATATACGTTCGACGTTTGCCTATCCGGTCAAACTCGAACGGGGGTGTCATCCCCAATAGATCTATTCATAACAATCGCGCTTCCCCAAAGGGAATTGACGGTAGCATAGTGGGATTCAAGGTTGTTTCACATAATAGTGTTTTTAGTTTCAGGTCCGAAAAGAGTTTTGCATGTTTCTCACCCCATAGTTTTATAAAGCAAGTAAATAAGAGTAAAACTGGGGCTATAAACTCACCTTAGCAGTAGTGAATAAGCACAAAGAGATCAAGTGTGATATAGCAGTGGCTCCTACCCGGAACCTAAGAACGAGATGGCAAGTCTCAGAATAATGATATACGTTTGGTTTACGACCGAAAAGATAGAGCATTGAATATGAAATTCAATAGAGCGTTATAAATATGACTATGTTACAGAGAGTTATGTTTATTTACTTTAAGTTGTGTTGGTATCAAATAGTGTTTTCATATATTTATATACTTATAAATATATATATAAGTTTAATTAGTTATCGACTTAATAATTTTCATATATGAACACTAGGTTGTCAAAACACTTGTTTTTGTAAAGTTGTTATAAGTTTATAATTTTTCTAAACATCTTTTCAAATTTACACTTTTCACCCTCAAGTTTGAAAATATACGAGTTTGGCCCTCAAACTTTGGAAAAATGACAATTTGTACCCGATTATGTTTCTCATTCAGAATTTACAGTTTTGACCCCTTAGAAATCTGTTTTTACAAAATTTGTCCAAAAGGTTGTAATTTCACTTTTAGTCCTTTTAGTTTCAAATTTTGTATTTTTGACATAAAATTTATTATTTCCTTTTTACACTAGTTTCCCATATTTACAAAATAGACCCTAGGCTTTTACATGCATGCGTAAAATATACAATACGTACCTTTAACTTCCCATAATGTTTATATTTAACCCGAAAACTATATGTCTTGCATTTTTAGTCCTAAAAATATATTTCGACTTAGTTAGCTTATTGATCTTTTACGAAAGCTTATAACTAGCTTATTGTTAGCTTATGGGTTTATTATGATTATTGTTGGGCCGGTTCAATATGTGTTCGGGTGAGTTTTAAAATAAACACGACATATGCTTTTAGATAAAAAAAAAAATGCAACGAAGGTTTATAACGCAACACAAAACACATTAAGTTTAGTTGATATACAAACGTTTCTATTTGGTTTATCAATGTTTTAGAGATCGTTAGCTTTAAGACACATTTTTATACGATTCGATTCTTTAGATGTATTAAACATGTATATGAGTGATATGGAGATTAGAATAAAAAAAATGAATTGAAAGTGGGTCGAAAGAACTTACGACACTCTAGCGAGTGGTGACGAGATTTGAAGCGAAGTGAACGTGACCCAAGTAATTCACAACCGAGCTTAGTGTACCCATGGAGAACAAAGAGAGAAAAAAAAATGGAACCCGAGCCCAAAGTTTGAAGCAAAACCCGTGGGTTTCACCAAAGAAAGGTGATGAGGTTCGAAGGAAAGTAGGTCGTGACTAACATAGCTTCTCGTTCATTAATCCCCACGAATGACGAAGCTCCTTGCCTTCTTTCCCTTGACCCGAATCTCCACAGAAGACGAGTATTGAAGTGAGTTGTGTAGTGTGAGAGTTTGTGAGTTCAACAAAAGGGTCTTAAGAGTTTGTTATATAGAGGGAGATGGTAAAAAAAATATGAAGTTTGCTTGAGCTTTGAACGTGCCTGATATGGCAGCCAAAGGGGAGTACAGTTTTGTGTTGTCATTGTCGAGTGAGGGAGATGGTTCAAATGGCATGCTTGCATGATAGGGTCAAGTCATAAGAAGTCTTAGGGTTTAGGTCAAAAGGAATTTATATGTGGTGTAGTATAGGGTGGCTAGATTGATGCTTTTGTCTCCTCTTTGTACACACATGCATGTATGGAATACAAAAGTTGGCGTTGGGTTTTGATTGTGTGTTTCAAATGGGGTCTCAGAAATTACGTGACAATATAAAAATATAAGGTGTGCTTGGGTAGGCTTGATTAGTCCTTGGATCATGGGGTTAAGAGGAGGTCAATACATGTATACAAAGGTTTATATTTACTAGCTAGGAGTAGGGTCATAGTTTATGTTTGTGTTTTTGATTTGTCTTGAGTTTTGTTGACTGCAACAAGGAAAGAAAAAGCAAGAAAAGTTTGTCTCCTTTTTTTGTTTACACATTCACACGTGAATATACATGTGATTGAGTTTTGTGTTGCTTTTGTCTTGCCAACAATTTACTTTGCCAATAAAATGAAATGTGCTACATAAATAAAATAGGGTGGCTAGAGTTAGGTGTTGTCTCCTTTGATTTCACACATTCACACGCATGGTATTATTGACCAAATGTTGAATTTGTTTTGGTGTTTGCCTGGTGCTTCACATAGGTCACAGAAACAAAGGATTGAAATTTTAGTTTGCCAAAATTTTGACTAACACATAGATGCGCTGGGCTTGAGTTATAAAAGGATCTAGGCCCAAGATTTATGTTAGGTTGGATTGGTTTGGATGTTAATACTTGCGAGCCCAAGTAAAATAAAGGGTGATGTGTAACATATTTGATTTCACAAATACACTAAACCATAATCATATGAAGCGTACAATGTGTTTAGAGAGAGAAAGTTCTAGAGAGAGAAATGGAAGAGAGTTGGGAACTTTAGTGAGAGAAAGAAAAGTCTTATTATGAGCTCCAACTCTCTACCTTGGGAGGTAGAGAGTATTTATAGTCATTACATAAAACGCCACCTGACGGGCTGTGGATCTGGCATACAGTGGGTAAAGACCCGTCCATCCTCCACGGTGTTACTAAACTAAATACTACTTAACATCAAATAACTACGACCACGAGCTTTCTAATGATTACATATACTTGAGGTGACCGACACTTTAACTACTGGATTTTCCAAATCCTAACAATCTCCCCCTAAGGGAGGTCACCTCAAACACACATTGAAATTACATATAATACAAACAGATATTACTTTGAGATAGTTCTTGAATTCTTGTTCATTTTCTTTGTTCTGAAGCTCGTAGTCTTTGATTTTTCATTTTTTCATGTTTGGATAATGTAAGTGGAGGTCTTTAACTGATCCACGTGATAATGAGTTTTGAGCCAGCTTTGAGATCATCAGCCACATTAATCTCTGACTCATCCATTGTCGTGTTCGTATTATGTGATGTTGTGACATTTGGACCGACATGCTCACTTTCTGATCATGATATATTCTTATCAGAGTAGCGGAAGCTTTCGTTGATTCATGATATTGGCAGCAGCGTAGCAGAAGCATGGAGTGAAAATATCAGAGTCATTGATGCATTAATCATGATTTATTTGGAACTGAATGTGTTGAGTGAGCATGCGGCTATGGATTGACCGCTTCATTCTGATCAGCTGCAAACGTCGGGGTGTACCTGCATAAGACAGTTAGCAACAAAGTGCACGAAAGTGTCTTTGATCACTTTCGATGAATTGAGGTACACGGCCCACGGTTCCCCGTTGATCAGTACAAGTACTGCCTGTGATCAGGTATAATTCGAAGAATTTCCTTGACAGGGTTTCAGCTGCTCTAGCTGTTCTCAAACCGAAACGTCTCAAAGAAGACAACACGGAGTGAGTGAACCAGCGAAATGATATTCACCGATTGATGAAAAGAGATTTGAAAAAAAAAAACAATCGTGTATTGCTCAATAGAAATTGTTTTTGCAATCAACGAGGGTTTAATGAAAATCAATTATCAATCATAAACACCTTTTATTTTGAGAAATGAGTACATAGTCGATGTGCTAAAGAAAAGAGTTTTTAAGCACAACGACCGGTTTTCAAAGGTATCCGTCAATCCATAACCTGAACCAGGATTGATTCAAAGATTGAATCGCTCCATTGTTTCTGTTCAGTTGTCACATGGTTGATCTATTGGATAGATCTCATATGCCACCTACCAGGAGCTTGTTTGATGTTGGCTCCAGAAGGCTTTCCATCTTCATTGTGAATATGTTTGCATATCACTCAGATGTTCTGGCAATACCACAAGGATAATGCGTAGGACTCATAAGATGTAATCTCTCTTTCCACATTGTTTGAAACAGAGAGTCTTCATTGAAAGTGTCCTAATGAGATTTATTGATGATCTCTTGGCTCTAGACTCAATTGTGCATATTTGGTTCCTATGCCGGAGACTAGGGAGAGGGTCTCCTTCTTCAATATCAACAATCTCTAAGAGAAAGTCGATAGATTATGTCGGTTCCCCGTGAGAATGAAACAAGTCCTTTTAAGAGGAACTTGAGTGGTTTGGAAAGTTGAAGTGCAGTGCGTCACTGGGTCCATGACGTCTTGTCTTCAATACCGATGTTACCTTGGTAACCACAAGTAGTATATGAATTGAACCCGATTTCTGCCCTAAGGTTGAATAAACAGAGGGCTATTTCTTTTCACCCTTTTTCACATTCAATTCTTTTTCATTCTTCAACCCCTTCAGTGCTTACCGAGACTTCATAACTTGAACCTTGTTGGGTTTATTCCAGTACTAGCTCAGTCTCAGTCCGCACTCTTCTCATATCTCATTTTTCTCCTTTTATCATCATACCTAAGAACTTCTACACTAACTAGTGGATTGTCCCTGGGTAGATCCCTCCGGTTCTGGTGGATCATGGGAACTCAACCTAACCTTATCATCCTTATATCACCATGCATAAAGTAGAGTTGGTCGGTCTTTTGGTGTAGTTCTTCCGCCTTGAAACCAATTGAAAACCATTTGAAAATCAATCAAGATACTTGTGATATAGAATCAAAGCATTTTGTATCTTAATTGTTTTGATATTTTAGAAATGCTCCCCCTCACATACGCATAAAAATTCAGATTTGTTTAGCACATGGAGGCAAGAGATCTTTGAAATCGTTAGATTAAGAATGAAAGGTCCAATCTTTGATTAACATTTTCTAAAATGATCATCATCACTTCCCAATCAATTTGAGTAGATAAAACATTTTGAGGAAGGATGAGGTTTTCAAAAATTTTGCTCCCCCTTAATATGTGCCTCGAAGTTTGAAAGAGTTTTGCACATATTAGAGGGAACCTGCACTTAGAGACAATTCAATCACGTTTCAATAATTTGAGGTTTAAAGTAGATGCTCCCCCTCAACATGTGCATGGAAAATTTGAAATCGTTTGTCACATGCAGGGAGGAAAACATGCTAAACACTTATGAAACCATTTATCGAATTATCAGTTTAAATTCAATTTAAATCACAAATTCTCCCCCGATCACAATTATCAAATCCTTTGAGATTTGTGATCTCTGTAGATTTAAATTGATTTTGAAAGCTTTTTAAGGAGAATTGTGACTTGATTATGAAAAACGTTTTAACTGATAAGGATTGGATTTTTAGACTTTAAACTCCATTGATTGAACATGCATGATTATCTTTTGAAAACATAATAATAACCAAGGTCTAGAACCAATTGTGTAACATATTGTAAAACATCTAGAGTAGCCCTTACTCATTTAAGTGCTAATTGTTTGAAAATAATACTTTTTGATTTAATGGAAAAGTCATTCTCCCCCTCAATCAATGAAGAAAGTTATTGATTGATGGATTGAGATTTTGACACTTGATAAGTTCTTTTGATTTTCAAAAATAGAGTCCGTAGTGTTTTCAAAACAATTGAGTTTTCATAAGATTGCAAATATTTTTCAGATGAATCATTTAGAAGGAAAAATATTTGAAATTAAACATTTGTCTTGTTAATGACAAACATTTGTTTTTAGAATCAGAGCATTAGGTTTGAAATATGAGATAAAGCATGGCTCTGTTCTTTTAATGAAAAGCGGGTTACTGCCTGAAATGACAATAAACCATTGTTTTACTTTCTCCCAAAAAAATTTTAATTTTTGATTTTTTTTTTAAACATTCGAACAACATCTAAAGTCCCGTGTCATTCTTTGAATGACAGCACAAAGACTGTAGATATATATCGAATCAAGAAAGATATGACAAAATTTTTTTTTTTGAGATTTTCTGAAAGTTTTATAATTTTCTATTTGGATTTTGTTGGTTTTATAATTTTGTATTTTGCTTTTATGAATAAATATATACAAAAGATGGATGAAGAAAGACCTTTACTCCTCGTCTTCCTCCTGAAGACGTTTGAGTGTTTCTGGTTGAAGGCTTTTTAAGCCAAGTCGAGGAAGAATAAACTCAAAACGTTCTCTTAGAAGAGCTTTGGTGAAGATGTCTGCTAACTGGTATTCTGACTTAACAAAATAGAGTTCTACCACACTGTTTTCCACTTGTTCCCTAATGAAATGATGTCGAGTGTCGATGTGCTTTGCTCTTGAGTGTTGAACATTGTTGCATGAGAGAGAAATAGCACTTTTATTATCACAGTACAAAGGGATTTTGTTGAATTCAAAGCCATAGTCAGATAATTGGGATCTCATCCATAGGATTTTAGCACAACAAGATGACATGGCTATGTATTCAGCCTCTGTAGAGGAAATAGAAGTACTCATTTGCTTCTTTGAAGACCAGCTCATAAGTTTATCACCCAAAAGCGAGCACCTCTGACGTACTACGACGAGTATCTTGACATCTGCATGATCAAGCATCTGCATAATTGTTAGTGACATACCGGTGTCCTTCGGGTACCAAAGTCCCATATTGATGGTTCCTTGGAGATACCGAAAGACCCGGTTAACCGCTTCAAGATGCTTTTTAGTAGGCTTAGCCTGATATCTAGCACACATGCACACAGCGAACAAGATGTATGGTCTGCTAGCTGTGAGGTACATCGGGATCCATCATACTACGATATTTCGTTTGATCTACCATGATCCCTGAGTGGTCCTCATCCATTTAGTCGTTCTATCATGGGAGTGTCAACGAGGTCACTAGAATCAAATCCAAATTTCTTTAAAATCTCATTTGCATATTTAGATTGATTTATAAAAATGCCTCGGGACTTTGTGAAATTTGTAATCCCAAGAAAAATGACATTTGTCCCATCATTGACATTTGAAATTTGGAACCCATTTCATTTGAAAACGATCACATTCATTGGGGTCAGTCGAGGCAAAGATAATATCATCAACATAAATTTGAAAGTGAATTAAATGTTTGCACGACTTCCTTTGTGAAAATGTCGAATCAACTACTCCTTTGCTGAATCCAGCGGATAGAAGAAACTTTGATAGCGTATCATACCATGCCCTTGGAGCTTGCTTTAAACCGTAAAGAGCCTTTTTCAAGCGATAGACATGAGTAGGATGCTCTCGGATTCACAAAGCCTTCAGGGTTGGCTGACGTATGCCGACTTCTTTAGATCTCCATTAAGAAACGCCATCTTTACATCCATTTGATAGACTACCATGTTCTTACTTGCAGCATTGGCTAAGAATATTCTGATAGCTTTGATGCGAGCAACAGGAGCAAATGATTCTTCAAAGTCAATACCCTCCTCTTGACGGTATCCTTTTGTAACCAATCGAGCCTTGTTCTTTAAGACATCACCATGCTCATCAAGTTTCACTTTGAAGATCCATTTTAGAGCAATGATCATAGCACAATCTGGAGCAGGTACTAATTCCCATACATCAAGTCGATCAAACTCATGAATTTCTTCTTGCATGGCATTGAACCAGCTGTCTTCATTCATGGCGGTTTTAATGTCATTTGGTTCGACCTTAGAGAGTACGGAGTTGAAGAAGCACCATAAGGCATCGGTTACAAGTTGTTTCCGTGTGGATACTGGACGAGAGGGGTTTCCAATGATGTTATCTAATGGGTGATCATGAGTCCATTTTCTAAGGTGTTCATGTGGTTGTTGTTGAGGAACTGAAGTAGCAGAGTCGATGTCTCACGATGAAGATGGTTCGATGATGATTCAGGAGCAAATATGTTTTCAAATGGAGCATCTTTGGGAGTAGCAAAGGGATTAACTTCATCATTGATGCCAGAAACAATTCCATGATGTACATTGATGATTGATGATTTGTTGATGAGACAGTGATCATGCTTGGTGCTTCTTGACATAATGATATTGAGACTGAAGGGTTGACTTCATTCACAGGGATAGGAGCAGCCTCTGTTGATGGATTTGACATTTCATCAGCATTTGGTTCATAGTGTTCATCGAACATTGGATCAAACAATTTCTTTAAATCATCTTGAGTTGGAGGTACATATGGAGTTGCTGGAGAGGAATTTGGTACAAGGGATGAACCAATGGGCTTTGAAGAGCGGGTCCAGAACTGGATTGTCCAGGAGCCATTTGACCGTCGCTCATCGACGTAACGTAAATTGTTTCCATGATATTTTGAGTTCTCTTGTTGTAGATTCGGTAACCCTTCTTGTTTGGTGCATAACCAACAAAAACTCCAATATCTGACTTTGCTCTTAATTTACCTAAGTCTTGACCGTCATCCGTTGGATAGCACAAAGCACCAAACACACGAAGGTAGGAGAGATCAGGTTTTCGTTTATGAACAAGTTCATATGGAGTTTTTTCATGAGAGGTATGAATAAGGGAATGATTTTGGGTATAGCAGCGGTGGTAATGGCTTCAGCCCATAGAAACATTGGAACCTTTGAATAAATTAGCATTGTTCTTGCGGCTTTCACAAGAGTTCGATTTCGTCTTTCAACTACACCGTTCTGTTGAGGAGTTCGTGGAACACTTCTTTGATGACTGATTCCAACACTTTCATAAAACTGAATTAAGTCTTTGTTAACAAACTGTGCCATTGTCTGTTCGAACAATTCATTTGTATTGTTGAGTCGACACTGTTGTTTGATTAGTTTGATGATGACATATGGAGTTTCATCCTTAGTCCTCAAAAATTTTACCCAAGTAAATCGAGAGTAGTCATCAACAACTACTAGAATGTATTTCTTCCCATTAATGGTTTGCACTCTCATTGGTCCACACAGATCCATATGAAGGGTATCAAGAACTTCCATTACTGAGTTTGTGGGTTTTGGTTTGTGGGCATATTTCGTACTTTTACCCAATTGGCAAGCTGAACAAAGATGATCTCTTTCATATTTCAATCTGGGTAAGCCTCTGACAAGATCCTTTCTGTAAAGGTTATTAATGGTGCCGAAGTTCAAGTGATTGAGACGACGATGCCATAACCATGACTTTGTTATCGAAGCCTTTGACAACAGCGATTGGAGAGACTTCATCATGTCTTCGATAGAAATGGTGTATAGGTTAGAACCTCGAGTACCTCTTAATAATTCCACACCATCAAGTTCTCTAACGAAGCAAGTATGTTTTCTAAAGGCCACCCCTAGATCGGAATCACAGAATTGACCAACAAGAACATTATGACCAAGACCTTCCACATAATATACCTGGAGATTACACTTTTGCCAACTACATAATCACCATAACCCATAATAGCACCAAAATGATCATTCCCGAATCTAATAGTTCCGATGAATTTACTCACGAAGTTCATGAGCCGTGACGGTCTCCACATATGCTTGGAACAGCCTGAGTCCAAGTACCACAGAACGATTTGAACGATCTGCATTTGAACACAGACAAGAATGGATAACTGGATAATTGGGAACCCCTTGCAATAATGGGTTCCACTTGGTTAGTAACGATGATTGGAACACCACATCGAGATAGAAGCAATGGACTCATTAGAAATAGATGCAGTTGGGTCCGTATTTGACCTATTCAAAGTATGTTCACTTCTTAAGGGAATAGTTCTACCAGTAGGCATCCATTTTCTAGAGGGCATTGTCTTAGCAGAAAAAGGTATCCATTGATAACCTATCTTTCTAAATGTTCTTCCTATGGGTTTCCACGTTTTCTAACTTTCTTTCGTCTTTGCCTTTTAGCCTTCTTAGCATGATTATTAGCATTAACAATTTTAAGCGGGCATTTGACGACATTAGACAAAACATTCACACCACATTCATTATTAGCAATTAATCAAGCACATCATTACATGGTTTGCGAAAGTATCGAATTTAATTAATTACATGCTTATAGATAATACTATAATCAACACATTCGTTTTATTTCAACTCGGACATAGTGTTCTAGGGTGATCTTCTACTCTTTTCCGATGCACATTCTTAGCTTGCAAGGTCCTATCATTCCTTGTATAGCCTTGAGACTTTGACCTTCTCGCTTTAATGTCACTGATTACTCCTGTAGAGGCAATGGGAACATTAGTTGGTTTTGCTACTTTTGCATTTCTGTTGAGATGTGCTTGGGATGTGAACTATTTGAAGGCGCACCAGTTCACTTTCTTAACACTAAAGGTCTTTGGGATCTAAACTACTTGAAGGCATACTAGAGTTCACATTCATAACATTGGGCATTGAATGAGTTGTATACTTGGCACTAGGCATAGAACAAGGTATCAAGGGATTGACTTGCTCACCTAAGGTTTTAGGGCATATTATAATTAAGCATTCTAGAAGTTCTATGATCGTTTGGCATATAAGCATGCATGGCCAATTGCATTATCAAGTGGTTTCTCTAACTTATCCTCTTCTACAAAATCACGGAGACATTCTATCGTCCTAAGGTGTGTAAATATGTTTGAATAGCAAGTTTGTTATTCCTAAGATGAGGAGGAACATATTTCCTGAGACAAAGCATATTTATTACAAACATGCACCTTTGAAGCACCATTCTCCCCATTGGTCATTATTTTCCATTTTACGACTCTTTAGATTCTCAATTTCTTTTTGCAACGAAGTTATTTTTTCGTTATTTTTGTTACGAGTGACTTTTATTGACTCAAATAACTCATTGAAATGACGTTTAACCTTTTCATTTTCTTTAAGAAAACTCTCATTTTCCTTTTGTAAAGCATTAACCAAGTTTGGAAGATGAAAATTTTGAGAATTCCGAGAATCTAAAGGAGGAGGCATTTGGGAGCCAGCCACATTGATCTTTTCACCCTTTAATTGAGAAATTTGGGCTTTCAACTTTCTGATCGTGTTACAATGAGCTCGAATCTGTTCATCACGTTTGCTAATTTCAAATACTGCATCAAATTCAGGAACATCCAAGGATGTCTTGATATTTGAGGTTTTAACATTTTCCTTCAGATGTTGATATTTTAATTGCGATCAAAATGTTCAACTTCTAGTTTAGAAAGATGCCTTACCAAATTATCGTGATCATCCTGATCAATTTTCTCATTAAGTTTCGAATTAATCTTTTCAAGTTCAATGACACGATCATGGGAGACTTTCGAGCAACAGTATAATTCATGAAATTGAGAAGCATTAATGGAACAATTGTATTTAAAACACATCTTGAGTAATACATTCAAAAATATGAGTCTCATTCAATGTATGCAAGTTCTTCCTCTCAATCTCATTATATTTTAATGCTCGCTCATAGTCACTAACCTCAACTATCATTGCATCAAATTCCTTTTCCATTTCTTTAATATCTAAATCCATCCCCTTTTAAGACTCTCAAATTGATCTTTTAGTTGTTTAAGAAAGGCATGACCTCAGTTAAATAACATTCTTTAGTTTGCTCAAAACTTTCCCTTGATTATCCCATGGGTGTGATCCTTTTCTTTTAACGTTTCTCAAAATCAACAAATAATTGAAAGATAACATATTGACTGATTAAGGTCTTGCTTTTAGTGGCAATAGTTCTAGGAACTAAATGCATTAGTTTATTTGGAGGATACACGATTTTGTGAAGGCATTTTCCAGGGAGGGTTCGTTACAACAAGATTCTCACTTTTTGCTTTTCCATATCTTTTCTTCCAAAAACCGGTTAATTGAGTTTGAGGCTTAAACATGTTAAAGGAGATCCAATTTTCCTTAGTGTAATCATGAGGTTTGATGGTTATGTTTTTCTCTTTACATATAGGGTTGTTGAGTTTTATATTCATTTTCTCCCTAGTGACCTCATTTGATTTCTTATCTTCCTCCGCACTCAAAGCAACTAGGTTTCGTCTAGGCTTAAGGATTTCATTACAATCATAAATTACTTTATGAAGGTTCTAGCCTTTTAATGACCTCGGATTTGGTCCTCAACAAGGGGAGTACTATGCTTATCACTCAAAACTCTGTGCTTAGTGATCAAGTGAGCGCACGAATGGTATTCCCTTGCACGTACAACTTATTTTCAAGCTTGTTTTCAAAGTTTTTAGATTGGAAAAATCATTCAAAAGTTTTGATTCCTTAGCATTGAATTCTTGCTTAAGCATTTTAACATTTTCTTGAAGTTCCTGTTTTTGCTTAGCCGTTTTAGAAAGCTTTTCTTGTAAGGAGTTTAACTCTTGTTTTAAGACTTCTTCTCTAAAGTTATTTTTTCTAATAACTGTACGCATTTGGTCATCCATTTCCTGCTCACGGGTGGTTAATTCAAACTTGGCTCGTTGTTCATAAATAGCAACACGTTCTTTATATTGAGCATTGAGATAACGAGATTATCAGGGCACATGCGGTGTATTCATCAAAAGATAGTCATCATTGAATGCAGAAGATGCATCACTTGGTACTACCTCACTTTCACTTTGTTTCACATATTGATCATATGGGACAACATTGATATTACCCATATTTTCAATTTCTGACTCAATAGTTTCAAGATTGTACTTTGTCATGCATCTTTTGCACATCGGCATCATCGTATAGTTTTAATACCTCAGAAATGATTTTGTCTTTGGATGGAACAACTTGTGGTGATGAAGAGACTTTAGGAGAGACCATTGGAGAAATGCTAGCAATGAAAATGGTTTGTGCAGTAGGTTCATCATCAACGCAGTCGTATGCATCACAATTAGCGACTTGGAAGGCATTCGATGATTGTGGCCTATCTCCGAATTGGTCGCTCATCCACATCCGCATCATGTCTTGGCATTTCCCCGCCAGAAACAACAACCTCTTCATCCAAAGCTGCACCATTATCCACGACTTGCACAAGCAACATCTTATCCCTGAAGTACTGCGATTCGGCGATGGCGATTGCGCCTTGCAATATGTCCTCACCACCACAGTTGTAACATTTGATCGGCTTTGCTTGTCTTGATTTCCATTCCTTCCCTATTTACGATTTGCCACATATCCTCTACCAGCTCCACCTCTCCCTTGTTCATACTGCCTTACTTGAACTGGTTGTACCATAACCTTCCCATCTCTAACAGTGGCTTGATTGTGAGGATTGGATGCTGTTCTAAGGTTGTTGTTGGTGTGTGGGAGAGAGTTCATGTTTTGACTAATCATGAGAGCCAGTTGATTAATGAAGTTTCCCACGTGTGCATCAGCATCAGTATAACAACCCGTAAAATTTTGGATTATTATAATAATATTTATCGCATTAGGAAATTTAAATTGATTATTTTCTGACAGATGCCGATGTCAAAAATTTAAAAACGAGAGGTCACCTCGTTTCTTTATAAATAAGACACCCACTAATATACTTGTCCACCTAAGTACAGATAATAAATGTGAAATTTATTATTGTCCAAGTTAAAAATTTAAGCATATATAAGCTTAATCCATTGTTTAGAAGTTATCTCACTTTATTAAAAACACGAAGCCTGCATAACTCAACCAATAGAAAGTATGGTATTAGTCTAATAAACACATTTTGAACCAATATTGATGTTTTATATTTCCTTTATGAAAACACACTTTCGAAAACATATTTTACACGTTAACCGCTTCCAACGTAACCGAAATATTCAATTCACATTTTAAAGCGTAAATAAATACCAAAAACTTTGAGAAAGTTCACGTTTTAACTTCCCACTCTTTTCTACTCACATTGTGTTGCATTTTATGCAACGATACACAATCCAACTTCGTTTTATATCGCATTTCTAGTAGTACATTTCGTTATGGAATTATTTCAATTCAAACAACAAAGAAATTTTCCGGTGAGGTTAATAATAAATTATATTCATTATTCTCAAGGCATTGCTTTCGAACTTTCCCAATCCTAATTGAGCTTAAAAACGAGAGCATATCTCGTGAAAGCGAAAACTCTGAAATAAATGAGCTCTGTAGAGACTTTAAACTCTTAAATTAATTTGATTTATTAATTAATTTAAATTCGAAAAAACTCTACATATGAATAATCATTTTTATTGGAAAAATTATTTCGATTCAATGGAGCAAGTCCCGTATTTTTAAACAGTTGTTTGCTACGTCAAATGGGGCCCACAAGAGTTATTTATAAAAGATTATTAAAGTTTCAAAAGCCTTTAAATAAATTTACACCAGCCCTTGATCTTTCTCTTGTCCATGTTTAGCCCCCTCAAGGGGTATATAAACCAAAATTAGGTTTTCTCTTTAATATACTCACCACCACCACCGAAAATATTCCTCGTAAGCCCGTCACCGAATCGGCCAAGTTCGCCCGGCTTATTTTTTGATACCGCATAGATCAAGGCTAGGGGGTCGATTAGAGCATTTGGGCTAAAAAGGAGCTCGTTGGGTTGTTAAGTGGTACCACCGCCGTCACGCCACTCCCAATGAGGAGCCTACCTCCCACCACTCTCCTCCGTTTGGTAAGGCCACGCGCCTCAATTCCTTCATATTCATCTTTTTCTTTAAAACCCTAACTAATAAAAACGTTTTTAGTTATAAAAACTAATAAAATTAATGTATTATAAACTAAAACGGGTGGATCTTTTCTTCTTGGCTCTCGAATTGCAAGACTCGGCGTGATCATAACTCTAAAGAGTCAACTCACGCAGTTGAGTTGACTCTTGGACTGCTCACTTATTTAGTGTTTACTATTCTTTAGGTGTGGTTTAAAGATTTAGAAGGTGTGAAATTTGTTTTGTTTGGATTCCCAACACAGTTGCACCATACTATGGTGATGATGGAGAATGCTATGCCAAGAAATTAGTGGATAAGATAATGTTTAATATATATATATATATATATATATATTTACAAAATTATTTTTACAGGATCAAGTTGTGTTGCAATAATTGGTTTTGAGAGGTCAATATCACTTAGCAAATGTCATAGTTGACACTTGACACGTATCATTTCTTATGCTGATTTCAAATTTGCTAAGGTCAAAATGACAAACAAATTTGTACAACATATTTGTGTTATGTTTATAAAATTCGGTTAACTTAATAAATTTAATAATATGTTAATGAACATTTTGTTGTAGTGGTTTTGTTTTAGTCACAAGGGATGCGTTTGGTTTTGTTAAGCGAGCCGCGAGTTCATAATACAAAAAGCGGTGCGTTTGACTTAATATTAGGCCAAACCCATTAGTATTAAAATTTAGTGGGTTCTCTTTTGTTAGTTAAATTGTTTATTTCACTTTTAATAATTTTCGGATATTAATCATCGGACTAATGTAACTTATTGTTTGACCTTTGAGCTCGTGGTACGTTTCGGTTACTACGAGAAGATTACTTTGGGATTGACACTAAAAATTGGACATTATTGGACGAAAACTATTAAAATTGGACTTGGATTATTTTGGACAATCGTTTGTAGTTGTATGAGCATTTATTGGACGTTTTGGACTTGAGACGATACAATATATTAGACTCGTAAAGAATTTAATATATTAGACTCGTAACAAACCTAAAATATACAATAAACACTTATTCAACTAATAACGATTTGCTAGTTATAAACTTGTCGAGAAATATTGTTTTGCAACATGAGTTTTAGTAAGTCGAAATGACTTGGGAACGTGCTATAAATGAAGGGGTCATGACGAAATTTTGTAAAATTTCTACACTTACACTTTATTCTCAATAACTCTTTTATTTTAAATTCATCAAATGTTGAACAATATATTGAAATATCGTACAACTCCTAAAGTTTGAATTATTAATTCAAACTTAACTTTATCTATAAAACATGCATGTTTTATACAAACAATTTGGGAACATGGGGTAAACGCGAAAGCGTACTAATTGACTTTCTCGATCGACGATTGTCTTTGACGCTATATCCTTGACTTCTTTTGTCATTTCTTCTCGACTCAAGTACTCATTAATACTTTTCTCATTGTGTCAATCATCTATTCCTTATTTGGCGTGAGAATACTTGAGTCACTACACGAGTCAATTCTTATACTGAAAGTTTAGTATACATTATTCCTCCATCTTTCCAAGAGCCAAGGCGTCGCGAATTATTTTACGCCTACATTTTTCGATCCCTAACGACAATCAAAATGACTCATGAAACTTTACATAAAATGTTATAAAACAAATATTTAAAATATTTGTCTTTAACTCCAAGAATTTTAAAGATCCAAATACTTTTGCTTTTGAACTTCAAGCATTTCGAAAACATAAATGCTTGTAAACTTACAAACGTTGTTTTTGAATACAAGACTTAGACTAAAAACCACACCATACTTATCTAGGTTGCGTGTCGGAGCCGTTCACATTTACTACTTGATATTAGTTGTGATGTCTTACATTTCTGCATATCAAGGTGAGTTTCATAGCCCCTACTTTTACTTGTTTTATAACTGTTTTGGGGGAAGATACATGCTCATTTTTACTTAAGTGATTTAATTACTAAAATTTTGCATTCTATGCATACTATGCCCTTTGATTGATATGTTTTAAGATACATCATACCTAGATGCTTTAAGGACCACACAAAAACCTTTGACCTAAGATATTACGCAGCTTAGCCTAAGACTTTAGATCCCAAATGGCCCTTTTCATGAACCGTCAATTCTGGGAAGCTTGAATGTTATAAATAGATCTATTGGGGGTGGCTCCCTGTTCGGTTGACCCGCTTGGGTCAAGGCGAAACATATAGCACGCCGGGACCAGTGTATTGGGATAAACACTCGCCATGGGCCTTAATTGTATGATTTCCTTGTGCATACGAAATGTCGAAGCCTGGTTGCATGAACTTAGTGCTAGCGTAATAGATTCAATATGTGACATTATATTCGTTGTAATGTACATATACCCTACTTATGGTCCACTAAGGAAATCTTTTATGAAATCCTTTTATGAATTGAAATCATAAACTTTATGACATTATGCAAGGCGTAATGATCATCAAAAACCAAATTTGAAACAATGTCTTGAAATCCTTTTAAATAAACTTATGAACTCTGCAAATGCAGTTTGACCCCTTTTAGCATGTATCTTCAGGTTTTGAGATGATAGATTATCTTTGGAGGCGCAAGGCAAAGGCATGGCATGGTCATAGACGACTCTAATTTATGTATTGGGACCACTCGTTTATAATGGGCCATTTTCTGCATCAAAACAAATATGTAAACATTGTTTTTAAGAAATGAATGAAAGTTTGTTTATGAAAATCCGTTGTTCTATGCTTATGTTGTGATACCAATTTAGTAGCACCCCAAATACTTGTATGCTTCCGCTAAGCCATTTTTGGGGGTGTTACAATCAGCTTGTTTGAACATTGGATCGGGAATGAGTTTGTGGTTACCATTACCCATGGGTATAACTTGAGATGCTTTGGTGGTAATTCCAATGTTTGAGTAGAAGGCAGTTGAATCATTTGATGAGCTTGTCTCTCCCTGGTTGGTTTTGAACTGATCAAGAATCCTTTTTCAAACATAGCATGTCTCTCATTGAAGAAGAAAGCGAGAGTTGCTCATAGTTTGTATTCTTCAATCTTTGGTTAGTTTCACGAAGTGACAAACTTGTGCCATTCGGATTCATGTTCTTCACAAATTTAGAGTTCAAGCAATGTTTGGCATGGTCATTCGATGTTCCTCATGTCATTTACAAGCTTGTGGAATCTTATGTAATATTCATAGACCTCTCATCGGGTTTCATCTTGAAGTGTTCAAATTCATCATCCATTGTGATTCTCTATCCTCAATAGTTAATTCAGAACCTGAGAGAAGCATCTTGACATTATCCCATACCTTTGCTTCGGGTTTTGTGATTGATAAGCTTGTAGATGTCTTTTGGAAGACCTTGAAGTATAATGTTAGAAGCCCTGATATTTGCATCAAATCTCTTGTTCTCCTTATCATTGAGCTCATCATACATCTTTGGTCTATCTATTCCATAGATCATTGTTCCATCTGCAGCTATATCAATTAAGTCTCTAGTAGTCTCAATCTGGTAAGGTCCTTCATCGATTGACTTGAGAATGTTGACTTTTCCCAAACAAGTACAATTGACGTTGTGCCCATGAGTTATAATCGGCCTGCTAAGCATCGGTGGGGCAGTATCCGCCCGCAGCTTGAACGTCCTCAGCTACGGAAGAGACAATAGTAGGAACGATGTTTGCCATGATGAAGCAAGTTCACGGATTTTACTATTCTTTGATTAAACCGGTAAATTGATTCTTTCACGGGATTTTACTATACCAAAAGAACAACCGTAAGAATGTATCACGCGAAGAAGTAACAAGTCTAAATAGACCGAAGAGCTAAACACCCAACTCGCTAGGTATCAACTCGCTAAACAACCAACTCGCTCAAAGAGTCAACCGCTTAAGGAATCAACTTCTAAATAGCCAAGTCATTAGTATCAACTCGCAACACAATCAACTCGCTTAATGAAACAAGTCGCTAAATAGCCAACTCGCCTTAGTACCAACTCGCAACATAATCAACTCGCTTAATGAAACAAGTCGCTTTAATAATCAACTCGCTAATAAAGCAAGTCGCAAATGCAGACACAACTTGCTTAACCACCAAGTCGCTAAAAGCTTAAATCGCTATAGCCAAGTATATAACAACTCGCATCCAGTAACACAACAACTCGCTTCGAAGAAATGTATATCCGAGACTCAACTCGCTTAGAACAAAGTTCAAAAATAACCACTTTATCAATAAAAAACAACCAAACCATAATGATTTAAGCTTTCCAATTCAAAGCATAAACACATATGATGATCCTAAACACAAAAGTGCAAGCAAAATTCAAACTTTAACACTAAAATTTTTCCAAATGAATCAAACTCTTCTAAACACTTAATACCCCAAAAACCTTATGAAATCCACCAAAACTAAGAGCATGAAAGATGAGTGATCAAACCATGGCTCTTGATACCATTTGTAACATATTGGATTTCACAAATACACTAAACCATAATCATATGAAGCGTACAATGTGTTTAGAGAGAGAAAGTTCTAGAGAGAGAAATGGAAGAGAGTTGGGAACTTTAGAGAGAGAAAGAAAAATCTTATTATGAGCTCCAACTCTCTACCTTGGGAGGTAGAGAGTATTTAAAGTTTTACATAAAACGCCACCACCGTGGTCGTGCATGTACATAGTGGGTAAAGACCGTTCGTCCTCCACGGTGTTACTAAACTAAATACTACTTAACATCAAATAACTACGACCACGAGCTTTCTAATGATTACATATACTTAAGGTGACCGACACTTTAACTACTGGATTTTCCAAATCCTAACATGATGGATCGGGTTGGGCTTAAAGGCCCGGCGGGAAATAAAACTATAAACGTTTATTATATATTTATTTTTCGAAGTTTTTATTATCGAGGTTGAGGTGAAAATATCCCGTGGCTTGTCGTGATTATATATCGAAAGGAAAAAAATTTAGCCGCAAAAATCGGTGGGAAATTTACGAGTGGTTACAGCTGTCATCCAACTTCCTTCACCACGCACGTTGAAAGAATTCCAATCTCTAAACGAAAAGCGGCGGTTTGAATAGATTCTTGTCCGTGATCACAGACAAGTCACTCTTCAAAACACTCAAGAAGTGTACAAAAAAGGGAGACTTTCACTGGACCACCGAAGCGAAGAAGCTTTCATACAACTTAAACGAGATTTAGCAGACTCCCACGCTAGTTGCACCTCGGGGAAGAATTAATTATGTATTTGTCACAACCCATGGAGTCGGTAGCGGCGCTACTAACAGACGAATTCAGCAAACACCTGTATTTTGTAAGCAAAGCACTCAAGAAAACAGAGATTAACTACAACGCAATGGAAAAGTTGGTCCTAGCACTAGTATTCGCCACAAACGGCTAAGTACTTCCGGGCACACCCAATAGCGGTGATTACGACACCTATCAAGCAAATTATCTCCAAACCTCGACGCATCGGGACGTCTACGTGGAGTGTGTTGCTAGTGAGCATAACATTTCCTACCGCACCACGCATTGCGGTTAAGGGGCGATACTAACAGACTTCATCATCGAAAAACCGACACGATGACGACCCTCACAAACCAAGGTGGAACTACAAGAACCATGGATCTTGTTCACGGACGGATCTTCATGTGCGATCGCGGCGCAGCCTTATCCTCACAAGTCCGAAGGAATGGAATTCACTTACGACCGCTGCCAATTCACGCCACAAACAACGAGGCGAATATGAAGCTCGATTCTTTGGATTACGATCGCAGCTCAAATGGGCATACGTAACACTGGAAGCAAATGTCCCGGCTAGTGGCCAACCACGGTTGGCGAGTATGTGGCTAAAGAGGAAAACATGATCCAATACCGACAAGACCAAGTCACTAGTCCGAGTTTCGACGGGTTTACCATCAAGCAAGTTCATAGAGGGAAAATAGAAAGGCGGATGCACTAAGCAAGATTGCATCCACAAGCTTTGCGCACCTGTCAAAACAAGTGTTGGTAGAAACGCTGAAGAGCAAGTCCATCTCAGAGATGGAAATATCCACGGTAATAAAGGAGCAAGGTCCTACATGGATGACCCCCATAATCGAGTTCATAAGCGGCATTTCGCCCGAGAAGGACGCCCGAAGGTGCGACATCACGAGGTTTTAACCGGACGGTATACTATATCGACGCTCTTTCTACAACGATGGCGATGTGTCGGACCCTCCGCAAGCAAATTATGTACTCGAGAAATCCATGCCGGTTCATGTAGTATGCACTCAGACGGCCCGTTAGACAAACACCCCCAAATTTGGTGCTTTGAAGCATACGTGTTATGGGGAATGCTACGAAATTGGAGATCACAACACAAGTAATAAAGAACGGAATACATACTCCGTTTAAATTTCATAAAATGGTTTTAAAACATTGTCGTACAAACATTGCTTAAAATAAAAGGGTACAACCCATAAATTTTGTGGTCCCAAATAAAACATCACTTGGTGTGAAAATATTTCTTTTAGCATTGCTACGACCATTTACCACCTCTTGCCTTGCATCCATGATCACAATTTAAACACCTGAGAAAATATGCTAAAAGGTCAGCTAAAAGCTGGTGAGTTCATAGGTTTAAATTAAAACAGTAAGCTTGGACCATAATCAAAGTAATATATAATCATTACAAAGAATATAATGATATATGGATGAAAGTCTATTACGTTAGCACTAAGTTCATGCAACCGATACTACGACACTTTCTGTATGCTAAATGATATCATACAATATATAGGCCCAATGCAAGTGTTTTGTCCCTCAACACTCGATTTCGACATGGTATACGTTTCGCCTTGGCCTAAGCATGGCCAACCGAACGGAGGAGTCACCCTCAATATATCTATTTATAACATTAGCTTCCCAGGGAACCTGACAGTTCATGAAAGGGGCATTTCTAGGGACATCAGGGCTTAGGCTAAACCACGTAATAGTAATCATGCAATAGTTTAGGTCCATAAAAAGGTTTTGCATATTTTCTCACCCCAAAATGTATAAAATAATTTATCAAGTAAAAGAGGGGCTATGAAACTCACCTCAACAATAAGTAGTCCGAATGTGGAATTCAATGTATGTTGAGGCACCGCACCGACACGCGACCTAAGTAAGTAGGGAAAAATTTAGTTTGTTATTCCCATTAAATCCTTGTGAAGTATAAATTCATTCAGAATTTTTAGATGGTTAAACCTATGTTGCTTGTGTGGCAGAGTTAGGTTTTTAGAATGGTTTTCATGGTATTCACAAGTATTGGCTCTTTGGAAGTATAAGAATATTGGATAGGGAATTATATCTAAGATCGATGAGAATATGGAACCGAAACTCTATCCAAGACGGATGATCTTTCGGTCCGATGGAGGACGAAAGTCAACGTATAGAGTATGATCTTTCATAGTACTAAGCAATAAAAGCTTATGCCAATACTATTGGCACGATAAGTACATATGGGAATATGTATATTTTTATGACACCATTTTAGGTTACAATAGATGTACTCAAAGTTAAATTAAGTTTAAAATATATTTATTTTTAGAAGACCCACTATGTGAAAGTTAATAAATAAATCTCTAAAATAAGTTAAATTATATATTTTTGTCGAAAATCGAGCATGTCCCGTAACTAAGTTGCTATTTGTATGTGATGACTAACGTCAAAGTTTTGTAAATTGTCCCTTTTAAGTTTTAAACGACAACATTTAGATACAGTCTTAAAGCTTTTTAAAGTATAATTGGAATTCACAATTTTTATTGGTTGGTTTGGTGTAGTAAAATAGTACACTTTTTGTTATAAAATTATCCGGTTTGTATGTCCATTTCTATAAGAGACTCATTTTATTTAGACAATTATGTTACCAATTTAGTTCTACGTTTATGTTCTCATTATTGGTTTTATGACTTGATCTTTTAGTATATTTGTCAGTATGGAGTAAATAACACGCGATGCACCGAGAACATATATGGCTGACGAATAGGGAATCGTGTCGCGGAATGAATTTGGTACGAGACATGACATCACACATGAGACTATTAATATTATGATTTTTATTTATACACTAATATACCCTAAAGCCTTTATAATTTTGCATGCATTCTAATTTGATCAATTCCATTCACAGCGCACCTTATGGGCTTGTGATGGGCGGTGGCCCAAAAGAAAAGAATGTGGTTGGAGGGGGGCTTCGTGGGCTGTGGCCCAGTTGGTAACCACATTGTGATACACGAGTAGTAAGGGAGAGATGTGTGACCCAAGGTGACTATTTAGTGGATAGTTGGAAAAGTTTCGGACCCTTTTTCAGGGTGATCTTGGTACAATACTCTCATCCCAAACGTGCCACTCAAGTGCTAGTTGTAGACCCATCGATTCGATAGGCCACTAGTTTTGTTATTTATATGATCACCCCTGGTGGTCGTATGTTCAAAACGAGTTACAATACTCCTCGAGAGTTCCTCCACTTTTGTGTTTCGAGGCGACTGATTCACAAGGGTAACCCTGGTCTTGTGAACATGACTTCCTGTGTTCGTTTTACCGATCCAGACGAGACACAACCATGACTCACGCACCCTATGGGGGCACCGTTGTACCAAGAATAAACTTAACTAAGTCTATGGTCGAGACAAGCAAGATTAGAACTCAACAATACCAGACTATGCAACTATGCATATGACCAGTTTAGAGGTCGAAGAACAATTTAGTGGGTGAAATGATAGAATGTTGCCACCCATCTTTCTAACGGTGGGCTCCGACTATGTTTCAAGGAGACGACATATTAACAAAACTGAACTTTTTCTTGACGGAACTAACCCAACAAATCTCATAACAAACTTTATTTGGTCGTTTAGATGATTGAAACTATGGTCATGATGATGAAGACTAGGCTCATACTACATTTAGACCATGTCATTCTCAAGGTGAATTCGACCACTGTGGGTTTCGGCTACAACTGGAAACCAACACGAATGACGATTTGAAGGTTAACATTAGTTTTAGTGGACGACTCTTTTTGCATCCTACAACTCAGAAGCTAAACTATATCTTTTCTTTATTGTCTTTTAAGGTTAAACTTGTTTCTTACCACACATGAAGGATAACAATCACTCAATTCATTCACACGGTTCATCAAGATTTATCAAAAAAAAGTATATCATAACGTGTTGTTGTAAAGTTTCAGTACAAATGCTTTGAAGTCTTACAACACCATGAATTCAATCGATTAAGACGAGTAAAAAAAATATATGATTCTTACAAGGATTGAAGATATGATTCTGGAAGGAGGAACACACTCCACGAACAAAATGAATCCCACTTATTCCAACCCAAATCCGACCTTAGGAGCTTCACTTCTTTGCCCAAAACTTGGATTGAGGATAATCTTGTGAGTGATTTTTGAGGGTGAGTGGGTGTGTGACCCTGAAGCGCTCGGCTTCTTAAAGGAGTAAATGGGGATGGTTTTGACTCAACCTTCTCGACCTTGATCTTGTGAATAAACTGTTTTGGCAATTATCTCACCAACTCCTTTCTTCAAAGTGACCTTGTGATATTGACCAAGGAAATAGGTGAAAATTGATGTTGATGGATCGAAACTTGCTGAAATTGGTGAGTCATGGAGTAGGCGCACAAGAAAGCAGGTGGCTATCAATCCATTTTTATGATTTTCACTTTTCAGTGTTTAGCTTTATATTAGGTTTTAGGTAAAAGTATTAGAGGTAGGTTTTTGAGGCGTGGGAAGGGGCGTGGAAGGAAAAGACAAAGAGCAGGTATATTCAATTGTGAATGAATTAAGAGGAATGAAATATAAAGTCTTTTAAGTTGATTATCCTTTGTATTAATACTTTGCTTTGTGTACTCCGTGTCTTGTTGAGCTCGATCGAGACAACAGTATCTCGTTTGGTAAAAAAAAATTATGTGGTAACGATTTATGATCACGTTTTAAGTAAAATATTATAATACCACGTTCTCCATTCCGGGAAATTTATTTAAGTTTTATTTTGCCCCTACTGTAGTATTGGTACGCGCGCGGTGTCGGGTTTTTGATAGAAACGAGATAACCTCTCGTTAAATAAAATTTATCATTAGGAATTCATATCAAACTTTAAATGCATAACTTTATGATCAGATTATGAATTCAAAGCTATACAGTAAGCTATAGTGTGCGAATTAAATACTCAAATTGGTTATGCAAGCTATGTATGATTAGTTAACTATGCTTAGTGATGACGTATAGTCTATATCCGGGTCACGAACCCAAAGCCCGATCTTGATAAGCAATGATGAGCTAATACTGATAAGCGTTTAGGCTCACGAAGGCCCAAATCCAAATCTATTTTAATAGATATTGGATATCTCTTAATCAAAGAGATAATCATTCCCCAACCGACTTAGGCGGATACGCTGCGAAGAGGAACACGGAACCAACAAGGATTCCGTGTGTATATAAAGGAATCACATCCTCGTTAAAGTTAGTACGATCTAAAACCCTAACCGACCTTTAACCCTAAATCGATTACTTACTCTCACCGAGGATAATCGGTGAAGACAATCCCACGGTAAGCCTAACGGTGTTTTCTCGTCTTTAGTGCGCGGGTCTCAAGCAACAATCATTAATTGGTACAAGAACCGGAGCCCCGAACAAGGAACGCCTAACTTTTGTATCAACAAGTGGCGCCATCCGTGGGACCATTCACTAAAAACTAAGACTAGAATGACGGCATGGAAATCACGATCGCAAACGGATCGCAAGAAGTCGCATAACCGGCCTTCGGCCAAGCGGACTCGGGACAACCGAGCATCGCCAAAACAAAGGGATCGTGCCAGACTTGGTCTACCCTACTGGAACAGGCTCGGGACAACTCCAGCCACCACAACCACCACTAACGCGCGCTGGATCCATCTGCGACCGTTCTTATACTTCTTCAATCGATGCTAGAGTCGACCTAACAAAGGCACCGGATGCACGGATAGAAACAAAAGCATAGCGATAGAAGCAAACACCCTTGCTTTAGAAGGGTCGCACTGCAGTAACACCAAGAGATTTTGTATCCCAAAATTACTAAACCTGGCCACCTCATGGAAGAGGAAGCTAGAAAGAGGTCGGTCGAAGCCTAAAAGCCCGACCGCTTTTGACTGAGTCTAAACCTCCCCCAGGCCGTACGGGAAGGAGAAGCGTGGCCGAGACAACCGACCACGTGTTTAAAGAATCTGGGAAAAGGTTGAGGATGAGGAGGCGCCCAAATCACAGACGGAAGGAAGTGAGGAGGATGAACAACTGCACTGTCCACACACTTGACTTGGTAGCCGCAGAATACTGGGGACAAACTGGGCAAGATATTCCCCAAGTGAAAGCCCTTCGAAAGTACAAACTCGAGAAGATCGGCTTACGCGCCGGCGAGGGAAAAATTCCTCGGGAATTCTCGGACAACGGGATAGTGAAACCGACACCGGAAGTCCGAAACGTATATAATGACCGGAGGATGAAGATATGGCTCTCCCATGGCGCCGCCAGTGCGTGGATGCGCACTCGACGCATCGCTGATTTCTCGAGAACAAAAGGAGGCGTATGCCCGCCAACGTAAAACCTATGACGAACAGTGATCCCGGATGATCACCTCAAAATTTTGAATCACCGCTAATTGAAAACGCCACACTTGTGATGGTGCCACATGTTCAACTCCACGCGGTGGGAAATGCGCGTGAATCGTTCAAGAAGCTTCCACGCTAAAGCATCAATGGCTTTGAGGAATTAAGAAAGCGTTTCGCTTAAACTTTACTCAATGGGAAGTCGCTAAAATCTGTCGAACTCGCCAGGTAAAGGCGCCGGGGAGAATCTACAAACGCATTCATGGAACGCTTTAAAGATGAATGCATGCAAGTTAAATCATGCCTGCAAGTGCTAAAGATCTGGTTTCATGAATGGGATAAATAACCCGTAACTCATCAAGAGGTTGAACGACAAAATTCCCGAAACCTTTGATGAACTCATGAAACGCTCTCGGTCCTTCGTCAAGGAGAAAGCCGCAGCGATAGCAAAAGAAACTACTCGAACTATCGTCCACAGAACAACCGGGAAACAATCCACCGACCGGGTAGCAACCGCATAATAGAGCTATCGCATGAAATGGAGCCGGAAGAGATAATGACAGATACACCCCACGTGACCAAGACTCCTAAGGAAATACTCGCAAATGAAGGTGAACTTTCCAAGACCACCGCAAATGCGCACTCCAGAGGATCGCGATCGGAATGGATATCTGACTACCACGCACGTGAAGGGGCCACACTACTAATGAATGTGTCCAAACTACTCATTGATAAAATGGTTAAAGAGGGCAGATTGGACCATTTGGTCAAAAATATCAAGGAGGGAAAGGATAAACAGAAGAGTGGAAACAAGAAGGAGACACCTAAGGAAAAATCCGACACCATCTACATGATACAATCATGGCAAATGGTCACTAGACGAAGGTCACCAGAGTTTTCCGAGGAAGTAAAATCTCCTTCCCTACCCTAATCTGCGGACAACGCAGAGTAGAGCCACTTACCATTGAGATTAGTGCTGGGTCACGACATCCACCGTATGTACGCTGATGGAGGAGAGCGCGCGGACATCATGTATGAGCCTTGTTTCAAGCGATGCATAGCCCGAAATACGCAGTCAGCTTAAGCCCGAAACGGCGCTAACCGGCTTTACGGGTGAAAAGATATGGCCTATGGGGAAAATACGACTACTAGTTAGCATTGGCAATGAAGAACACTCATGACGGCCGGATGGAATTCATGGTGATCAAATCTCCTCACCATACAACGGTATTATCGGAGACCAGAATATCACCTATGCCGCAAGTCGCTTCTACAACAAGCGGGATGCTTAAATTCCGTGGAAGGTGGTATTGTTACTCTTCACAATGCCATCAGAACTCATAGAGAATGTAACATGATTACATGCTAAACGGCACCAATACCGAACAACGCAACCGAGTTCCAAATCAAGGTTGCAATCCACTCAATACCCTGAAGGGAAATATCCATGGAGGGTCACCGTCGGACAACGCAAGAAAAATTGTGTGTGCACTCTACAAAAGAACTTAGACATTTTTGCATGGGAGCCAAAACACATGACCGGGGTACCACGTTCAATTACGTAACATAAGCCGAGAATCCAACAAGGATACTCACCAATACCGTGAAGAAGCGCTGACCCCAAGCCCGGAACGCTGCAGTTTAGCGGTCTCCGCGTACACAAGCTTGTGGATGCGGGATTATGCGTGAAGTCTACTACCATGACCGCTTTCTAACCCAATAATGGTCAAAAAGAGCGACGTGAGTCGGGCGAATGCGTGGACTTCACGCATCTTAATAAAGCATGTCCACAAGATCGCTACCTATTACCGAGATAGACGGAAAATAGAGTCTTTGTGTGGCTATCCATTAAAGTGTTTCCTTGATGCATACAAAAGATATCATCAAATCCAGATGGCTAAGGAGGACGAGGAAAAGACGTTTTTCACACAAGCCGTATGCTCATCGTTACACAAAAATGCCCTTTCTTGAAGAATGCAGCGCCACCTATCACGGTTAGTAGACAATGCTTTCAAAAGCGGTGCAACCTAGAGGTCTATGTTGATGACCGTAATAAAGAGCCATCATGAAGATGAGTTAGTGCTGATATTGAGGAAACATTCAAAACTCTACGAGATCAACATGAAGTGAATCCCAAAAAATGTACCTTCGGCGCTACCGAAGGCATGTTTCTCGGATACCTAATAGAGCCTGATGGCATAAAACCATGTCCAGAAAAGACCAAGGTTGTCATTGAACTTCTTTCACCGCGCACATTGAAGGAAGTCCAATATCTCAATGGAAAGCTAGCCGGTCTTAATAGGTTCTTATCTAAGTCAGCAGACAAGTCTCTACCTCTCTTCAAAACACTCAAGAAGTGTATAAAAAAGGGAGATTTTCGTTGTACTACGGAGGCGGAAGAAGCCTTCATTAAAGCTTAAACAACACCGCAACACTCCCTACACTTGTAGCACCTCGACTGTGGGAAGAGTTGATCATGTACTTATCCGCGAACTCATGGAGCAAATAAAGTTGTTACTCACGGATAGGAACTCAAGACAAACCCCAAGATGTACTTCGTAAGTAACGCTACCAATAAAACGGAGATGAACTATAGCGAATGGAAAAGTTGGTCCTAGCATTAGTATTCGCCAAACGGCCGCGCAGATACTTCCAAGCGCACCGATAGCGCAGTGATTACTGCACCAACCGATCAAGCAAATCAACTCCAAGCCCGACGCTCGATCGGCCTGCAAAAATGGAGTGTATTGCTAGGTGAGCACAACATCTCTTACGCACCACGCATCGCAATCAAAGGACGATTTCGGCAGATTTCATCGTCAGAAGCCGACACCGATGATATACCCGCACCAACCATGAAGGAATTACAAGATCCATGGATCTTGTTCACGAATGGATCCTCTGCGTTGATGGGTTAGGAGCGGCCTCATTCTCACAAATCCGAAGGGATGGAATTCACTTACGCACTGCGTTTTGAATTTACAAACAAATAATGAAGCGAGTATGAAGCTCTAATCGCGGACTACGTATTGCGGCTCGCTTGTATGCGTAACACGGAAGAAAATGTGGATTCTCGGCTAGTAGCCAACCACGTGTTGGGTGAGTACGTGGCTAAAGAGGAACATATGATCCAGTATCTTGACAAGACCAAGTCATTAATCCAAGGCTTCGACAGGTTTACCATCAAGCAAGTTCCTAGAGGGGAAAATTGGAAGGCGGATGCATTGAGCAAAATCGCATCGACAAGCTTTGCACACCTGTCAAAACAAGTGCTGGTGGAAACACTGAAAAGTAAATCCATCTCAGAGATGGAAGTCTCCACGATAATAGAGGAAGAAGGTCCTACATGGATGACACCGATAACGAACTTCCTAAGCAAAGGAGCGCTACCCCAAGAGCAGAAGGAAGTACGCAGGATACGACGCACCACACAGAGGTTCGAACTTTGAGACAACATATTGTACCGACGCTCCTTCCTGCAACCATGGCTCCGCTGCGTTGGTCCCTTACAAGCAAATTACGTACTGCGAGAAATCCACGAAGGTTCATGCAACATGCACTCAGGACCACGGTCCGTGGTGGCACGCGCTTGAGGTCGATACTACTTAACTATGCACCGCGCGATGCGCGGGACCTAATATGCAAATGCAACGATTGCCAAGTCCATAGACCCGTCCCGTGCCAACCACAGCACGAACTAACACCAATTACAGCACCATGGCCATTCTATAAGTGGGTATCGATATTGCGGCCCTTTCCCCGCTAGGAGGATTGAAGTTCCTCATAGTCGCCATAGACTACTTCACCAAGTGGATAGAAGCAAAAGCGGTGGTGACAATCACCGCAACCGGTAAAACGCTTTGTGGGAAAATATTGTATGCCGCGGGCTACCGGTGAAATCATCTCGACAACGGAAACAGCTTCTGCGACAACCCTTTCAAGGACTGGTGCGAGAAGTTGACAATCACACAAAGACTTCGCGTTAGTTAAACATCCACAAACCAACGGCTTGGTGGAATGCGCAAATCGAAGCCTAGGCGAGGGGATTAAGGCACGCCTGGACAAGCACAAAGGAAGGTGGGTGGAAGAGCTATCACACGTTTTGTGGGCACATCGCACCTCAATCAAAACCAACATGGGAGACACTCCCTTTTCTCTAGTCTACGGGACAGAAGCCGTTATACCAGCAGAAATTGGAATGCCCATTATCCGTACTGCTGAAATTAATTTTGCAACCAATGACGACGAGCGACGTATCAATTTAGACTTGCTAGAAGAAAGGCGTGAACGCGCAGCTATACGTGAAGAAAAATCAAAGTCAAGGATGAAGGGATACTACGACTCTAAGGTACGAAGTGTTTCATTCAGACCAGGCGACTTTGTTTACCACGCCAACGATGCGAGTCATGCAGAGGACACAGGTAAGCTTGGACCAAAGTGGGAAGGACCCTATGAGGTTACTGAAGTACTAGGAACAGGCGCGTACAAGTTACGAGGCTTGGATGGTCATGAACTACCGCGCACATGGAACATCTGCAACCTCAAGAGGTGCTATCTATAGGAATGGCTACGCCCAACAAGAAAGACGTTCCTGCACTTTACTAAAGTGCCCGATACACATTTATGTATTTATTTTTTATTCCTTAGTATGATGTCTTATTTATTTCTCATAAACACTTGCAAAAAATTAATAAAACATTGCGGTTTCTAGCTAACTCCGCGACACATTTTACTTTGTTATTTCCATATACTGTATGTCTTAACAATTTTCTATCCCTTGCCTACATGGCGTGCATGCACTAAAATACACCCACGATGGTAACAGGATAAGTTAACCTACTAAACAACTTGTTGAGTAAGAGGGTTGCAAACCCATCAACATCGGATTACGTATCCTTGTTAAACACCTTGTTCTCAAGATGTTGGAATAAGTTTGTGCGCCTCCCACGACGGATGCGCAACTATGCATATGGTGTGCGTTTAACAACATAAGGAATCAACACGCTTGGTTCTTTAAGATGATATTTACAGTACGCTGCATATCACATCATACACGATTATGACACTATTACTTAAAAACTATGTTTACGTATAGTATGATCTTCATACATGACTATGAATTTCTCATATTATTTGTGCTCGTGTACAACTTGGATACTCAGACAAATATATCTTTTACGTAAAGATAGAAAAATAAGTACGCACGTCACAAGCTGCAATAAATATTAACACACATTTAGCAAAAGGATATTTTTATTAAAGACTAAGTTGTTACAAAGGATATTCATACACATAAGATCCTATATACTCTTAGATCGCTCCAGTGATGCGGTCCCTACGCGGCTTGCAGCATCTACACTCTCGCTAAGCCTCTTCAACAAATCAGAATCTTGGCGAGACACAGTGGCAACACTCACTGGTACTCCATCAGATCTTGGAAGATGAGCTGCGCCAAGCCCGCACAAAATTGCTTTGCCCTTAATACCTTCCTTTTTAGCAAGTCTGGCAAAGATGCGCTTCCAATACTTCCTTCAAAGACATTTCTTTCTCTAAAGCAAAGGGATTCGAATGTCCCCGGGCGAGCAAAAAGCAGTGCACGCATGAGAGACATCGGGCTTTAGGAAAAGTCTTGCGCGCCGCATTGTCGTCACGATGGCGCTAAGGTCAACCCTTCCATAATAACCGTTATAGGGTAATCTTGGTCGCGCTCCATTTCGAGATCATTGGCAACTCTAAAGACTTCATCTTTTCCATGGCGACCACTAGCTCATCATAAGCTGCGCATTATAGTCGTACCTTTTCAACGGTACCTTCACAGATCTGCCTCATGAAGCTTCTCCACACGCTTTCGCTCTAAGGTGCACTGAACAACCCCACCAAAAGCATTCACTACCTCTGGCGACTCCAAGGTACTAAGCGCAGCGAGACGAAGACCATGGCCTATAAGCCACCTGCGCTCCGCAATAACAGACATAAGATGAGGGTATAGTTCCTCATCATACTCCATCTTGAGCTTGCAGCTTCATCTCTTGTGTCTCCAGAGCACCGCTCACAGTGGTACCAAAATCCTCCAACTGCGCGGTCAACGTATCCTTGCTCTTCTTCAGATATTTTAGTACCCAAAGACGTGATGCCTTGTAACCTGGCGACTCGACGCTCTTGGCTTAGTTGCCCATCGGTAGCCATCTTTTCCTCACTTGCCGAGCGCACACTCAGACTCTCTGCCTCAAACTTGGCACCAGCTAGTTGCGCTTCCAGCAAAGCAATTTTCTGATCTTTTTGAGCGCCTTGGCTGCTTTCAACAACAATTTTAGCCTTTAGCTTCTCCACCAGCTTGCTGTTGCATACTTGCACCAACTCTTCAACAAGTTGTTCTATTGGAGCATCCCCTGCAAACACATCCTCATTTTTTTGGTTGTCTGGCTCGAATCGTATGGGGACTATCTTTGGGGAGACTCACACTGTTCAAACTCGCATACGGTCAGCGCATTAGCAATTCCCCATGTAAACAGTTGGTGCCCAAAAAAACAAAAAAAAAACAAAAAATATATATATAATAGAATAAATGACTTACTGTGGGCCAGCGACATCAGCAGATGGGTGAGAAGACGCAACATCACTGGTGGATGATTCCACAGTGAGGATCACGGCGTTTTCCTCGAGGAGCTTGCGTCATCCTCTTCGCGGGATCTTTTGCGCTTCAACCCAGATTCTGGTTCTTCTTCTTCTTCTGTAGGTGCCACGGTGGTGGCTGCGCTACGTGAGAAGGCACCCTGGGGCTGGGCATGCTTTGCAGCGGCGTCGCTTCCACTACGACAGAGGAGCTAGTACCGGTTCCCCCTATGTTCATCTCTAGGGTATGACCGGCAGTGGCCGCTAGTATGGCTTCCTCTCCTTCTTTCAGGGGACGAGTCCCTACATTCACCTCCAGAGGCTTCGCTAGACGCACAACGGTGAAAAGATCCATCTCTGCGCAATAGAAGACAACAACTAACACAGGTTATATAATGCGCGAAACGGACGTAAAGCTCTTACATTAACTATAAAAGGGGTGCGAGGAACGAGTACCCACCTGGCCATTGCGCCTAAGAAGATTGGCATCTCATCCGGCATACCAAAATAATTACTACCGATGCCCATATGCACCAAAAATTCCTCGGATAGGAACTAATGGGGATGCGGTTAGCGTTTATCGGCCCGCATCCTCACGACATATGATCCAGAACGGGCACTCATCCCTCGGTAACGCGTTCCCGGGTATAAAAGTCATAGTGCCACGGAAATCATGTGTCGTCTACCCGGAAAAATGACTCCTCCAATTTCTAAGCGCATCTAGTTTCTCGGTATAACACGAAATCTACCCGGCGGCTTAGCAAAGTTACCCACCCATGTGACCATGTTGTGTGATAAAGGGCACGGAATAGATGGATGGTTGGGTTAACCGCCAAAGAAACGGCGTTCACCTCAAAATTGGTAATTTTAGCCACACCGATGCAAAGGTTGGGGTATGTGCGCTTGTAATAATTTAACACATCGCACAAAAATCGGGATATGGGCACACGTTAATTTTCGAATTCAAAAAGCGTGTGTATACCCTATTTTTCCGGGGAAATCATAATAGATTCAGCGCACCGGAACAACCGGATGCACGTCAAGAGGTATAAAGTAATCCGAAGTGAATTCTAGAAGATCGCTTTCGGTGAGATCGAAGGTAAAATCGGACAATTGTTTGACCATGGTGTTGTCTTTTCTAAAACGCATGCGCGGTTACCTTTTGATTGCAGTGTTTTCCTGGGTTATAGTGTGAAGTCTTGTTAACAATGGCGGATGAAAGTTTTTTTTACTGTGAGAAACAAAGTGGAAATGAAGCGGTGGGATATATAATTTTTCTCACCCACACGATGTGTGACACGTGGACCCCACTAACACTAATTGTGTGGCCGAGATTGCTCGATGGGACGTTACTGCAGTAACTTTCCCCCGACTTACGAGGCACAAATTTTTTAATCCCATGTCTAGATACAATGTACGAGAGGATATATTTTTAAGACTTCTTGGCTACGCTTCGACATTGTTTTGTTGACTACGGTTATTAGTCTAGCATCCGCAGTTATTCACTGCATACTAGCGGGGGACATGATGACGTATAGTCTATATCCGGGTCACGAACCGCCCAAAGCCAGATCTTGATAAGCCCGGACGAACTAGGCTACGCTGATAAGCGTTTAGGCTCACGAAGGCCCAAATCCAAATCTATTTACGGAATAGATATTTGATATCTCTTAATCAAAGAGATAATCATTCCCCAACCGACTTAGGGGATACTGAAGGTTGAGGAACACGGAACCAACAAGGATTCGTGTGTATATAAAGGGAATCACATCCCTCGTTAAAGGTACGATCTAAAAACCCTAACTGACCTTTAACCCTAAATCGATTACTTACTCTCACGCCGGAGGATAATCGTGGGAGACAATCCCACGGTAAGCCTAACGGTGTTTTCTGTCTTTAGTGCGCAGGTCTCAAGCAACAATCATTAATTGGTACGAGAACCGGAGCCCCGAACAAGGAATGCCCAATTAATAATGGGTGAACTTGCATAATCAAATTGGTTATGCAAGCTATGTATGCTTAGTTAACTATGCTTAGCAATAATAATTTATCAATTGCTAATTAATAATGGGTGAAAATTTACCGTGTGTCACAGCCTCCCCGTTTTAAAAGGAAAGCCGTCCTCGGCTTTCACTTAAAATTTTCTCGATAGAGTTTCTTGGATGTGAGGATTCCTACACTTGATTTTGGTTTTCTCATCATCGTGCAGTTGGAACCTTTGCAAGAGTTCCAACAGATCTTAACGATAGTTTTTGCCCTAGTCTCTGAACTCCTGATCAGGGTCCTCGGGAAATTTCTTAGTGGAGTTTCTAGCTTGCATCTTTCCCAGAGCATTACAAATCCCTAGTATAGGAGGATGGTTCTCCGAGTTGTTCGTACAGGACTATTTGTGCATAACGCATAGTCCTGATGGTAATCCGAGTTGGTAAACTACCAGCTCGATCTTGGAGAGGATCTGATTAATCCTACGAAATAAGGTTTTGCCCTTTTGCGTTCTGAAAAAATGGTTTATGCCTTTCTGAGTTGAAACCTCAACCTAACTTTCTCGTCGACTTGAACTTCAAGCGGCATTCGGTCCTATATGTATTTATTTTGACGATCAGAGTTGTTTGTATTCGGCCTCTGGCCAGCGCACTATTATCAATGGTCCTCAATAAAAGCTTGGAGCCATTGGACTGGTTCTTTGTCGGTCTCTGTTCTAAACACAATTGATTTGCGCTTTTGACCATACAGTGCCTCATGAGGTGGCCTGTTATTGTAAGGGAATTCGGTTAAGGTAATCTTCTTGCTCCATCCATTTTTCAAAACTTGTTACTCATGCTCGGAGTATAACTTCTATAGCTTGAATGGTTCTTCCATTTTGTTCAACAGTCTGAGGATGGTAAATGGTACTCAATTTAAGATGGATTCCCAAGAACTTTGGAGTGGTCCTCGAGCTTTTGATGTGAATGGTCATCGCTATTTGGAACGATGAGGCTTGAAACATGATGACTTGTAGCGCTTTGCTTCAAGCAAACCGTGCGAGTTTGCCCATGTTATCGTTCTCTTTGTTGGGTAGAGATAGGTGGATTTGGTGAGATGATCAATTATTACTCAGGTAGTGTTATAATCGATAGAGGTCTTTGGTGACTTGGTACTAGAGTCCATTATTATGCATTCCCATTTCTATCTGGAAATTTCGGTTTGTACAGGTAGATTTGATGGTTTCTGATTGTTCGAATTTTTCTTTTCGAACATGCTAAGTATTGTTTGACATAGGACAAATACCAGCCTTCATGTTTGACACTCAGAATAGCTTTCCGAATCAAGGTGTATCTTGTCGGACACTAGATGGGTATTACTCTTGGCCTTAATGAGTTTCACACATAATGGGATTACGAATCCCTTCATGGCGTGGGTCTCTACGTTGGCCCTTGGGGATAAGATTCCCTTTGGTCTTTTACGAACTCCATTTCGCCTTCAAGTGTGTCGTAATGGTTTTATTTAGTCGGCTCCTCCCTTGAGTGCTACTACTTGAGCCTCAAGACTTTAAATGGAAGGGATGAACTAGATATTTCGTTTCCCCAATGATCTGTCTTTAAAAGGTTTAGTTTGCTAAACGTTGCTTAGAGTGTATGCGGTTATGACCGTTTTGCCCTGGGTGAATATGAATGTCATAATTGAACCTACGTTGCGACTCCAATTATTGGTGTCGTCACATGGTCAAATTCCTTTTGATTCCATACATTCCGTAGAACCTTGTGGTCGGTGCACACTGTACTCCCTTGATGTAGTAAGGATAGCATTTCTAGGTTTTCTTAGTGTGAACATGTTAGGTCCTAACTCAAATCTGTGCACTGCGTAGTGCTCCTCATGAATCTTTGGGTGTTGAGTATTCTATACCATTATTTTCCTCTTTGGATCAGGATAGCTTTTAGCTCTGGTGTAAATCGTCTCCTTTACATGGTAGAGTTTCTGTCATACTCAGGTATATCTAAAACAGGTGCACCACATAATTTCCTTGCGTAGTGTGTGTGGGTTCTTGTTGGGTTGACCTATGGTGGATGACGATCTTTGTTCAGTGTAGATGGTAGGATAATACGTATGAATAGGCATATCTGTGATGCCAGTCTCTGTGTCCAATGTTCTGAGGTGCTAAATCATTGTCGAAGGTTCAAACGTTTCACATTTGTTTCCTTAGTAGGAGATCTCTTCCCTCAGGTGGCACGGTTTATTCTATTCCCGTGTATGTGAAATGTCTGGCATTTTAAGATGGGAATGTCGATGTGAGATATAAACACAAAATTTTTCCATTTCATGGTTGTGAGTTAAGCACTCCCTTTAACATGACCGGGAAAGAATTTCAAGAATTCAACTATGCCTGCACACGTAACCCCTCCCGAATTATACATAGGTGATCAGGCTATGTATAATTGGGGACCGGTGACGTGTTGTTCGGTATAGTCTTAATCTTGGTGTATTTATTCTTTGGTCAGCGGAAATGCTGCAAAAGTTCATGTGCGAAGTTTTGGTGCGATGGTTTATAAGATTTGCTAGGCCGACCAATTCTGTCAACATGACCTATGGCTCGTTTGACCAAGATGTGTGAAACAATGGTAACTTGGTTAGGGATGGAATGTTGAATTTGTGATTCTTGGCGAGGTAACAGTTTGAGTTGGTCTTATCGATATTGATAATAATACCTTCGCAATTTTTGAAATGTGAATTTTTCTAAGACATCTCGTTGGGTGATACTAATTTGTCAGAGTGATTAGTCGAATACCCAAGATGACTTTCTCTTATCTTCAGAGAAATTCTTTCATCGTGACAAGATAGTTGAAATCCTTAAGGATATGGAGAAAACGGTCATGGAGAAGACATATATTACAATAACACGATAAGAACAATAGATACATTACTAGGGAAAGGTGCAGTACATTACGGTTTCATAGAGAAGTACTTTTAAAGTAGACTACGACTTGGAAGTTTAAACTAAGATTTATTACAAACAACATCTCTAGCTAACTTAGTTTCTTCCTTGGTGTTCGTTGGGGCCTGAACAATTCTTCACACTTTCTTCAGGAAATGGTTTTGACAGTTGTTGCCTTCATGCTGATCCTTCCTATCCGGGCACATACTTTTGATGTGACCTTTCATTCCACACCCATGACATGTCATTGTCTCCCAATAGAGTTGCATACAATCTTCCATCTTATGCTCAATTCCTTTACAAATTCCACACGGCGTCGGGCATTTTCCATAGTGGTGATATGGGCATATATTGCACTTGGGTTTTGTCCCAGCATACCCTGTTTCCCATTTCGTTTTAGCGGTCTCTTCTCTAGCCGTCCATTGGCGCTTGCTTGGTGGTTGCATTTGATCTTCCTCACTACCATATTCCCAATTCCTCTTGCTACCACAGTACCCCACTGCTTTGTCTTGGGGCAGTAGCCCTGTCACTCCAGAAGTCGCACCAATAGCTTCTTGAGTAATAGTAGGTGCGAATGTAACAACGTTCCTCCAAATTTCGGGTGAAAATCCCCAAAAGTATGCTTCGAGTTTCTTTTCCTCAGGTCCTACCATGTCAGGACATAGTTGGGCCAGTTCGCGAAAACGGTTGGTGTACCCTTCGAGTTCATTCCCTTTCATAGTTAGTCCACATAGCTCTTGTTCCATCATTCGCAGTTCATTTCTTGAGCATTATTCTTCAATCATCATTCTCTTCAGTGTGTCCCACTAAAGTGAGTAAGCACCGTCAATTCCCACTGAGTGGACATAAGTGTCCCACCATGCGAGGGCTTGATGCTGAAAGGTACAAGTAGCATACTTTACCTTACAATTGTCCGCGCAACGCTGTTCGTGGAAAATTGTCTCCATTCTTTCTAACCATTTTGCCAAACCTATGGCTCCTTCAGTTCCTACGAATGCTGGTGGTTTACAGGTCATGAATTCTTGGTAAGAGCAATTTCGTGTTGTAGGTGTCTTACAAAAAACTTCTTCCCTATTCCCCTGGATGATTTTGTTGATGTTGTGATTGACTTGATAGTTAGCAATCCTTGCAAAGAACTCGTTCGGTAACAGATTTCTCAATGGTGGTTGTGTCCATGTTCTGCTTTACTGGAAACATTTTTTTTAACCACAAGAAATGACAACAATGAGTCTTCTACGGGTATGGGGACCATGGTGGAGATCCAATATGTTACAACATGCACTACTTCTCAATCAAGTATTTCCTAGGTTGTATTGACTGGATATCACGTATACTTAGTCTATTATGATGATGTTAAGAAAACGGAGATTGGTTGAAGTGAGTTTAACATGAGGATATAATTCACAAGACGTTTTTTATTATGCATAGCTGTTCATCACCACAAACTCTATTACATTCTAAGAAGATTCCTGGCTCATAGGGCCGATACATAACATGCGTTCATTGACTAGCTCTAGTTTGTCATACAACAAAACTACTACTAGCGTTTTTTATTGAAACAACTCATCACAACGTCTAACACAATGCAAAGTGAATTTTATGCACTTCCCGGTGCTGCCCTGGGTTAACTTTGTTGAGTTTCCTTCCATTCTTCTAACTCTCTGAGCTGGGCCTCCATCACGCAAATTTGTTGTTGGCCTCATTTGCCCTACCCTCCATAGTACGTCTTTGAAATTCTACGATACCCTCCAGATACCCTGTCTCAGTTAATGCTATTGTAGTAACGGTCTCCAACCGTGTCAACCGACTTTCAATCTCTGTGAGACGTCCCTGGGTATCTCCGGAGTTTTGAGCACACCTTTCAATGTGGTCTTCAAGGCGGGCAATTATTTCGTTCAACTTCTCACGAGTTCCCTCTAATACTGTTCCAATATCATTGTAGCATTCCTTGAGTTTTTCGCCAAGCGCTTGTAGTTCTTCCACCACTTCTTCAATCCCTTCAATCCTTTCTTCTGGTAATACTCCCAGGTGGTCCGACATCTCTTCTATTTGTTCCTCATGACGTGTTATGCATGCCATAACTGTGTCAATAGTTGGTGGTCTAGCAGTGGTCGCCCGAAGTTTCCCCAACTTCGAACACATTAGGAAGTGGTGTACCAGAAGACGATGGTGATGATGCAGAGAGACAGATTCTCTTGCTAGCAGGTATCTCCCAACTGAGAAGTGGATCTCTTTGATGTCTTGGTGAGAGTGTAGGAGTAGTGGAACTGGTAGGTATAAGTCGATAGTAGTGATGATTTGGAAGTGGCAGTGGAGTGTGGGTAGTACCCTCCGATGAACTTGATACACTACCCTGCGGGTTTCCAGTGTCGGAGTGAGTTGAAGCGGGATGGGTATGCGTCGTGAGGTGACAAACCTTCATTGTGTCATCGCATCCAGCTCCAGAGTAGGGGGAAGACATTATCTGTGACAAGACGGTGCATATGTGTAAGTATATGTAACAATATACTTATAATAGATATGGGGTAGTGAATTAATAAATAGGCAATATATCATGCAGTCATGTCTAAATGAACTCTAAGTAAAATGGCAAGTAAGGCAAGCGACAATGGCGATTAGTAAGTGATGTTTTTGTAAAAAGTAGTTATAGTTTAGGGTTTATATGTACCTAGTTCTCTATAACTTAGGCTCTGATGCCAATCTGTAACACCCCCAAATTTGGTTTAGCGGAAGCATACGTGTTATGGGGAATGCTACGAAATTGAGATCACAACACAAGTAATAAAGAACGGAATACATACTCCGTTTAAATTTCATAAAATGGTTTTAAAACATTGTCGTGCAAACATTGCTTAAAATAAAAGGGCATAACCCATAAATTTTGTGGTCCCAAATAAAACATCACTTGGTGTGAAAATATTTCTTTTAGCATTACTACGACCATTTACCACCTCTTGCCTTGCATCCATGATCACAATTTAAACACCTGAGAAAATATGCTAAAAGGTCAGCTAAAAGCTGGTGAGTTCATAGGTTTAAATTAAAACAGTAAGCTTGGACCATAATCAAAGTCATATAATCATTACAAAGAATATAATGATATATGGATGAAAGTCTATTACGTTAGCACTAAGTTCATGCAACCGATACTACGACAGTTCTATTTATAACATTCGCGCTTCAATAGATCTATTTATAACATTCGCTTCCCACAGGCGGCGGTTCATGAAAAGGGGCATTTCTAGGGACATCAGGGCTTAGGCTAAACCACGTAATAGTAATCATGCAATAGTTTAGGTCCATAAAAAGATTTTGCATATTTTCTCAGCCCAAAATGTATAAAATAATTTATCAAGTAAAAGAGGGGCTATGAAACTCACCTCGGCAATAAGTAGTCCGAATGTGTAATTCAATGTATGTTGAGGCACCGCACCGACACGCGACCTAAGTAAGTAGGGCAAAATTTAGTTTGTTATTCCCATTAAACCCTTGTGAAGTATAAATTCATTCAGAATTTTTAGATGGTTAAACCTATGTTGCTTGTGTGGCAGAGTTAGGTTTTTAGAATGGTTTTCATGGTATTCACAAGTATTGGCTCTTTGGAAGTATAAGAATATTGGATAGGGAATTATATCTAAGATCGATGAGAATATGGAACCGAAACTCTATCCAATACGGATGATCTTTCGGTCCGATGGAGGACGAAAGTCGACGTACAGAGTATGATCTTTCATAGTACTAAGCGATAAAAGCTTATGCCAATACTATTGGCACGGTAAGTACATATGGGAATATGTATATTTTTATGACACCATTTTAGGTTACAATAGATGTACTCAAAGTTAAATTAAGTTTAAAATATATTTGTTTTTAGAAGACTCACTATGTGAAAGTTAATAAATAAATCTCTAAAATAAGTTAAATTATATATTTTTGTCGAAAATCGAGCATGGCCCGTAACTAAGTTGCTATTTGTATGTGATGACTAACGTCAAAGTTTTGTAAATTGTCCCTTTTAAGTTTTAAACGACAACATTTAGATACAGTCTTAAAGCTTTTTAAAGTATAATTGGAATTCACAATTTTTATTGGTTGGTTTGGTGTAGTAAAATAGTACACTTTTTGTTATAAAATTATCCGGTTTGTATGTCCATTTCTATAAGAGACTCATTTTATTTAGACAATTATGTTACCAATTTAGTTCTACGTTTATGTTCTCATTATTGGTTTTATGACTTGATCTTTTAGTATATTTGTCGGTATGGAGTAAATAACACGCGATGCACCGAGAACATATATGGCTGACGAATAGAGAATCGTGTCACGGAATGAATTTGGTACGAGACATGACATCACACATGAGACTATTAATATTCTGATAATTATTTATACACTAATATACCCTAAAGCCTTTATAATTATGCATGCATTCTAATTTGATCAATTCCATTCACAGCGCACCTTATGGGCTTGTGATGGGCGGTGGCCCAAAAGAAAAGAATATGGTTGGAGGGGGTCTTCGTGGGTTGTGGCCCAGTTGGTAACCACATTGTGATACACGAGTAGTAAGGGAGAGATGTGTGACCCAAGGTGACTATTTAGTGGATAGTTGGAAAAGTTTCAGACCCTTTTTCAGGGTGATCTTGGTACAATACTCTCATCCCAAACGTGCCACTCAAGTGCTAGTTGTAGACCTATCGATTCGATAGGCCACTAGTTTTGTTATTCATATGATCACCGCTGGTGGTCGTATGTTCGAAACGAGTAACAATACTCCTCGAGAGTGCCTCCACCTTTGTGTTTCGAGGCGACTGATTCACAAGGGTAACCCCTGGTCTTGTGAAAATGACTTCCTTTGTTCGTTTTACCGATCCAGACGAGACACAACCATGACTCACGCACCCTATGGGGGCACCGTTGTACCAAGAATAAACTTAACTAAGTCTATGGTCGAGACGAGCAAGATTAGAACTCAACAATACCAGACTATGCAACTATGCATATGACCAGTTTAGAGGTCAAAGAACAATTTAGTGGGTGAAATGATAGAATGTTGCCACCCATCGTTCTAACGGTGGGCTCCGACTATGTTTCAAGGAGACGACATATTAACAAAACTGAACTTTTTCTTGACGGAGCTAACCCAACAAATCTCATAAAAAACTTTATTTGGTCGTTTAGAGGATTGAAACTATGGTCATGATGATGAAGACTAGGCTCATACTACATTTAGACCATGTCATTCTCAAGGTGAATTCGACCACTGTGGGTTTCGGCTACAACTGGAAACCAACACGAACGACGATTTGAAGGTTAACATTAGTTTTAGTGGACGACTCTTTTTGAATCCTACAACTCAGAAGCTAAACTATATCTTTTCTTTATTGTCTTTTAAGGTTAAACTTGTTTCTTACCACACATGAAGGATAACAATCACTCAATTCATTCACACGGTTCATCAAGATTTATAAAAAAAAAAAGTATATCATAACGTGTTGTTGTAAAGTTTCAGTACAAATGATTTGAAGTCTTACAACACCATGGATTCAATCGATTAAGAGGAGTAAAAAAATATATGATTCTTACAAGGATTGAAGATATGATTCGGGAAGGAGGAACACACTCCACGAACAAAATGAATCCCACTTATTCCAACCCAAATCCGACCTTAGGAGCTTCACTTCTTTGCCCAAAACTTGGATTGAGGATAATCTTGTGAGTGATTTTTGAGGGTGAGTGGGTGTGTGACCCTGAAGCGCTCGGCTTCATAAAGGAGTAAATGGGGATGGTTTTGACTCAACCTTCTCGACCTTGATCTTGTGAATAAACTGTTTTGGCAATTGTCTCCATCAACTCCTTTCTTCAAAGTGACCTTGTGATATTGACCAAGGAAAAAGGTGAAAATTGATGTTGATGGATCGAAACTTGCTGAAATTGGTGAGTCATAGAGGAGGCGCACAAGAAAGCATGTGGCTATCAATCCATTTTTATGATTTTCACTTTTCAGTGTTTTGCTTTATATTAGGTTTTAGGTAAAAGTATTAGAGGTAGGTTTTTGAGGCGTGGGAAGGGGCGTGGAAGGAAAAGACAAAGAGCAGGTATATTCAATTGTGAATGAATTAAGAGGAATGAAATATAAAGTCTTTTAAGTTGATTATCCTTTATATTAATACTTTGCTTTGTGTACTCCGTGTCTTGTTGAGCTCGATCGAGACATCAGTATCTCGTTTGGTAAAAAAAAATTATGTGGTAACGGTTTATGATCACGTTTTAAGTAAAATATTATAATACCACGTTCTCCATTCCGGGAAATTTATTTAAGTTTTATTTTGCCCCTACTGTAGTATTGGTACGCGCGCGGTGTCGGGTTTTTGATAGAAACGAGACAACCTCTCGTTAAATAAAATTTATCATTAGAAATTCATATCAAACTTTAAATGCATAACTTTATGATCAGATTATGAATTCAAAGCTATACAGTAAGCTATAGTGTGCGAGTTAACTACTCAAATTGGTTATGTAAGCTATGTATGCTTAGTTAACTATGCTTAGCAATAATAATTTATCATTTGCTAATTAATAATGGGTGAAAATTTACCGTGTGTCACAGCCTCCCCGTCTTAAAAGGAAAGCCGTCCTCGGCTTTCACATAAAATTTTCTCGATAGAGTTTCTTGGATGTGAGGATTCCTACACTTGATTTTGGTTTTCTCATCATCGTGCAGTTGGAACCTTTGCAAGAGTTCCAACAGATCTTAACGATAGTTTTTGCCCTAGTCTCTGAACTCCTGATCAGGGTCCTCGGGAAATTTCTTAGTGGAGTTTCTAGCTTGCATCTTTCCCAGAGCATTACAAATCCCTAGTATAGGAGGATGGTTCTTCGAGTTGTTCGTACAGGACTATTTGTGCATAACGCATAGTCCTGATAGTAATCCGAGTTGGTAAACTACCAGCTCGATCTTGGAGAGGATCTGATTAATCCTACGAAATAAGGTCTTGCCCTTTTGCGTTCTGTTAAAATGGTTTATGCCTTTCTGAGGTGAAACCTCAACCTAACTTTCTCGTCGACTTGAACTTTCCAGAATGACAGGTCGTTTCTTCCTGGATGAGCTTGCGCCATCACCACCAAGCGCCCTCTTGCGCTTTAGCCCATGGCTTGCCTCCTCCATCTCTACATTGGCGTCTTTTGCTCGCCACATCTGTGTGCCGGCTCTACCAACGGGGAAGGTACCCTCGGGCTGGGCACGCTTTGTAGAGGGGTCGCCTCTATCAAAGCGGGGGAGCCACTCCCTGGGTTCGCCAGAACCATCTCCATGGTGCGCCCCGCGGTAGCCTCCGAATAGGGACTTCCTCTCAATGGGCGACCCTACGGTAACTTGTCGTGGCTTCGCCAAATTCACAACGCCGAATAGATCCATTTCTGCGCAGCACGAAACAAACAAATAACAGGTTATATAAAGTACAAAAGTGAAAAGAAAGGCTCACATCAATAAAGTAAAGGAGTACGAAGGACGAGCACCCACCCTGGCCATCTGCGTCTAAAAATGTTGGCACCTCATCAGGCCTATCGAAATAGTTACGGTTGATGCCCATGTGCACCAAAAATTCCTCGGGATAGGAACTGATGGGAATACGATTGGCGTTTATCGTTTCCGCGTCATCTGCGCTGTATGTTCGGGGAGGGGCTCATCCCGAGTGAACCCTGGGTATAGAAGCCGAAGTCCCAGGGAAATAACGCCTTATCAACCCAGAAAAAATTCTCTCTCCAGTTCCTAAGCGCGTCTAATTTTTCGGTATAACATTGCAGCCTCCCTGCGCGCTTAGCGAATGACACCCACCCGTTTGACCACGTTGTGTGGTAAAACGCGCGGAAGAGGTAGATAGTGGGGTTAATCGTCAATAAGCAGCAGTTAACCTCGAAGTTTGTTATTTTTGCCGCACCTATACAGTGCAGTTGGGATATGTGCAGACGATAGTAGTTTAATACGTCGCACAAGAATAAGGATATGGGCACACGTTGATTCGCAAACTCGAAAAAACGTGTTTAAACCCCTACCTTCCCTTCGGGGAATTCCGCTATTGCGCTTTGCGCGGAACTACCGGATGCGCCGAGTGGGATATAATAATCCGAGGTGAACTCACGAAGTTCATCCTCGGTCATGTCGGAGGTAAAGTCAGTTAAACCATGGACCATGATATAGTTTTTTAAAGGCGTACACGCGGTTACCTTTGGAATATTAAGGGTTTCTGGGTTGCAGTTTGAGTTTTTCAACAATGGTGGAAGTATTTTCTTTTACTGTGATAAACACAGTAAATGGGAGGCGATGGTTTATATAGATTTTTACATCCACGCGATGATCGACACGTGAACCCCACTATCTCTAAATGTGTGGATAGGATCTGTTGACATGACACATTTTCAGTTACTTTCCACGATTTCACGAGGTGCGCATTTGAAATATTTAGACTAGATTCACCGTGTATTCTTCCGGGGAAACCTTTTAGCTTCTGTTACGCTTGAAGAAATTATGGGCTACAACTATTAGTCTAGCATCCGCGTGTTTCACCCTAGCATACTAGGGGGGACATGATGGCGTATAGTCCGCATTCAGTCACGAACCCGACCAATGATGCTACTAGCAAGCCCGATCGGGATAACCGATAACTGTTTGGGCTCACGAAGGCCCAAACCCAAAGCTATTTATGGCTTACGATATCAGATATCTCTTATCTTGGGATATAAGTGTTTACTAACCGACTTAGGCGGGATACGCCGAAGTTTGGGGAACACGAAACCAATAAGGGTTTCGTGTGTATATAAAGGGTATCCCAGCCCTCATTAAAGGTACGATCTACAATCCTAACTCTCAACTAGAACCCTAAAACCGATTACTTACTCTCACGCCGGAGGATAATCGTGGGAGACAATCCCACGATAAGCCTAACGGTGTTTTTTGTTTACTTAGTGCGCAGGTCTCAAGCATCAAGATCCAATTGATACGGGAACCGGAGTCCAAACAAGGAACGCCTAACTTTTGTATCAACACATGTCCCTTTTATACATATTGGTAGTTGATGCGCATATTTGTGTTCACAAGAGCATCCACAATGGGTCAAGTGCTAGAAAGCTTTTCACTATTTTAAAAAGTCGACTAAAATACACCGTTGGTCCCTAAACTTGGCTGGACGGATCGCGATGGGACGAAACTCGCCCTTTTCATCGCCACAGGTCCAAACCTTGGCCATTAAATGCCAGATTCGTCCCTTGACCAATAACGCCTATGTCAACGTCTCTTTTCTGTTAGTTATTGGAGGGTATTATAGTCCATTCACATTTATAACTCAACCTAGTTAATTCTAACTCAAGAACTATTCCACCAAAACAAAAAAGGGATATTGTTTGAACAAATAATATCGATTGTACTGAGTCCTCACCACTTAAGTATGACTTCATAAAAGTCAAGCGGTAAAGAAAGTAATAGCTCACGAAATTTACCGGGATTAACAAACAAATTTATACATTATCAACTACTTAGCTAGTTGACTTATAACAATCAACTATATACGGTGTTTGATGAAATGGAACATAAGCGATACTACGAAGTCATTATGCGATACATGTTAATATCGATTCGTTACAAAATATAAAAGATGAATTTGGGCCCAACTTCAAAACGTTCAACTACTGAATCTTCAAATGATCTACACATTGTGATTGATATCCGAAAGCTGTTGAACCGACAAAACTTTTAGCCCTAAATTGATGATCTTCTGCCACCTTCAAAAACAAGTATACAAACTACAAACATATAAGTTATGAGCTGTAGTGTTACGGCTTAATGGAATTTAACACATGACATGGTATTCATCACTGAAACATCACATAGGGTCGCCTTTGGGGAACATGCTAGGAAGCGTTTGTAATCTTTTCTTTGCTCGAAGGGTGTCTTAACACCGCTTGAAACATATCAACACCACCAACCCTTTCGGCCTTCCCTCCAAGTCAAAACGGGCAAGTTCTCAACATCAAACCCTACAAACTCAACCATTTTGGCCTTCCCCTTCCCATCTAAACCTCGCTTAAATTCTTGAACAACTTCTCTTCCTTTTTTTCTGGGCAAAACCTCCTCTTCATTAACCATCTTTCCTTTTCCTTTTCCTTTAATTTTGTCCCTTTTTTTAGCTACAACCCCTTCTTCGTCTTTGATTACTACACCACGTGAAGCACCTGCAACTGAAATAGCAAGTGTAGAGCTCCCAAGCCAAACACCACGTGAAGCACCAGCAACTGAAAGACCAAATGGAGAACGCTCAAGAGAAACACCAGTTGAAGCAACTGCAACTGAAAGACCAAATGGATCACCTACTAACGTAGTGAATTCCTAGCAAGAAATGCTATGTTGTCTTTCAGTCTAAATGTAGCTTAACTGATATATGTGTGATTCTTTTGTTATAATAATTGAATTTTGGATACAATTTGAATCTGTTGACTTTATAAGTCAAACAAAAGAGATTTTAAATACTAACAATTCGGTGTGGTTCCTCTAATAATTTGGTTTGTTGACCTTATAAGTCAAAATGGGTTTTCCCAAGCACCCACCTAAACTGGATATGCAAGTGCAAACCACAAAATGAAAACAACATTTCCAAATTATACCTACACCACCACCTAATTACACCATATGAAGCAAAATATACATGTTAACAACTGTCGTTTTCAGTAACCATCATCAGCCAAAAAATATACATCTTCATTACATCAACAACTAAAAATAACAGGTGAACTTCTTGATGGGAGGCTTTTTATTCATGGGGGAGGCTTGGGGTCCTTAGGAGAGGCACATACCACTCATTCCTATTTGTGCCGAAGCATCCCACATACAAGACCAAGTACAACTTTGGGAGCGGAAGCCTTGGACGCCTTGGAAGCTTGGGAAGTGGAACCTTTCAAATTAGTGGTCTTAGAAGACATGTTCCCACACTCATCATCATATGTGTCCGAAATAATGATGACATCAACTTCATTTCCTTTCACGTTAGTATCTGGAAAGATAGACAAAACAGAAATAATCAGAGTTGACCCATTACAACTTTCTTAGCTTGTAAACATTAACTCTAAAGTCTAACCTTTCTCAGACTCCTTATTCCCATATTTTTCCCACAAGTCTTCAAGTATCACATCGGCAATGTCATCTCCTATATCCCACTTATTCCCATAAGTAGCCATGGCATAGTCAACCATATCGTCAGATACCTTTAGCTTGCTATAATCCCTCTTTTTGACATATTCGACCTTCGGTTTACGTCAAATAAATTGGAGTTATTTATGCTCCTCCCTTAAAATGGCAATAACACAAATACAAAAACCCGACTAACCTTTCATCACTTGAGCTTCTTTCGCAAATCTGCATAAATCATCAAACATTTCATCAGACATTTCATCTTCTTTTAACCAAGTATCCCCATATTTTGCCTTCACATATTTTACCATCTCATCAGTTACATTTGTACAAGTAAGCTCCTTTCGCCATTGTTAAAGTGTGTGTGAGGGTTGTGTGAAGAAGGAGGAAACGATCAAGATGGTATACTGTAAACCGTTTCTCGAATTAACTAGGTTGAGTTATAAATGTGAATGGACTATAATACCCTCCAATAACTAACAGAAAAGAGACGTTGACATAGGCGTTATTGGTCAAGGGACGAATCTGGCATTTAATGGCCAAAGTTTGGACCTGTGGCGATGAAAAGGGCGAGTTTCGTCCCATCGCGATCCGTCCAACCAAGTTTAGGGACCAACGGTGTATTTTAGTCTAAAAAGTCTTTGAAGAGGGTTTTTTGCATTGCAACCAAAGCTTTTTGAAAGCTTTGCTTCAAAGACTTGGTAAAGCTCAAGTCTTTCTTCCAAGCTTTGGCTATTAAATGTCTTATGCATTAAATGCACCAAGTCTTAAAGACTTGATGCATTGTAGATGCTAGGGTCTACGCATTTTGTTTGTTTCAACTTTTAGGGTGCGATGATGCTAATTTATTCGTTCTATTTTCAGGTTTTTGGTTGGTTTTAAACCTCCAATTCCAAAACCAAACAAGAGAATGACTTGAATTTAATTTTGGCTTCAAAAAGAATGGACAATTAAGAGACAAAATCTCCACCAAGCTTTTACTCTAGTGGCATACCCAATAGAGCACTGACCAAGAGGCTTGTAAGTTTAAATCTCCCCTAAAATATGTGTGATGACTACGTGAGATAGTAGGTGGTTTACATGCGAGTAATTTTTCATTTTACGAAAAACAATCTCCTCTTCATTGGGTTTTGGGTTTTTAGTTACAACCATGTATCAAACACAACGTATTTATTTGTGTTTCGACAAATAATGAATTTAACTTGAATAAACTTTGAAAGTGAGTGTTTGAATTCTTAAAAAATAAGCAAACATACTTAAAATAATTTGTTACAGGAAAAATACGTCTTAAAAGTCTTCAAAATAAGTATAATTTGTAGTTATGGTTCGTTATCACTATGTTTAAAATAAGGGAATGTCTAACCAATGCCTTAAGGGTATTGGTTAAAATTTGTCTTCTTGTAAATTTTAATTACATAAATGGTCCTTGTAGTTGACACAAAATTGCATATATGGACGAGGACCCACCTAAATAGTTATTAAAAAACACAAGAAAACAAATCTTAACCAAATCTTAGGGCATTGGTTAGACATTCCCTTAAAATAATCTAATCACATTAGAAATTGGTCTTGGATCATACTAGATCACACTTATAATAAGTCTTAAGAACGAAAAACCAATGTTGCAAAAATCGGTCAACTCAGCCGATTAATCGTTAATCGGCCGAGTATCTTGTCGATTTTTGAAAATCGGTCGAAAAATCGACTTAGGATAAAAATCGACACTAAGTAGTCAAAAAATCCACCGAATCGGTCAAAATCGGCCGAATCGGTAAAAAATCGGCCGAATCAGAAAAATCGGTCATTTTAAAAATAATAATAATTTAGGCATTATACTTAATTTGGGGATCGTATATTTCACTTATAACGCACAATGGGCATCATAATCATAATTGTAGTCTTTTATTGAGGCTTGAAAACATAGCAGGCTTGGAATCGGTTAAGATTTTTAGTTTGGTCTCCAGAAATACCAAAAAATTGCAGGAAATGCAAATCCGATTAATTACCGATTAATCCCGACTTAACTGATTACTCGTTGCAGGGTGGTCGACCGCCTGACTACCGATTCACGATTTTTGCAACATTGCGAAAAACATTACATCATTAAATCTTTAAAAAAGTTAGCAAAGTAGCAATTAGCAAGTGTTGTCCCTTTTGTTTATTTAAATTTTTTAACCACTAAAATCCCTCCTCGCTTTAAAAATTTGAAACCACAAAAATGCTGTCCGACTCTGATTTCTGGCATGCATACCAGACAAAACTACTTTTCCTTGCCAGCTCAGTTTCTCTTGTTTTCCATATCACACCTCTATCTTTTTTACTTCCTACTCATAGGACCCTAAAGTTTTTGCATACTCAATTGATCCACCCAAAATATACTAGAAACGTACAAGTTAATGAATTATATATCCATGTTTGTATACTAGCTAAGCATAACGGCTGGTGTCAAAAAACATCCGAGATTAAGGTGTTCTTGCCAATTCATATTTTTTTTTATAGATATTAACTCAGTCATGCAAGTCTTATTGTGATATCGTTGGTAGATTGATATTTATTCTTAAGAATTTTGCCAAAGCTTGTCCGTATAAACAAATGTTGACCACCGCCGTATATTTTTAACATACATTTACTGTTTGTAATCCTTTTTTCTCTCTTTAGAATAGACTTGGTCACGTAACCTTGAGTCACATGTATATCGTTAAGCCAATGATTTTTTTAATGCAACTCTTTTTTTTCTTCCATCAAATTCTAGTGTAGTATTTCATTTCTAATTTATATGTTTAGTTAATTTAAATCAAATAATAATAATAGTTTTGTATGTATACTATAAATTTTTGTAATATCATTGCACCTAAATAGTAATGTATTTTATTTAATTACTTGGTATAAATAATTTGCTAATAAGAGTAAGGATCTGAATTTGATTTAAGAATGTGTCAAGTCTATACTCACTAAAGTATGTTTAATTCAAGACTTTGAAAATCACGAACATTTTTATAGACCCTTTTGATTAAAGTAACTCGGTTTGAGCTTAACATATCATATTAAACAAAATTTGAGTTCCGTTAGGCTAGGCATAATGGAGCCCAAGCTCAGTAACCACCTTTCGTCACGTGCCGCCCCACTACGAACCCCCTTCTCACACGTAACAACTCGAAAAGAAACCCTTCTTTCGGTTACGGTGGTTGTGAGTGTTGCATGTGCTTTTGTGCGTTTTAAATATATATTGGGTATTAATGAGGGGTTACTTGGCGTGCGTATGTGTGTGATGAGTGAGCATGTCACTAAATTGACGGTGAGCAAGAGCGTTTTGATAAATGAGAACCAATATCATCTCTAAGTTTGTGGAAACTCTATACAAAGTTCATTTTAACTACAAAAGCTAGGATTAAAAGTGAAAGTTATATCCTATTTATATGAGATAATTTTGAGAAAACTTGTTGAATCAAATATTTATAACCACTTTTACATAACCGTATACACATATAAACATACAAGTTATAATGCAAGTATCAGATTTTTCCTAAAATTTTTAACAATATATTTTTATTTATTAAAAAGCAAATAGCTTATTTTTTTTGTTGTTTGTTTTTATTACGGTTCTTAATTTTGTTTTATTATTATGTTTGATGTACGTGGTAAAAGTTTATATATAGTATTTTCATACACAAATATCAAATCTAGTTAGATATCAAGCACGTCTTTATATTTTGTGTACCTTTTAATTTTTTAGATAATGGCATTTACTTTTATTTTTGTATTCATTTTGTATATATATAGTTTATATAGTATAGCACTATTCTATTAATTCGTACATTTCTTTTCTCTCAAGTGCAGTAGCCTTTGATTTACACAAACAATATAAATCAAAGTGCTACTTCTATCGGAGCCCATGATTTATGCTACAAAGATCCCAATGCTATAGTAATTTGGACAATAAGGATCTACTGTTACATGATTTGATGATGTTGATCATACAACACTTAAAGAATATAGTACACCATATTATGTGCATTTGTGATGTGTACAGACGTATGGATATGTACACGAATAATATGATGGTTACCATATAAAGAGAATACATTAGATCAAACAAATCAGGTACAAAACACTCAAGTGGTAATTTAGCTATTCTGTAATTTAATTCATTAAAACCAATCCGGTACAAACAAATTCATCTGTTCACTCGTACTATCCACCTAAATCAACAACCATAGCCCATAATATATCTTCATATGATAACCAAAAAACTCACGAATGTAGTCTAAAAGATCCCAACCAATACTCTTATACTCCTTACCACTCTTTAACTCTTCACCATGGAACCAGACGTAGAAATAAACAAATGTTAAATGAAATAAACGTACAAGCAAACCAGTAATTCACAACATCAGTCAAAGCCTAAATAAACAAATAATCATGACCCAAACACCCCTTATGCACCATATCTCAGCCATAAACAACAACATACCAACGAAAAACACCATTTTCACCAGCAATACTAAACATTAAACAAACACCAATGCTTCCATTCATAACACAAAAATCAATAACACAATTAACAGCCTTATTTCTCCATTTAGACCAGAAAACCTCAAAATAACAACCCATCCAAACAACCATTTTACTTCTGCACCACATAAGTAAATATAAAGAAGCTATATTCATGTGCTAAATTGAACTTTGTTCCTACCAGCAACAACAATAATTCAAACTGAAATGCACCCATATTGAGATAACTTTCATAACCATATCAACCTTGAATCTCCAAAACCCGCTCACACCAAAATTCTGATGATCATAATGAACCCTCAGCATCCTGTGCCAATTCATGACATTATATAGTGCACAAACAGGCCTACACAAATGAGATAAAGCCAAAAGAAATAACCATAACTTCCACTTCCAAATTAAACACCACTAGTCCAAATCCATATCTTCCAAATACTCATCTATATTTAATAGCAAAATCATAAGTGAAATTGAACCCTTTTCCTACCCATGACCCTAGACACATGGAATTCCTATTTATCGGCAGCTTCAAATACTTGACTAGCTAGAATCATTCAAACTTAAACTCATAATTCTTAGCCTAACAGAATCTTTAATTGAACTGTGTACATCATCCATAGACCTAGATTTACCTTGAAAAATCCTAAGATTTCTCTCCTGCCAAACAAAATAAATGGAAGCTCCAATGAGAAGTCTTTGTAGGATACTCCAAATAGATTTGTTGACAAGTCGTTTAAGCATAAAATCAAGAATATAAGACCAACTATCACTACAAGAATACAGGCGATTACCCACAGACTCAATTAGTGGGTAAAAGATCAAAATTCGTGGGTAATTGGCAAATACCCACGTATTACCCACAAATATGTAAACATGGGTAAAACCTCCGAGGCTAATTGATTGCCCACAACATTTTGGGTCCGTGGGTATATTACCCGCAACATAAATTGTGAGTGATCATCTAAAGTCGGTGGGAAACTCTTTCATGGGGTTTTTAAATACCACGACAATACCCTTAAATTTGGTCATGGATAATCGATGGGTAAATTTTCACATGGATGTAGTAGTTTCTGAATCCGAGTGTAAATTTTAAATTGACCCGTGATAATCTTTGGGTAAATTCATGAGTAATTTACCCATCATATAATCATTATGGTAGCTGTTAGATGTGTGTATATTACTAGGATATATATAAATCCCTTGAAAAAAACAATGTAACTCATTTCATATAGATTGATAAAGAAATAACAGTACATGAACGGAAAAAAAATGCATTCATTAACATAGGTAATTCAATTAAATAGTTGACTGCAATATACAAAATGGTTCATCCACCATTTATTACAAACATAAATCATAAAAAATACAAATGGCTAACATATGAAAGTTCTAAAATCAACATAGTGCATGAAAAGTTGGATCTACCAAAGCAGTTTCCTCGTTGCGGGGTGCTCAAACATGATGCCCATTTCTTCTTTGTGTGGTAGATACATTGAATCTCAATTCCTAAGTAAAAACAAAGTAGCTTTAAATTACCAAAGTTCAAGAGAATACTTACACAGACAAGAACAAATTTAACAATGGGTTAGAATGGTGATGAAATATATAAAATTCTCGAGAATCATTAGGTTAAAACTTGAAGTTGTAAGGTAACCTCTTTTAACAGTCGAACATTGATGAGTGTGTAAATACTCATCATTTTTGGTCAAATCTGAACTGCAAAACATTTAAAAATGCTCAGAAATGCATCAAAATACTGAAAATATCTCAAAATTGCATTTTATATGTTTCAGATGCAAAATGTTTAAAATCAGATGAAAAATGAGCTAAGTTTGCATAATTGGCAGTTTCAGTCCCCCGATTTTCAAATCTTGTCCGAAATAGTCCCTGAGCACTTATTTTAAAAGAAAAGTCACCAAAGGTCCTTTTAAAATCATAACTTGTCATAATTAGTCCTTTGGTGAAAAATGTCAAAAGTTTTGAGAAATTACAAGTTTAGTCCTTTGAGTTTCAAAATTGGCAAAAATAGTCCTTGGAAGTTTGAAAATGTCCATTATGGTCCTTGTACTATTGAAACTTGTCATTTTTGGTCCCTTGGAACAACTTTGGAAAATGGCAGATTTGGTCCTCCAACTTTCAGAAATTGCAAAATGGTCCTTGCTTTTAATATCAAACCCTTTGCACCCTTGACCCCTGCCAATAACCTTTGGACCCCTGCCAAACCATTGAACCCCCTTTTGACCCCCGTCCACTAATATCACCCAAGTCAAACTTCCACCAACCACCCACTCCCAAAGTCCTTCTCTCACCTGCTTGCACGCAACACTCAATCCACCCATCCTTCCGGCTCAACTCCCACTCTCCATGTCCCTCCACTCCACCAAACAACAAAAGCATTAAATGCTTTCCCCCCCTTTGCACTCAACCCCCCAGCTGTTAAAATCATTTTGGCGCCAAAAATCTCATCAATGGCTAATATCTTCTCAACTCATCCAATGGTCCAGGATTCAAGTGGGATTTGCTAAGAGGTCAAGTGGGAAGACTTTTGTATAAAAAGAGAAGAAAGAGAAGGCAGTCTTTAGTTTTTAATTTTCACATATATGTCGTTTTTAATATCAATGTTTTAGTTTAAGTTTAAAGCTGTAATCTTCTGTTCTTATGTACTCAACTTAAGTTGTTTTATCATTATAATCCATTTTCAAGTATCAATTCAAGGTTATAACAACATTTCATGTTTTCATGTTCCTTGTTAAAAATTCAGGTTTCAAGCTCTGCATTCAAGCTTCTAGTAGCTTATTTTTAAATTCAAATAAGCTTATTTAAGCTATTGATAGCTTTTGGTAAGCCTATAATTGATTTCAAGCAACTTTGGTAATTGGTCAACAAAAGTCAACTCACGTCTCAATTATGACTTGCTTACGAATTGCGATATGGAAATGGATATGGGTTGATTCTGAGTTGAATAGGGGTTGAGATAAGGTAGGATAGTGGATCTTTGATTCTTGGCAAGCCATAGTGGTTGTGGACACAAGTGAGTTTTCACATCATTATCTGTCATAATCTGATTTTTAAGCTCATTGTTCATTTGATTGTGTTTGTTGGTGAAATAGCATAATTTAGGAGTTAGTTGAATTAATGATTAGGATTAAATGTTAGAATAAAAGGATCAAGTAGAGTAGTAGCAAAAGCTTCGATAGTGTGTTTGGATCGGTTAGCTTATTTGATCTTAAGCCTTGGTTTGTACTTAAAATCGCATACTCGGTCTTAATAAAGGTAACTAGAATCAAATTTGTCAACACTTTGCATCTGCACTCTCTCAAAGTCAAAATTGCATATAATCTGTCCTAGTTTCATAACTGTTGGAATTTTCTTAGATCAAAAGCTTGAATTGTGTTTAGATATCAGTAGAGTAGCTTAATATAGCTTTATTTTAGCTTAATTCATCTCAATCAGTTCATAAATTGGAATCAAATCTCATTTTGGTCAAAGTTATCAAAACTGTTACAAAAGTCAAAAGTGAAAAACTCATTTTTCACCCAACTTGATTGATTTTTCATGGATTCATTTCTGGTCCAAATTCATTAAAACTTTGGGTTTAAAAACTTCAGTTGGTCAAGAATTGAAAAGTGATTTTTGGAAAATTTTTGTAAGTCCTTAAAAGCTTCAAATCAGCTTGTCATTTGGGTCAAAGTCCCTGTGCACTGACTCGGTTATATCTGAGTGTGCACAGTGTTATCTGTGAGAGCTTGTCACAAGCTCATTAGAGCTTATCTTGGTCTGAATTTTGGTTTTTAAGTAGCTAGCCAGGTCTACTTTAGGTTCCAACATCTGGTTTTGAGTTTCAGCTTATTTGAGTAGCTTATTTTCAAGCTACAAAGTAGTAGCTAAAATCTGTTTAGCACTTGATTTTCTAATTCATCAAATCTGTTTAGCTTGCACTTTAGAGGTTTAGGCTAGTTGTAATTAGTTGCTTTTGAGTAGTTTTAGCATACTCTAGCTTCTGTGTCCATTTGGTGCTCATTTGTGGCCTTTAGCTTATCTTGAGTGCTTATTTATAAGCACTTTTCACTTCAGACTTCATATTCTCACACATAAGCCATTGTTTTTATATTTTTCTTAGATTCAGAATGTTAATTTAGACTTTTCCTGAATTTTTCACATTTTTCCAGCACTGTTTAATATTTTTCCTCATTTAAATCAGTTTTTAGGACTTTTAAATTAGCCTTTATTGCAAATAAATCAGAAAAGTTTCAAAAAAATAAGTTTTCATTTTTCCTAGGTTAAGATAAATATAAAAAGCAAAAAAATAATTTTTCCAGATTTTTCATAGTTAAATTTGTAATTTTTAGCAATTTAATTAGTTTTAAATAGTTTTTAATTCATAGAAAATAGAAAAATAATCAGAAAAATACAAAATTAGTTTTGAAAATTCTATTTAGTTATTTTAGATTTTTCTAAGTTATAATTTCACTTTTCTAGCTTTATTTCATATTTTCTCATATTTTAGGGTATTATTAAATAGGCAAAAATAGTTTTTAATTAATAATAATTAAATAAATAGTCATAAAAATAATTTTATTTTTCTCTAAATTTTCTCTTATCATTAGGTTTGTAAAAATTTCATTTTCATACTTTTAGGATTATTTCTGTTTCAATTTCACATTTTCTTTTTATGCGTTCACGTAGTTTTTAATTCAAATTTATAAAAGAAAAATCAAAAACATCATTTTAAAAATAGTGATAGCGTTTATTTAATATAATTTAGTTTTTTAATTTTCTTTAATTTGCATTTAATCCCCTGTAATTTATAAACTTTCTCTTTAGGTATAATTATTCATAATCACAAAACCTTTTCCCGTTCAAATTCACCCGATCACTATACGTTTGGTGATTCAGTGCACAACTCGTTGGGACTTAACGACCTGGGGAAACACTACACTCCTCTTGATCTTCATTGCATTGTTTCCGAGCTGTTTGAAGTTTATTACGGTTGACCATTCACAAGTGGTTAGCTTGTGTGATAAAACTTGACGGTTCGGAAGCGATCAAACATCTATAGGAAATCTTGGTGAACTTGCCATAGTCGAAATCTATCAAGTGAAAAGAAATTCTGGTGTGCATACTATTGTTGGAAGCCACTTAAAACCTTGAACAAAGATGAATAACAAATACGTACTTATCAAAAGCAAAAAAACCTTGCATCAACAATTGATGATGGAAAGTGATGCATCGTCTTCTATATGTTTGGATAATAATAATGGCAACTCAAAGCCAATGTATTCAAGATATAGAATAAGATTATAATAGACGGTTAAAGGGGAGGATGAATTTTGTGAGGAGAAGTTGATATAAAAATGGAGTTTCAGTTGAATGAGTTAATAGGATTATTGTAAATTGATTTTGAAATTTTAGATGGGCGCTAATTTTTGGCGCTATAATTTTAAGTGGGTTTTCTAAAACTGTAATTGTGAAGATAAGATAAAAAATTAACTAGTAGGGAGTACTTTGTAGATATGTATCTGGACAAAAAATAATGAATATGAGATTTTTCAAGTTATTGGCTATTTCTTTACATGATATAAAATTACGTTTCTTACCCAAACAACTGAAAAAGTGACTTGTGCAAACATAAGCATGAAATAATAAAGACAATGGGTATGTTTGGTGAAATGAGTTGGGGCTGGAGCTGAAGCTGAAGCTGGGATTGAGGTCGGGGCTAGGGTTTATTATAAGCCGAAAGATAGAGTTTATATTTTTTCAAAGTTGTTTGGCGAATTAGTTGGAGCTGAAGCTTATTATTGTAAAATCGTATAAAAATACGTCAAATTAAGTGCAGATATATTTTCATTTTTTGCACGATAATCCATTATATTTTTCATCTTGGGCTTATGGCTATAAGCTTCCATAAACCCGTGTGACAAACAAAACTTATTTTATAACCGACTTATTTTAAATGTTTAAGCCTTCGTAAGCCTTAAAAGCCCCTTCCCAAACACAGTCAATGTGACACATATTGTAATCTAGTGTTGCATTGTATTTATCTTTTATAAGTTTACGGTTTAGTTCGATTAAAATCATTACTTTTATGATGACGACGGTTTCTTTTAATATCCGATAGGTACCCATCTACCCGTTTTACGGATGAAATATATATAAATGAATATGAATATGAATGACAAAAGACAAAAGTTACAATGGGTATGGATACAACTCCAACCCCCCACCCCAACCCCGCCATCCTTAGTGCTTTCTTAAGATCACCGCTAACAGCTATCGTTTTCTCCATCCTCACAAATGTCCAATCATTATAAGTATCTACTCTTTCTAAATGTTGTTTTTCTACACAATTGGGCTACCGAACTAACCGTGGATATACAATTACCAAAAAATTCACACCTAAAACTAACAATAAAAACTTACCCACTAAAAATATAGTGATTACACTTGTGTGTAAATATTTACCCATTGATTACCAACGGAAAATACCCACAAATGAAAGAGATTTTCATACTTCGTGGGTAACAAGAATATACCCATGACATTTCCCACATATTTTTCCCATGATAATATGTATGTGGGTAGTTTCTGGGGAATATTTTAGCGGTAATATTTCACCCACAAATTACACACCATGTTTAACTACGTGGGTGTTTTCATGTCTAAATTTGTGTGAAACTTGTGGGAAATTGTTGGCACGCTTTTAATTTGTTATTTGTGGGTAATTCATGGGTAATACGTGGTTGAATACCAACGAATCAATATACGTGGGCAATTTTTGTGGGTATTTGACTGAATTCATGTAGTGTATTAGGAGCATGATCCAACCTCACCATATATTTCAGCTTACCCCAAATCAGCCTAGTAAAATCACATTCAAAGAATAAGTGATTGTAACTATCTAGGCCATTTTTGCAACACACACATTTCATATCTACGTTCTTCTCCCAAACACCCATTAAATCATGAGTCTTAGCCTACCATGAATAGCAAGCCACACCATAACGGCATGCCTAGGGATACATTGACTAAACCAAACCAGTTTTGCCTATGGGATCAAAAGACTACTTTCTCTGATATCATTCCAAAAATTTGAGATAGAGAAGTTACTATGCCTACCAGACTGTTCAGACTATTTATAATAGCTGTATTGGTTTTCTGGTAACCGTAACTCTTGCTAAAGTCATCATTTTTTTTGGGTAAAAGGGATTCACCCTGGTAAAATATGCTAAAGTCAGCATTGGTTTTCTCAATGAATGTCATTGGAACTTGTCGGCCAGTGGATTCCGCAGCCACAACGCATTTCTTCATGAAGGTGCTTATGCCCTAAAACTTGAAGGTTTTTATGCCTATTACATATAAACAAATAATACATCATTGCATGTGTCAGTCAAAAACCATTATGACTTGGTCATAGTTTGAGTTAAAAATCAAGCTCTTTGCAGAATCATTATTAAAGGGAGTAGTGAAGTATAAATAATGAAGCCAACAACAATTTGCAAGTCTATTTATGAATTCAAGAACGCAGGGATCAACAAATTTAATAATTGGCATAATTATTTTTAGGAATAGCTCCTTGTTATATACAGCCGACAATGATGTAAATATCCTCTAACTTAATAAGTTTAGCAAAATTAAAAAAAAATCATAACAAAAGAATGTAATTGGATTTTTTTTGGAGTCTCATCATTTTATAAACTAATAATAACATTTTCATTGTCACCCGAAAACGTTAAGCTACAACTACTGATAATAACTTATTTTATTAGTTTAACTGTATTAGGCATCCTTGCTAACAACTGACTTTTCGTAATTTTTTTGTTCTATGTTTAATTAAAAAAAAAAAAAAAAAAAAAAAAAAAAAAAAACTTATATCAATAAGTGAGACGTGTGACTCGTTAACCCCAACTAACCCTCTTCCTTTAAGCTAATCTGTTTTATTCACCCATTTGGTATGTTGTGTATGTGTGTATTTATATATAAGCAGTAAAAATTAAGCAGCAAGGAAACTTTATTGAAACTGAAAAATAAATAAGAAAATGAGTGATAACAATGCACCAAATAAGGCATACTGAGAAAAACTTACTTTGCACCGTTTCTCTTCGGCTCTTTCCTTCCTTATTTGTTTGTTCAAGCTTTGCCATAACGTCATCATCATCTTGATCACTAACAACAGAAAAAAATTGTCAGTCATATGGAACATATCAGGGTAGTTAAGACAACTAAAAAGGCCGGTTGGTCTTTAATAAATGTATTGAAGTTACTGCGGGGTGTTTTGGATTGCAATTGCAAACTACTCAGATAACCATTTTAAAAGCAGATGTCAGCAGTATATGCATAACCAATGTCTTTATAGCACATTAGCACCACTACCAATACTACCCCCAAATTATATAGATTAATAAACATAGATGTTCATGCACAAAGACTCTAAATGTGTAGACTTTATTGTTAATTGCCTAATGCACAAAGACTCCAAATTTAATATATTCCAAAAGTGGCATTAGAAGAGTGTTCACTAAAAATCACTTTTAGTGTGATTCCAATGCTTATAGCTATAACAACTAAACCAAAAGCATGTGAAACTGATGTGATGATTGGAGCAAAGTAAAGATTATTAGTAAGCCACAAAACTATTAAAAAAAACATACAATCAGACTCAGTACCTCAATCGTATAATATTACTTTCAATCTTATATTTGTAACTTTAGTTCTAATTACAACCTACTCCAAAAAAACAAAAAATCGATTTAGTAAGAACAAATCCAATATCAACACATGCTAATAAAAAAAAACCACATTATTCAATTACTAGATCAATTAGAATCCCTAATTACAATAACACCACTTAAACCAATGAGAAAACCTTACAACATTGACATCAGATGGAACAATACAAAACCCAATATCCATGTTCAATTAAACATTGAAATAAATTAGAAACGAAACAAACACGAACCATGTCTTGTGGTTTTACATCAATCTAAAAGAGAGTTCCCTTCACAAAAACCTTCATCTTTCAACTTATTTGATTAGTGGGGTGTTTAATTGTGAGGTTTTTATGTTTGATCAGTTGAGTGTTTTTGTATTGTTAGGTTCTTTTTGCTTCAGTATTTGTGTTCTGCTTTTTTAGAATTTACACTTCGCACCTAAATCTATTAAGTATTAACTCTCAAGTACTTGTGTATATTTAGTTTTTCCAACATAAAATATGTATAGGCTAAAATTTTAATTATTTTTGCTAAATCAGGAAATAATAAGGTTTAATTATTTTTTAAAATTCAAGGAAAAAATCAAATTAAAAAAAATTATTACTCAATAAGGAATGAATTGATTTTTTTGAAATGAAAAACTTTCATTAGAGGTTTTGTTTTATTATATAAAAGATTAAACTATTAAAACTTTGAAGCCTCATAATTATGGATTATAGTTAAGAGGCCCTATACGATTGAACACTTTACACACCTTCATATACAGCTATGACGGAACTGCACCCAATCTTATAAAAAACTCAAACTCGAACCTCTATAGAATCTTTCAAATCTCAAACTACAACGCTGAAAACATAAGGGTGTGAATGATACAAATTCCACATCCCACGGGGTCCTTACAAAACAATTTTGAAAATAATTGGGCCATGATGCGTGTATTAAAAAAGCACCAAAATTCCAGATCAAAATAATAAATTTAAGAATTTAATATGCCCATTCGTCAATCAGATTATTACTCTGTCTTTCTCTCACTCATCACACTCTCTCTATCTCTGATCAGTTTTTATAACTGAATTTTTCTGATTCAAATCGCCCTCTGTTTCATTTCTTAATTTAACGGTATGTCCTTTTAATTCTTATTACTGTTACGTATCGAATAATATCATTTTACGTTAAATATCTGTTAATTTTGGCGTACAATCGTTTGATTAGCGTTTTGTTTCTGTGAAATGAATGTTTTTATTCATTTTTTAGCTTAATTGTTCAGTTTTAGTGATGTTTGACCGAGTTTGGAGTTTGTTTATGTTGATTAAATTTTGGTGTTGTGTTTGGTTTTGAAATTTAGGCTAACAAGCTAAACGATTTACATGTGAGTTGATAACAGCTGTATAATTATTAATTTATTATAGCTTTATTTTTGTAGAATTTTTTACATCGTTTTCAAATTTGAATTTAGCTACTTTGTTTTTATTGTATCTCGAAAGGAACTTTTATAGCACTGGGAAGAAATTTTTTCGGAAAAAGTTACTTTGTACACACATAAAGTAGATGTTCATGTGTATCTAGACATGCACAAGGAAGAGTTTCGTTCAAACCTGTCCGACTGATTTTTATTTAAACCGGACTAATATCAGTCCAGTTTTTTCCAAATCGACCTATTTGGTCTATATTTTAACACCCAATTTTGGTTTATTTTTTACAATTTGTCTATTTCTTTACAAACAAAAGTCAACATTTTCTATAGGATTTATATGTGGACATATACATGTTTTGACTAGTTTATAGTATACGCATACACCAGGAATAATATTTTTGAGTAAATACGTTGGTTTACTGGGTTATGTACACGGATTTAGGAAGAGCACATTTTGTTCTGTTTTATTAGAAACATACAAATCGGTAACTGACAAAACTGAAACTACAATAAACAATGAACACCTTTATCCTCGTTGATTTGGACAAGATGAATACAATAGTCAAAAATAAAGGCCGTAAGATTTGAGATTGCTTGTATGAGTTAAACTCATTGTTCATGTGTGAATTGTGAAATGACTTTTACAATTTGTTTTTGAAAACTATACCGGTGCATCTTTAGTTTATATAATTAGTTGATGCTGATATCCACTTATAGTGCAGCCATCTAATAACAGCCATATGTTTGCAACAAAGTATACGTCATTATCTTGTAAACTATTGGTTACTTTGGACTATTAAATGACAAATGACAAAAAGGATATTTGGTGAATTTATATTAATGCTTACTTTTGAGGATCTTAAAATATGTAACGTGGCATACAAGAACTTCCCACCTATTGTTTTTACTGCACTGATAATTTATTTTTTTCACTTTAGTGGTAACTTACGAAAATCATGACCTTCTGTTTTTTTGTGTCTGAATTTATGAAATACGAATTTTGTTTTGACTTTCAGGATCGTGCTTAATAGCGTAAAAGAGTAAGATTTTACGCTGTATAATCGAAGAGCACCATCTTTGTTCTTTTGACAAAGACTGTGTTCTTCTTGGAGATTTGAGCGACACTGGGTGAAAACAGAACACAAATATGAAGAATCGTTTGAGAAATAAACTGAAGTCGATCCTTGGCAGTCATATTGATCCCGATAAAGATGAGGAACTTAAAGGGAGTAATATAGGTACGTATTCAGTGAACACTTCTGTCCTTTTGTTAAACTTATTGTCATATGATATTGATATTTGCTGTATTGTCCAATGATAAGATAACGAAATCTAAACCCAAGCACTACATAGGTATTTTGGTATCCTGGTTTCACTTGGTTTAGATTCATAGATTCTCTAAATCAATTGTTTGGTTTAATTTATTAGATGTGACAGAAGGTTTAGATTCATAGATTTGAAGCCAACTTATATCGGTGGGTTTTAAGTAATCTAACCAATCAAAAAAGTTCTCTTATTTCGTGATTTTCTCCAACCACATATTATTTATTCTTTCTCTAACTTTATACTTTTTTTTATTTAAATTTTATTATAAAATATATTTAAATAAATATAATTTCTCTCTCTTAAACCTATCCCAAATTCAAATCCTATACCAAATCCAAATCCAAATCCAACCCCACTTGTAAACCAAACGGACCCTAAAATTTTGGACCTGCCTTTGGAGAGTTTTTATTCTTCTATCAGAACTCATTTATCAGCATAACAGATGCCCTACAAACTAATGACCATATTGATTCTTAAAGCATTGTTTTTTGGTTGTAAATAAATATATCCTTTTCGTGCAAAATGAAAAGAATGTCTACAGTTTGCAAGGATAAGCAATCATTGACGATAAAAGGGCCACTGAATATGCTCTTTTTTCGCATTCACCTCTGCGTAATCTGTCAATATAGGTAGAACCATGGTTAAATTGCAAAAAAAATGTCAAACATGATGGCTCAAAAAGTCGAGTATTCTTGTCTTAAATCGATGTTTTTTCTTAAAACAAACATGCTGAAATTTCCAATTAGTCAAACCAAAATAAACCAGCAGGCAACTACCTGAATTCTGTTAAATGCATTAGGGATAAACTTAAAGCAACTGATGCCGATCCAAGTTATCCTCTCCTATATGATAAATTTCCTATCTATCTTCTTGGTGCCTACTTAGATTGTTTTGACTCCATTCTTAGCACAAGCAGTGGTATATCTAGATATCTATCACAGGGCATGCAATTTTTTTTTTCTCAAAAATGCATTTAGTGTTAAATTCTTAAAAAAAAGAATTACATTATGGATGATGCTTTTGGATGATACTTTTGGTATGTCCGCCACTGAGTTCAAGGTGGAGTAGAAGCTAATGCAAGAATGACGTTTTGTTGATGAATAAACAATAGCAAAAAACAGGAAAATATAACTTCATCAGTTACTTTGTATAGCTGATAGCCATGATTTTGGTAGATTTACTTAGTAAAGTGGTTCATATTGTTGACTTCCGTGATTTAATGCTCTGAACTGATCTACAGAAATGGAAGATAACTATAAGAAGATTCTAGAGCTTCTCAAAGAGGAAGATGCAGATGAAAGAAACAAACTTGTTGGGCTGATTGAAGATTTCCACAAACATCATCAATCCATCTATGAGCGCTATGATCATATCACAGGCGAGCTAAGGGCAAAAGTTCATTCTAAGAAAGATAAAGACTCTTCCTCCTCTTCATCCAGCTCCGATTCAGATTCAGACGGTAAATTTACAAAGAAAGGCAGTAAAAATGGGAAACTGAAAGCAATTGATCTCCTTAAGGATCAACTTCAAGCTACAAGCACAGAAATTGACGAGTTGAGAGGAAAGTTAGCCATTACAATGGAAGAAAAGGATGCACTGAGTTCAGAATGTCAGGCTGCTTTGAACAAAGAACAAGAAACCTCGAAGATGCTCGAAGAGTCAAAACTTGAAGCTGAAAGATTGCATGAAGAAAACTCAAAACTTTTGGCAGATAACAGTGACCTCAATTCGAAATTTGAAAATTCCAAAGTGCTGGAAGGTGAATTCAGTCAGAAACTAGAAGAACTAAACACCGTTATTGTTGGGTTGGAAGCAGAGATAGAGGGTTTCAAGACAGTCCAATCTGGAATGAAAGAGAAGATGGAAACAACAGACGAGGAGCTATCGAAGTTAAGTCAAACACTAGAAGCAACTGAAGCAGAGAAGAATTCTCTATCAATAAAGGGTTTAGAGTTAGCAGAAGAGATCAAAGTTAATCATGAAAAAATCGAAGAACTTGTCACTGAATGTAGCCAGTTAAAAGAAAAGTTAGCTGAAAAAGAGAAAGAGCTTTTAAGTCACGCAGAAATGCACGAGTCTCACAAGAGTGAGACAGAAATTAAAATAAGGGGTTTTGAAGAAGAGTTTGAGTCTTTGAATTCGCAGAAAAGAGAGATTGAGATTCAGAAAGAAGAAAAAGTCAGCAACTTGCAGAAGGAGTTGGAATCTTTAAGCATTGAGAAAACAAAGTTGGAAGAAAATGTTCAATCTTTACTGGATAAAGTAAATGAAAATCAAGAAGAAATAATGTCTCTATGCAGCCAAAAAGTCGTATTAGAAAGTCAACTGGAGAAAAGTAGTCAAGAAATTTCGAGTTACTTGATTCAGATAGATTCGTTGAAACAGGAGTTGGAAGGTAAAATAGCAGAAGAACAGAAATTGATAGAAGAGAAAGAAGTTTACGTTGGTCGGGTGAAAGATTTAGAGGAAGAGGTGAAATCGTTGCACAGTCTGAAGGCTGAGTCAGATTCAGAAGTTAGTAAAAAGACTGAGGAAATTGCAGAGTATGTTAGTCAGATAGAGAATTTGAAAGAAGAGGTTGCAAAAATGACCACTGTTCAAGAAAAGACGGTGGAAGAGAAGGAAAATTATGAGTCAAAGGTCAAAGATCTAGAATTGCAGCTCGAATCCGTGAACAACCTGAAAAAGGAATCGGAAATGCAACTCGAGAAAAAGGGTCTTGAGGTGTCAGAATTCTCGATTCTCATTCAAAATCTGAAAGAAGAACTTGAAACAAAGTCAAAAGAACAAGAGAAGACAGTGGAAGAGAAGGACGGCTATGAATCAAAGGTTAAAGATCTAGAATTGCAGCTCGAATCTTTGAATAACCTGAAAAACGAATCAGAATTACAACTCAAGAAAAAGGGTTCTGAAATCTCAGAACTCTTGACCCTGAGTCAAAGTTTGAAAGAAGAGCTTGAAAGCAAGTCAAAAGAACAAGAGAAGACAGTGGAAGAGAAAGAAAGCTTGGAGTCGAAAGTCAAAGATCTAGAATCTCAACTTGAGAACGTGGCCAACTTAAAAATTGAATCAGATATGCAACTAGAGCAAAAGTGTATAGAGATCACGGAACTTCTAACCCTGAGCCAAAGTCTGAAAGAAGAACTTGAAAGCAAGTCAAAGGAACAAGAGAAGACGGTGGAAGAGAAAGAAGGCTATGAGTCCAAAGTTAAAGATCTAGAATCGCAGCTTGAATCCTTAAACACCCTGAAAAATGAATCAGAAATGCACCTTGAGAAAAAAGGTCTTGAAATTTCAGAATTCTTAATTCTCATTCAGAATCTGAAAGAAGAACTTGAAGTAAAGTCCAAAGATCAAGCAAAAACCGTAGAAGAGAAGGAAGGCTACGAATCAAAGGTTAAAGATCTAGAATTGCAGATCGAATCCTTAAATCACCTGAAAAGTGAACTAGAAGTGCAACTTGAGAAAAAGGGTACTGAAATTTCAGAACTTCTAACCCTGAATCAGAGTCTGAAAGAAAGTATTGAAATCATGTCAAAAGATCAAGCGAAGACAGTAGAAGAGAAGGAAGGCTACGAGTTTATGTTCAAAGAGCTGGAATCGAAACTTGAATCCTTGGAGCATGTGAAAAATGAATTGGAATTACAACTTTAGAAAAGGGGTACTGAAACTTTAGAACTCTTAATCCGGAACAAAGATGAACTTGAAACAAAGTCAAATGATCAAGCAAAGACATTGGAAGAGAAGGAGAGTTATGAGTCAACGATCAAAGATCTCGAATTGAAGCTCGAATCGTTGACCAACCTGAAAAACGAATCAGAAATGCACATTGAGAAAAAGGGCTCTGAAATTACAGAACTCTTGATCCTGAGCGAAAGTCTAAAATCAGAACTTGGAAGTAAGTCAAACGATCTGGCAAAGATGGTTGAAGAGAAGGAAGGCTATGAGTCAAAGGTCAAAGATCTAGAGTCGCAGCTTGAATCTGTGAGCAGCTTGAAAATTGAATCAGAAACACAGCTCGAGAAAAAAGGTCTGGAACTTTCAGAACTTATAATCGTGATTGAAAGTCTGAAGCAAGAACTTGAAAGCAAGTCAAAAGATCAAGCGAGGACGGTGGAAGAGAAAGAAGGCTATTCGACAAAGGTGAGTGGATTGGAAAATGAATTGACTTCTGTTGTCGGTTTGAAAGACGAGTTGGAGAAGCAACTCGAAAGTGAAAAACAAAATTATGTTCAGCTACAAAACGAACTACAAGATAAGATTCAAGCACTGGAAGTTACTTTAGTTGAAAAAGATACCAAAATTAAAAAAATGGCAGAAGAGATCGAAAAGGTGATCCAATCAAAAGAACAAACTGTTGAGAAACTAGAAGAAGCCATTGAAGACCTGAAGGGAGATCTCGAAATCAAAGGAGAAGAAGTCACGGCTTTGACAGAAACAGTCAGAAACCTTGAAGTCAAAATCCGTCTCACAAACCAGAAGCTTCGTGTAACAGAACAGACTTTAAACGAGAAAGAAGGTGATCACGCAGGTAAGGAGGACAAGCTGCATCAAGAAAACAAATCACTTAGAGAAAAGATTTCTGCATTATCTGAAACTATTGCTGATTACAAAGAATCCCAGGAGAGTGTCAAGAAGGAGATAACACAGAAAGTTAACGAGATAACAGGTGGCATCGATTCACTTACTGTAAAGTTTGAAGAAGATCATGGACACATTTCAACACGTATATATGAAGTCATGAATGAAATCCAAGTTTCGAAGATTTCAATAAAGAACATAAGCTCTGAAAAATATGATCTGAAAGAAAAGGTGGCAAAAATGTTGTTACAACTGAAAACGCTTGAAACCGAGAAAGAGAGTCTGAAGAATTCCGTTGATCAGCTTGAGCAGAAAACAGTTGGAAGCGACAAAAAGATCAAAGAGTTAGAAACACTAATTCACGTGAAAGATGAAGGTTTACAGGATCTCGGAGAGGAGAAGAGAGAAGCCATAAGACAGCTGTGCATTTTGGTCGATTATCAACGAGACCGTTATGATCATCTTCAAGAACTTGTTTCAAAGAAAACCACAGTTGGAAGAAGGCAAGCCGCACGGTAAATAGTTCCTCTGTAAAATTGAATTCATTTCCTTTTTTTGTGTTGTGCATTTTGAGTACATTCGTTTCGATTCTTGTAGAGGTCTATGGTTTAAATCACATAGTTCTTAAACCAGACTCTTTCAAAGCTGAGAATTGGTGCACCAGGGTTCACCTTTTTCTCAATATTATTCGCTATTGTAAGTCAGGATTTATTTGTTTTGGGATGTTAATTATATACAAAATTGGGGTAGGTTTGTATTGTGTATAGGAAATTACGTGTCGTTTCCTAGTTTGTATTTTTTATTCATTGAGGCATTATTTGGACATCATCTGTTCACTACATATTATTGAGATTACGTTTAACATATTTTCATGCTTTTTATACTAAATGCCATATAGAAAAGTAAGTTGTCTTCAACAAATATTAGGACTACAAAATAAAATAAAAAATCACATTTAGTAATCGTGGGCATAATGTTGCGTAAACCCGTGAAGGGCACACGTTGGAGTGTTGATATGTTCGGTTTCACTTATCACTGTGCTTGTTGGATACCATGTTTTCTAAACTGTATCTGGTCAATCAGTTTCCTATTTGGTTATGGATTTGTTGGAGTGAAAGCACTCTATTACACTAGTTTTATATGCAACTACTATGTTGTCTTTGATCATGTACCTTTGGTCAACTAGTGAGCAAGTACTCTCCATGAGATGGGAAATGAAAACTGTTAACCCCACACGCTGTTTGTGAATAAGTTATTGTGTGATAATGAGCAAGGACCTACGTCAAAGGGCAAGAACGTACTCTCCAGCTCTCCTTTTTATTGGGCATAGCTAACTAATTAGCCAACAGGAAAAAGAACTTAGAAACCTGGCTGCGTAAATTGAACTCCATGCACACACACAAACGCATCATGCGCAGAACGCTAATTGAGGGAATGATCGAAGAGGACTGACCTCTAAAGGTTCTAATATAATTTGCTTTAATATCAAAACAGCAAAACCTTTGTTTTGTTATTTTGCATGCCTTGGCAGGGACACTATTTAACTTGAGAATTTTTTTTGATTTTTTTACAATTTTGATTATCATATTGCTACACAACAATACTTACAGCAATCCTTCGTCGATCATCATCACGTTCCTTACGTTGCCTATTCTCTCTTATCCAAAGTTATGATTTTACACTACATTGACCAACATCATCTTTGTAGTTAAGCAAACATTCTTTCGTCTCCAAGCATATATTCTGCCCTGAGCAACTTCTTGATTTTAATTTGAGCATCATTCTCACAGTGATTTACCTTCGTGTATACAAATTATATTGGTGGGAGGAACCGCACAAAATTTACAAAAAAATATCTACACAATGATGTGCCATGCATTTGGACCACTCATTGACTCTCCTCTCTTCATCATAACTTTATTTTTTTTCTTTTTGAAATTTTGTGTAGATGTAGCCTTTCTCTAATGGCGGAGAGTGGAATAGATATATTCATCATCTAAGTCATGAGTGTGGACTGTGGAGAGACTAAAAAAAGTTGATCTATATTGGTGTAGAGTGTAAGTATTGCTACATGATCAAAATTTTGAATGGCGAATCATAGAGAAAAGTATAACGAACTTCACATTGGGTTGCTAAAAAAAATACAGTAGTTGAGGATCACTTTTTAGCCTTATTTTTGTGTTGGGCCAAGCATTGTGATACAGCCTGATTAAGAGTTAAACCGACCCATATAAATCAAGTTTGATTAGACCAAACCCTATCTCTTATAAAGTCGAGTTACACTCGATATGAGCCCAGGAACCGCAATGAACCGACCAATAACACCCCTGATTTTGCTCCTCATGACACCTTAACAAGGTTTTGACACGAACCGATGCAATAACGCTTTAAACTTGTTTTTCTTTTAATTTGCGACCATATATAATGAAGTCGAGTATTCTCAATAAAAACCGAGTCTCAAATACCCTGTTTTATTTTGTTTCAGTGTTTTATATTGTATAATTTGTACAAGCTAACGTTTCCGTTTTTTCTCGTGTAATTTATGTGATGATGCCTTATGCTATTTAAATAGAGATGCACAAGGACCATTTTAAAAAATAAAACCGAGTCCAGTCAAAAGACTAACCAAATATGTTAAATGAATGTAAGTATATTTTTCTTTTTGAATCGTTTTTTTCTCATTTTTCTTCAGTTTTAACCGACTTTGGACATGTTTTTAGTCTGTTTTAGTTTTGATTGTTTAAAAATAAAACCTTAAGGCTAGTCGCAATCGTCTCGGTCGAGATCGGTTGGCATCAAAAAATTCCTTGGGCAACCGATGTGAAGATCGGGCAACACGAATGTGGGTGTGGGTTGTCAGATCGGTCGAGAGACCATATTTTTGGATATCGAGCGGGTTTAAGACCGATGTGAAACAAAGCTTTACCAAAACAATTTTTAAAAATAGACCGTTTGGTCTCATTAAACTAAAAAAATAATAATTTTCAAACTCATTTTACCACTCTATAAATACCAACTTCTCCTCAAACACATTTCTTAACACACAATTTCAAACACAATTCAACCTCAAAATACTTCTTAACACAAGATTTAATATGGCTTGCCGTCTCCCCCATTCTGTTGAAGATATGCAAGTGTACGTTCAAAATCAATGCAATATCGACGATGAGGCGCGAAAACACGCTATTATAAGCGTCATCGAATTGTTTGACCAGGCGAAAGCGGAGAAGGAACAAATGAGACAAAACTACCAGAGTTGCAACGACATTACTCCTGAAAGAAAAGCTGTGATCGACAAATTTTTGAAAGATCAAGCCCGTAAAGATCGCGAGGTTGCTGACAAGTTGTGGCGGTGTGTTTCGATGATAACGAACAACATCAGCACCAAAATCAATTGGAGCTATCGGGAGAACAAAGACGATGGTGTAGACGATGGTGTAGACGAGGAAGATTTGGCTCGGTTCGAGGGATTTGCTCGTTCTCGTACTCCCTCGTATGACTCTGCATGCGGGGAGCATTCAGATTAGATTTATAATTATGTATTTCGTATTGTAATGTTTTTTTTTTTTTTATTTCGTAATGTAATGCTTTTTTTAATTTGAATGAAATTTAAATTTAATGTTAAAAATGTTTGAATTAAAAAAAAAAAATCCTCGGGTCGTCGACTGGGGCATCCGGGTTGTCCAGGTCTGGAGAGAAAGCGGCGTGGCGCAGGTTGTCCCAGGTCGTCCCAGGTCGTGACTGGGACCAGCCTAACTGATTTCAAGATTGTTTTAAACTTTTTTGATCTGAAAGTAAAATTTGTAGATTTAATATAATAATAATTTGTGTTTATAATATATAATAATTTGTAAATTTAAATAATATTAAAAAAATTATTAAAAAAATAACATTATAGTAAATCTTTATATGACGCTCCGATCTTACAATTTTGATATTGCAAAAACTAAAACAATTTTTAATATGATTCCGGATCTTGGGCTAGTCGCAATCGTGGTGTGAATATCGGTTGGTCACAGAAATTTTCGTCCCTCGACTGATCTTAAAGTCGGTCACCATGGTTGTGGACTTCGGTCTTGACATCGGTCGATGTCCAAAATTTTGGGACATCGGTTCAAAAAACGATCGACTTATTTTTATTTATTTATTTATTTTCTTGAGTTTTTTTTTGGAGAGGGTAAATAATTTTGAAGGTGATATCTATTAAATGACTGTGGACATGTTTATTTTAATTTAGTATTGTAATGTTTATTTTAATTTAGTATTGTAATGTTTTTTTTTTAATTTTAATGAATTTATATTTTAATGTATAAAATGTTTGAATTAAAAAAAAAAAAAAAAAATCGGTCATCGACTGTGACATCCTATTCATGTCTGCTCACCGGAGAAAAAAAAGCTGATGTGTCATCTGATGACCTGGGTGATGTCTGGCGACGATCGTGTCCCGCCTTAAAAACCTTGCTAAAGTGTCAAACTCAAATTCACACAATTGAATACTAGGAGCCGTTTGGTATAAAGGGTACATCACTAAAATCTGGATTTGGCTTCACTATAAATGTTTGGATTGATGGTTTGGGTTAGGAAGGGCCCACGTAAACCAAATATGTTGGCTTCTAAAAAAGTAGGCTAATTGATGAGGATTTAAAGAAAATATTGTATGTTTATGAAAATATGAGACGTGGAACAATTTACATCTTTTGTTTTATATCACTTTGATTTATGTGTGATATTTTATATTTTCAGATTATATTTATTCATGTGGGCTACTTTATAAATATGTAACCCGAATTTTTAGGCTAATTCTTAAAGTAAATCCTAAAGTTAATCCTTGTGATAAACAAACGCCCCCCTTAGACCCATATGGCCGTATTTTCAGTCAAGACCCCTGTACTTAAAACACATTTGAATTACCGCACAAATAAAAAAATATTCTCATCACTTTAGTCTACCTAACTCCTATAAACAAGCAGTCAAGCACCTTCCCTTCCCCCCCAAATTCACCAGAAATAAATCACACCCTTTCTCATAGCAATCCGCCTTTTTTTCCGATCAATTTCTTGTTGACTTTTGTTGACCAACAACAACTTACATATCAATTATATATGACGATTCAGTTACAAGAACCCTTATTACCAGCAGGTATTATTTCATTTTTATAATTTTTTAAGTCTGGTGTTGCATGTTTACGGACTTTCTATTTTTAGAATACATGGATTATGAAATTAGTTTTTTCATGTTGTTTTCGTTAATTGACGTGCACCGAACGTTTGTTTCCTTATTTCGATGACAACGAAACCTAATTATTTACATTGTTGTGTAAATCATTTATTATTTGAAAACATAGTTTACCTAACACAAACTTGTGTTGATTTTAGTTTATATATATGTTTTTTTTGTCAGATGTCTCGATTTCTCGGAAATGAACTTGGTCTCATAATTTTGTGTTACGTGTTTTGTTTAGTTTTTCCATTGTAATGTCGTGAATAATTTTTTGTCAACCTTTATAGACCTGGTCCACCACTCCGGATAACTCAATAATTTAGTAACTAGTACACTCAATAGAAAATTAGCCAGTTTATTTGTCTGATAGGAAAATTATTACTAAATTATTTTGGTGCAAGTTAGATATGAAGTGACTTTTTCTTTAAATAATTGAGCAATCCTAAATGCCTCATTAAAAGGTGTAATAATTGTATGGTATAAAATGTACTATAATTCAACCGTTGCGTTCGCCAATTGCCATCTTGCTGATGTAACATAACATGCTGAAAATGAAAGAAACCTTCCTAGTTGTTGTCGCTTGTATGCTACGCTTTTCATTTAATGTTTCATTTGTGACATATTATGTTATTACATGTATGAGCTTAAGTATTATTTAGTATGTTATACTAATATTGATGTGGAATGGTATTTTATCATAAAGTAGTGTTTGACTTATTAACAAGCATAAAGTTGGATCTGTTATTATGATGGAATATATGATAATAAAATCTTCAGATCTATAAATATTATATGAGTTTGTTGATATACCATGTTTATTATATTGCCATCTTGCTTTATACCGGAGCCTTCAAGGCTTATTTGTTTATGTTTAAAGCATACACGTCTTTTTCTCTAGCTGTCTTTTCATACCACACAAAACATCGTGTATACTACTAATGTGAGCAATGAGCATCAATATGAACATTAATATTGTATAGCTAAATAATAACTGCACTCATATATTCATTCAAATGATACTTTTGTGCATGTATGTGTTTGCTGCTTGTTGATTATTCTTCATGACAGAGGCTCCTCCACCACCCGAAAACAAAAATGTCCTCCAGGGTGATGCTGGTGCAGCTTTCGTGCTTGAATCGAAAGGTGAAAACAGTTTTATTTTTTATCGACTTAAGTTATTTTAATCATAATTTACTACCTGGGTTGTAAATCTCATGCTTTGAATTTTGTTTGTTTGTTGTTGAATTGTAGGTGAGTGGTATCATGCGGGTTTTCACCTGACTACCGCAATAGTGGGACCCACTATACTGACTTTGCCGTATGCGTTTAGAGGACTGGGATGGGGCCTTGGATTCTTTTGCCTGACAGTTATGGGGGTGGTCACCTTTTACTCTTATTATCTCATGTCGCTTGTTCTTGAGCACTGTGAGAAAGAGGGTCGACGACATATTCGTTTCCGGGAACTTGCTTCTGATGTCTTGGGTATGTTTTTCTATGATTTCTGTGTGTGAATGGGACTTTTGTGTATATACGGAGGGATGACACTAATTTATTTATTGGTGCCAAGTTGTCAACTTTGTAGGACATCATGATCTTGATAAGATAGGTAGTGCTTAAGCATCACACACCTTAAAGTTCATTCCCTTTTAATTTTTGACTCTTTAACAGAATAGAGTAGTGATGCTAGGAGGAAAACCAATGCTTCACTTTAACAGTTATAGTCTTATGTCACACTGTAAAAAAATTTTTTTTTTGGTAAAACTGTTTTGGGTCAGTTCGACCAAACCGGTTGACCCGATTTGACATTCCAAAACTTATACGTTTTGACTCGTTTCCGGACCCTTGGCCACTCGCCACCTCTACGGTAAACCATTGCACAAAGCGGACATGCACCAAGATACATTGCATGCTTTAGTTGGTATTGTGCTACTCTTAGAAATCAACCTCTTTTGCTGATGGTCTGAAAACGTTAGTCTATAGTTTTTCAGAACAATTGTCTTTCAGCAGTTCCAGAACAATCCTCACTCCCTACAAAAGGCCGGAGGTCCTTTCTACCTTTGGTAGAACTGGAAGCAGCCTCTCTACCTTAGGTAGGGGTAAGGCTGTCTACATCTTAACCTCCCCCAAACACCGGAAACGGTATTGGGTACCCATAACCCGTGGAAGACGGTATTGGGAGTTACTTTTTTCTAGTTAATTTCAAAAGAATCAGAACACCTTAATCCGTTTTTCAAAATATTGTGCAAATCTTGACCTTATGTATGGTTTTATGAGTGTATCAGACCATCAGTCAAATATCTAAATGTGTCTCCATAAAGGAAAATTGTCAAAATCATTGTGATCACATCAACGTTAACAGCATTATCTTTATAGTTGCCTATAGGCGAATTAGAAACTGATAGTAGGCCTTATCTTGAAGGGAAATGTTGCATTTAATCTGAGACAATTAGGATTCAGAAAATATATCTTTTGTGTTTATTTTAGAGCCAAGGGATCTTTTGATGACAGTCGGCATTTGTATGTTGTTTTTTGTAGGGTCTGGTTGGATGTTCTATTTTGTAATTTTTATTCAAACTGCGATTAACACTGGCATAAGCATAGGAGCAATCTTGCTTGCAGGGGAATGCCTTCAGGTATGATATAACTTCAACGCTTAACAGTTACTAAATCTTACTCAAAAACACTTTTAGTTGGCTTGTTAACATATCTTTTTCTGTTCAGATAATGTATTCCAGTGTTTCACCTGATGGGCCCCTTCATCTATGGGAATTCATAGCAATGGTGACAGTGGTCATGATCGTTCTGTCTCAGTTGCCAACTTTTCATTCTCTTAGACATGTCAATTTGGCTTCACTTTTCTTGAGTTTAGCCTACACTTTCATTGTCGTTGGCGCTTGTCTCAATGCAGGTACAATTTTTACTTGGGTCTGAATGTGCCAGAATGGGTGGATCAAGCTGGTTGGTGGATAGGTCAAAATGGGTAATATATACTGTAATACTTATTGTAACGAGCTAGGCTGGGTTAACCACAAACACTTATGCTATAAATTTTGTTAAGCGTCTATAACTAGTCGGTGTGTCATAAGATTTTTATAATCATCATTTCAATAAGTCTAGTAAAATGATTTAGGAGGTTTTAAGCATAAAAATACATTCTTGTGGACTTTGACCCGTTTGACCCACTTTGTGACTTTACCTGCTTGACCCTTAAATATGAAGCATAATCTGATCATCCCATTTATAGGCAATCAGCCGAAATTGAAACCTTACACTAAGGATCCAGTAAAACGCGTAACTGACATGATTCTTTTTGCAGGGCTATCAAAAAATGCACCTCCAAGAGACTATTCATTAGAATCTTCAAAATTTTCAATGGTTATGAGTGCTTTCACTTCTATCTCTATAATTGCTGCCATATTTGGAAATGGTATTCTTCCTGAGATACAAGTAAGCAAATTGATATATTTATGTGTCTTAGTTGATTATTTTGTGATCTCATCAGTATATGTAACATCATTTGTTTGTTAAAATACAGGCTACTTTAGCTCCACCAGTAACCGGGAAGATGTTTAAAGGGCTTATTATGTGTTACTCTGTCATTTTTGTTACCTTTTACTCGGCTGCAGTTTCTGGGTACTGGGTGTTTGGTAACACAGCTAGCTCAAACATTCTTAAAAGCCTCTTGCCAGATGAAGGGCCTGCTCTAGCTCCGACTTGGCTACTGGGACTTGGTGTTATTTTCGTTCTCCTTCAACTCTTTGCCATTGGCCTGGTATGATCACTTCCCTTTCAACCAATTAAGGCCGTGTATGTATATGCATTTTTCGAACTAATGACCTGATTCAGTCGAAACATATCTTGTTTTTGATTATAAGGGCGTCATATAATCAATCTTTATAATATTTACATATAAACAGCATCAAAACTAGAGCTGGCAATTTGCGCCAAAATAAAAAAAATGGGCTAAATGGGCAACTTTTTAAAAGATTTGGGCACATTTAGCGCCCTTCCTTTTTTTGAAATGGGCATATATTGCTCATTTAGAAGTTAAATGGGCATAATGGGCACATGTTTTTCTCGAACATTAAATTGTTTTTAATGAAAAACTTATAGATATATAGTATATTTAGTTACTAAAATATAATTATGTGTTACGTTTGAGGAATTTTTTTTGTCGTTTTAGGTCTTCAAAACTAATAATCCAAGGGTAATATAAGATATAATTATCTTGCGCCTTTTAACCTCATTCGAGGGTCTTCTACTTCCATTTTTGTAAGGTGGCTCATTTTTTATCTTCAAAAAGCTGTCTTATTTTTTAATTAATTGGTCAAACACTCAAACATATCACTAGTTATTACAACATCAAAAAAAACATAAACACATTCCAACACTACCTCCTCCCTATGACCATTACTTCAACCTAAAAAGAATAAACTGTTATGATATGTGAGAGAAACTGTTGGTAAGGTTCACGGAAGATGTAAAACTTTCAGATAATATTCCGTTGTGTTACAACTCATGTGAAATTGATTAGCCGAGTCCCTCATACTCAAATAATCAGTAGAAAGATTTGTTTATCCATATATATAAAACTGATCAATACAACTTTGAATCACATTAATCAGTTATAAATGCGGTTCCAAGCACCCGTAGCTATCATTTTTTATATAATCTTACTTTTAAGAATTCAATGTGGGACAGGTTTATTCTCAAGTAGCCTATGAGATCATGGAAACAAAATCTGCAGATGTGAATCAAGGGATGTTCTCAAAACGAAACCTGATACCAAGAATAATCCTCCGATCACTCTACATGATATTTTGTGGGTTTTTTGCGGCGATGCTTCCTTTTTTTGGAGATATTAATGGCGTTGTTGGAGCCCTTGGATTCATTCCATTGGATTTCATCCTTCCAATGCTTCTATACAACATAACTTACAAACCTTCCAGATCGTCACTCATCTACTGGATCAACAACATCATCATGGTGGTTTTTACGGGCGTTGGCTTGTTAGGTTCCTTCTCTTCTATAAGAAAGTTGGTTCTTGATGCTAGTAAGTTTAAGCTCTTTAGTGATGACGTGGTTGACTGAAAAAATCTTGAACGTACAAATACAGAAGCATGTTGTACTACTCTTAATACAGGAAGTATATAAGTTGGCGACTATATTGAATAGTTGCCTTGAAACCCTTATCTCATACAGATATTGTGTTTAGTTATTTCATTACTAGGTAAGAAGACCCAAAGACATTAAGAGGGGTTTTTTTTTTTTTTTTTTCAGAAATGTTTAATAGAATGTTTAGGAGAAAAATTTGTTGAGGATGATAAGAATGTTTTATCAAATGTACAATGGAAAGTTGAGTGACATATATGCTCGAGTATTAGTGTGTCCATTTTTTTGAAGTAACTTATGTAATTTGTACACATACGGTCATGCAATTCAATCTTATACGCTTTTATGCATCATATAGATCTCTATATAACAGCTTAGCCCCATTGTTGAGCAACACTTGCAAGTGGCCTAGTTGATGGACCATCTTCACTCATAGCCATCGTACCAAGGTCTTTAAGCTCACTCATTTTCCTCCTCATATAATGTCCATATTCTCCATTGATCAAACTTCTAACACGCTCGACGATTTCATTTCTTCCCACCAACCCAAACCATCCGTCAAGAAAACAGCATTCATTCTTTGCTCAGCAAAAAAGCGGCCACACAATCATAGCCACTCCATTCACTACTCTCTAATACTGATTTCCACTCACAATGTGTCTGGAATCCTCCAGTAGACCTGTGATTCAATATCTCAACCTGAGGAGCCCAAGATGACACAACCAGACCCAGTCCTTGACGCGGTCCAGAAACCTGTTGGGTAAAAACTCAAACGGGTTAAGATGGCTTTGTGCACTGAAAAAACTTGCGTTTGGCTTTGCATGCGGACTTTTAATAACCCAGAGAAATCTTTGACCACTTTGTTCCAACCCAATTGCCAATTCATTGAGTTGCTTTTGAGATAATGTACCGTCGCTTCGAAATGATACAAACAAACGGATCCAGCCGGATGCTTATACAACCACTTCAAACATTTAAACTCGTCATTGGCCCGGTTCTCTTAAAAGCACCCGGTTCCAACGCAAAGAAACTATTAACCAATATGCCCTTGAACATGCTGAACATTTCGGATATCCAAACGATTTTTTATATGTCTCATTCTTCTTATCTTGAAGCGGTGGTATATCTACTCCTTAAACTGTGGCACATCAGGGAAACCTTGTTGGTTATCAGTCCCTAATATTAACCGAATGCACACCCATCCTTGTTACCCACTGATACAAAACAGAAATCAAAAGACGACTCTCATTAGGGTTTCAATGGTATATTATTCAGAAAAGGGAAAACTGATTACACATTTAAAAGAAAAACAAGCTACCCTATTTATACTAAAGTAAAACTAAAACATGTAATGTAGATGCATATACAATGCCTACAAATTAGCTACACATTCATGACCAATAAACTACTCATTACTGTAGTAGTAACTGACCAATTTCATAACAGTCGGTCAAACCATGCAACTGGTAACACCAATGACCCGTGACCCATAACCCATCAAGATTATGCAACAAACCTTACTGGTTCAGGTAAATCCCTGAACTCGCAAGAAAACATCTTCTCTAATATGGCTTTTTGGAAGATACCAACTAAAGACATAGAAGATGTACATAATATATAACCAGGAATATTATATTGTGTCGCAATATCAAAACTAGGAGTTCCAAATAAGTCAACAATTAAAGTTGACGGTCTTTTTGAGTCATGAGTAAACTCGGCCAGTGTTTCACTTAGAGAAGGAAATGAGCGAGTCATTGTGAGTGCTATCTGAGTTTCTATTGTAGCATCGTTAGGAATGCCGTTTAGATTGACAGGTGGTAGAAAACTGGATAATATATATGCAATGTTTATTATATTGCCAGCTTGCTGTATACTGGAGCCTTCAAGTCTTATTTGTTTATATATGATTAAAGCATATACGCCACCTCTTTTGCTAGCCGTCTTTTCCTACCACAGACAACATCGTGTATACTAATGTTAGCAATGAGCATCGATATGAACGTTAATATTGTATAACTAAATAATAACTGCACTTATTTATTCATTCAAATGATAATTTTGTGCATGTATGTGTTTGCTACTTGATTATTCTTCATGACAGAGGCTCCTCCACCACCCGAAAACAAAAACGTCTGCCAGGGTGATGCTGGTGCAGCTTTCGTGCTTGAATCAAAAGGTGAAAACAATTTATTTTATTGACTTCAGTTATTCTAATCATAATTTACAACCTGGGTCGTAAATTTTACGCTTGGACTTTTTTTTTTTGGTTGTTGTTGTTGTATTGTAGGTGAGTGGTATCATGCGGGGTATCACCTGACTACCGCGATAGTGGGACCTACTATACTTACACTGCCGTATGCGTTTAGGGGGCTGGGATGGGGCCTTGGATTCTTTTGCCTGACAGTTATGGGGTTGGTCACCTTTTACTCTTATTATCTCATGTCGCTTGTTCTTGAGCACTGTGAGAAAGAGGGCCGACGACATATTCGTTTCCGAGAACTTGCATCTGATGTCTTGGGTATGTTTTTGTTTTTGAGTTTCTCTATGATTTCTCTGTGTGTGAATGGGACTTCTGTGTATCTAATGGAGGGATAGCAATAATTTGTTTATTGGTGCCAATTTGTCAACTCTCGTTTTGCCGATGATGTTGCTTTGATACAATTTGTTTCTGAATATGCGAATCCACAGTATTTTTTAAACGATTGTCTTTTAACAGTTTCAGTGGCTGGACTTTTGCCAAAATCCAGGGCAACAGCTCATAAATAGCATCAAAAGAATTATAAACCCTTACTCCTTTTGGGAAAAATATAGTGCAATCCTTGACTTCATATATTGTTCAATGAAAATATTAGACCATTAGTTAGATATGTGCAATGTGTCTTAATAAGGCAAGATGGAAAAATCATTGGGACTGACATCAACATTGACATCATTTTCTTATGGTTGCCAGTGGGCAAACTAAAAACTGATAGTAACTTTACGTTGAATGGAAATGCACGCATAAATTTGAGAAAATTAGGATTCGGAAAAGATATATTTTGTGTTCATTTTCGGGCCGAGGGATTTTTTATTTTTTATTTTTTTTTGCAGTTGACATTTTTATGCTGTATTTTTGTAGGTTCTGGTTGGATGTTCTATTTTGTAATTTTTATTCAAACAACCATTAACACTGGCATAAACATAGGAGCAATCTTGTTTGCAGGGGAATGCCTGAAGGTATGATACAAGCTTAACCTATAAGCGTTAAATTTTACTCAAAAACCTTGTTATATGCTTTCTTGACATAGCTTTTTTTCTATTTTAGGTTATGTATTCAAGTGCGTATCCTGATGGGCCCCTTCATCTATGGGAATTTATAGCAATGGTGACAGTGGTTATGATGGTTCTATCTCAGTTGCCAACTTTTCATTCTCTTAGACATGTTAACTTGGCGTCGCTTTTCTTGAGCTTAGCATACACTTTCATTTTCGTTGCCGCTTGTCTCCATGCAGGTATAATTTTCACTTGCGTCTGAAGGTGCCAGAGTGGGTGGGTCAAGCTGGTTGGGTAATTGGTCAAAATGAGTAATGTATAGTATTTGTTGTAACGGGTCAGGTTGGGTTAACCAGAAACACTTATGCTATAAATTTTATTACGTGTCAATAACTAATCTATGTATTATTAGATTTTAATAATCATTGTTTCAATAAGTCTATGGTAAAATGATTTAGGAGGTTTTAAGCATAAAATTACATTTATGTAGAAAATTGACCCGTTTGATCCACTTTGTTTTGTGCTAATATTGCAGAATTTACCTGCTTGACCCTTAAATATGAAGCATAAACTGATCCATTTATAGGCAATTAGCCGAAATTGAAACCTTACATTTAAGGTCCAGTTAAACATGTAACTGACATGATTCTTTTTGCAGGGCTATCAAAAAATGCACCTCCAAGAGACTATTCATTAGAATCTTCAAAATTTTCAATGGTTATGAGTGCTTTCACTTCTATCTCTATAATTGCTGCCATATTTGGAAATGGTATTCTTCCTGAGATACAAGTAAGCAAATCGATATATTTATGTATCTTAGTTGATTATTCTGTGATATCATCACTATGTGTAACATCATTTGTTTGTTGATGTACAGGCAACTATAGCTCCACCAGTAACCGGGAAGATGTTTAAAGGACTTATTATGTGCTACTCTGTAATTTTTGTTACCTTTTACTCGGCAGCGGTTTCTGGATACTGGGTGTTTGGTAACACAGCTAGCTCAAACATTCTTAACAGTCTCTTGCCAGATGAAGGGCCTGCTCTAGCTCCAACTTGGCTTCTCGGACTTGGTGTTATTTTCGTTATCCTTCAACTCTTTGCCATTGGCCTGGTATGATCACTTCCCTTTTCAACCAATCAAGGCCGTGTATGTGTATGCATTTTTCGAACTAATGATCTGATTCAGTGGAAACATATTGTGTTCTTGATTATACGGGGGCGTCATATATTCAATCTTTATGTAATATTTACATATAAGCAGCATCAAAACTAATAATCCAAGGGTAATATAAGATAGAATTGCCTTACGCCTTTTAACCTCATAGAGGGACTTCTACCCCATTTTTGTAAGGTGGATCGTTTTTTATCTTGATAAAGCTGTTTTTTTTTTTTTTTTTTTTTTAATTAGTCAAACACTCAAGCATCTCACTAGTTATTACAAGTTTACAACATCAAAAAAACAAAAACACATTCCAACACTACCTCCTCCCTATGACTATTACTTCAACCTAAAGAGAATAAAGTGTTATGATATGTGAGAGAAGCTATTGGTAAGGTTCCGAAGATGTAAATAGGAATTTTACTTAACATTCAGATAATATTCCGTTTTGTTACAACTCATGTGAAACTGATTAGCCGAGTCCCACATACTCAAATAATCAGTAGAAAAGATTTGTTATCCATATATTTAAACTGATCAATGCAAATTTAAATCACATTAATCAGTTAGTAAACGCGGTTCCAAACACCTGTAGCTATCATATTTTTTATATAATCTAACTTGCAAGAATTTAACGTGGGACAGATTTATTCTCAAGTAGCCTATGAGATCATGGAAACAAAATCTGCAGACGTGAATCAAGGGATGTTCTCAAAACGAAACTTGATCCCAAGAATAATCCTCCGGTCACTCTACATGATATTTTGTGGGTTTTTTGCGGCAATGCTTCCTTTTTTTGGAGATATTAGTGGTGTTGTTGGAGCCCTTGGATTCATTCCATTGGATTTCATCCTTCCAATGCTTCTATACAACATGACTTACAAACCTTCCAGATCGTCACTCGCCTACTGGATCAACAACATTATCATGGTGGTTTTTACGGGCGTTGGCTTGTTAGGTTCCTTTTCTTCGATAAGAAATTTGGTTCTTGATGCTAGTAAGTTTAAGCTTTTTAGTGATGATGTGGTTGATTGAGAACAAAGTTGACTTGATATCTTGAACATACAAATACGAAGCCATGTTGTACTACTCATAATACAAGTATATAAGTTGGCGACTATATTAAATAGTTTCCTTAAAATCCTTATCACATACAGAAATTGTATTAGTCATTTCATTACCACTTTACCAGGTAAGAAGAATTACCTAAGACGCGTAGCAGAGGTATATTTGGTTTTCTATTTTGCAGAAATGTTAGATCAAATGTTTCGGAGAAATGTATAGAGGATGATAAGAAAGAACATTGAATCAAATGTACAATGGAAAGTTAAGTGACATATGTGCTCGAGTATCAGCCTGTTAATTTTTTTGAAGCAACATATGTAATTCGTATCAGCATACCTGTCGTGCAAATTAATTTGATATGCATCATAGATCACTATATAACAACTCGGACCCATTGTTGAGTAACATTTACATGTGACCTAGTTGAACCCATTGTTGAGTAACATTTACATGTGACCTAGTTGATGAACCATGTTGACTCATAGCCATTGAACCAAGGTCTTCAAGTTCATCCATTTTCCTCCTCATATTATGCCCCTCTTCTCCATTGATCAAAATTCTAACACACTTGTCAATCTCATCTCTTCCCACCATTCCATTTTCGTCCACTTTCACCCTATAAGCAACACCCAAACCATCCATCAAGAAAACATCATTCATTCTTTGCTCAGCAAAAAGCGGCCACACAATCATAGGAACTGCATTCACCACACTTTCTAATATAAAGTTCCACGGTTCCTTCCACAGTTCCACCCACTATGTGTCAAGAACCCTGCAGTAGACCCATGACTCTGTATCTCAACCTGGGGTGCCCAAAATGACACAACTAGACCCTGATCCTTGAAGCGGTCCAAAAACCCGTTGGATAAAAACTCAAACGGGTCAAGATGGCTTTGTCCATTGAAGAAACTTGCGTTTGGCTTTGCCAGTGGACTTTCAATAACCCAAAGAGATCTTTGATCACCTTGTTCCAACCCAACTGCCAATTCATTGAGTTGGTTTTGAGATAATGTAACACCACTTCTAAACGACACTGTTATTCCCCGTTAGAGTGACTTAAACTTAAGATAACTAACTTAAATCAATCTTCATGTAAAATCATGTATGTTCTGATGGAAAACAGTAGAGTAAAAATCAAAATTTTCATAATAGTTAAACATAAAACATGCAACGGAAGACAATATACCTACCAGCGTTTTCGAGAGCCAGTGATCCATATACGGTTTATGGCTAGTCAAAATAAAACACAACTATTGCGTATCTATTTGTTTGCGTGGGAGATCGACACGAACGTAGAGCTTAAAGCAAAGCTCCTCATGGTTTAGCACACTAGTATCGGACGATTGCAGTAGGGTGCTAGTAGTTGATCCAAGCAGCATCAGCAATACACGAGATCAAATGAATAACACACGAACAAAACTTGCTCGTGTGTGGTGGTATAACACTCTAAAAATTTGACTAACATTTTATTGAAATTATGATTATATCTCAAAGTTAATTAATAAATAAGGTTTTGGGCTAATTCCTCTTAATTACCAAATAATAAAACCCAATCCAACCCAAATTAACCCAACACCCTAAATAATATACCCTGGACACCGAACCCTACCCTCCCTCCTGTTTTTCAGTCGACACAAGGAAGAAAAAAAAAAAAAAAAGAGAAGAAGAAAATTCGGCCTAAGGGTTTTGGAGTTCAAGAATGGTTAGTTTTAGCATTTTGTTAATTGTTTCTATGTTTTAATCTTGTAAACTATATGTTGTAACTCACATGATGGAATTAGGGTTATAAAAATTTGTTAGTAATATGTAATTTAGAGTTTTATGATGATTAAAGCATTTAGGTTAAGTGTTTATACAATATTATGCATGATTAAACATGTTGGAAGTGGTGGATATGCGTTTGGTTTCTGGACAGATTCATAACCCCATCTTGTACGGACCATAGCTCGAGTTTTACAATAGATTTTTGAATGATCATTGAGGCTAAAATTAAGTTCAAATATTTTACTAATCGACCCAATTGTTTGAGGTCGATTGGAGTTGATTTGGTCATTCAAATAATTTATAAGAAAATTGTTGTCGAGTCTGAATTTTTGTGTCTGATTTCAGTTGGTATTTATGATTTTTAGTTTTCAAACAATAACGATTTAGAAAAAAAATAAAATAAAGTAACTTCCAATATCGTCTTCCACGGGTTATAGGTCCCAATACCATTTTCCACGGTGTATGCGAGAGGTTGAGACGTAGACAACCTTACCCCTACTTAAGGTAGAAATGCTTCTTCCGGTTCTACCAAAAGTTTAAAAGGACCTCCGGCCTTGCAAGGGGTGAGGATCGAACCCTTGACCTCTGTCTCCAGAGGCAAGGGTGTTAACCACTTGATTCAACCTTGCTATATATAAACCATAACGATTTAGGATACCAAATTTTACCAGGAGTATAATCAAGATGTCTATTAGTTACTGTAATTTTTGTGAATTTTTCTGAAAGGTTTTAACGTGTCTAATAAATGCAAACTTTATGGGTATACCAACAGGTCAGTTTCTGGACAGATTTGAAAAACGATTTTTCTTTAGATACTCACACTAGGAGATAAAATCTATAAAAATTATGGAAAGTACTTAATACATGTAAGTGTCACTGGTTAAATTTATAGAACCACAGGAACTTGTTTGATGTGTCATAAAAATCATAAGAAAGTGAACCAGAAGGTGACAATAAGGTTTTTGGTTTAATTTGTGTCTCGTTAAAAACCTGGAATGGTCTTGCATGCGGTTTTGTCTCGCTGGAATTAGAATACCGAGGGGGTGGTGTATTGTTTTGGTCTCGTTAGGGTTTTATTGCCGAGAGGGGTTGGGTAATTTGTGTCTCGGTAAGGATTTTAAATACTGAGAATAGTTTGTGGTTTGTTCCGAGAAAGGGTTTCATTAATAATTATTCTGAGATATCCTTTTGTTTCTAATCCAGTTTTTCCTTTAGTCCTAATTCAGTTATATCCTTAATCTGAATTCAGTATTCCATTAATTCTAATTAGGTCAAAATCATTGCCTGGAGGTACTTTTAAAACCTAATTTCATATGTGAAAGATAAACCCTAAACATGTTAATAAATAACAATAAGTATGCTAATACAAATAATGTCAAAAACGTTGTTTGCATAATTCGATCTCTTTGTGTTTTGATAATCACAAAACGTAAGAACACATTACGTAAAAATGCATTTTATAAGTTTTTAACCGAGAAAACTCGTTTCGATTACGATATCACTTCAGGTATGTACGAACAACTTACCGACATAGCCAAAGTGATCAAATAATTTATTTTGTCCTTAAAACTCACACTTCCATAATTACAAAATTGTTGATGCAAATAATGTCTAAAAACGTTATTTCTATCTTTCAATATCTCTACGTTTTGATGATAACAAAATGTAAAAACACGCTACGTCAAAATTAACGTAAACAAGTTTTAGTCGAAATATCCCGTTTCTACATATATCACTCTAGGTATGAACAAACAAATTTACAACTTGACAAATGATCAAAGAAGTGAATTTGTGTTTCAAACTTCACATTTTTAATATGACAAAATATTTTTTTCAAAAATACATTTTACAAATTATTTTTGAATAATAAAGAAATGTTTTAATTCAAAAAATAAATTTAAAAATCCCAACAACTATTTTCCCTTCCAAAACAGCTCCAAACTTCTCCAAATAAACTTTCATCACTAATTTTTTTTTGGAGCGTCCTTGTTTGGGACGGTACCACTAAATTTAGTGGTACCGTAGGGTGTTTAGTGGTACCGTCCTCTTGTAACGGTCAGATTTTTCTGCCTATAAATACGAGCCCACTTCACAGTTTTTGAGCATCTTTTTTCACACAAAACTTTTTGTGTTTAATTTTTTTAACACACTTATATTTCTTTGATCATACATCCGAGATTAAATAATAAGACTGAGAGGAATTGTTACGGAATCATAAAGCGGGTAACTTAGCAGCGGTTTTCTACTCCTTTAATACAATTATAAGAACGATATCAACGGAGTTTAATCTCACACTGTTACCGGAAAAATATCATTATCGGGTGCGACCGTGGTGATTCTACATCCACGAGATTTACCAGTGACATGATTGTTTTTTATTTTTTGTTATCTAAAAGTTTCAGACTTGTACCATTGAAAAAAAGTTGACAAGAGGATTAGTCTTGATGTAATAGTTATCTATATAACTTAAGAGTCCAATAGAATTTAGGTATTAAACATTATATATTGACGGTGGATCCACGGACAAATACAAGACCAAATATAACTGGGCGAACAATTTTTTGAAACTGTAATTTAAAAACATATTTCGATGGTCCTATATGCATTTAAAAAAATTGATTTTTTATAAAAAATAATTAATACTACATCGAAAAAATTTATAGGAGTCCCCGGCACCCGCGAGAACCCCCTTATTCCGTCCCTATGTGGATCATCGGTATTTGACTATTTGGGACGTTTATGGGCGGGAAAAACTAGGTAGAAGCTAAAAGGGGTGGGAGGGCATAAAGTTCTCATGAAAAAGTAAAAGTCTCGGTGTAAATATCACCTCCTAAAAAATAGAGTGAATTACATAAATCGTCCTTGTGGTTTGCCGGATTTTACGGGTTTTGTCCTTGTGCTTTTTTTTAAACGGGTCATATCCTTATGGTTTTGACCCATTGCGGGTTTGGTCCCTTAACTATCATTTCTGTTAGTTTGACTGTTAATCCATGGTCAAGCAAAGTGAAATGACCAAACTATCATCACTTTTTATTTTCTTGAGTTTTATATTAAAATAACAATTTAACTTATTATCTGTTTCTATTTACCAAAAATTATAAGGGTCATTTACATCTATATCCTTGCAAAACTTTAAAATTACATCAATATCCTTGTAAATTTTATAATTACTTCAATATCTTTCCAAAACTTCATAAATACACATATATATCCAAAACCACATTTTATTATCTTTAGATGTTAAAAGCTTTTAATAAATATTATTTAATATATCATATTACCTATTTACCCTTGTCTTCTCATTAAACAAACATAAATATCAAAAGATTTATAGCACATGAGATTACAATTAAATAAAACCCAATCTCTAAAACTTGTAAAAATCACTTTTTCATGAGCGTGAAGGCCATGAATCAATTTCTAAGCAATATAAAAGCTCACAACAAGAAAGTGAAACATAGATGACATTAGGCTACTATCGTCGTCATGTGTTTTGATTAAATGCAAGTGGTAGATACGATTGTGAAATAATTAATTGGAAGCAAACTGTAATTGATAAAATGGAGTTTTGATAAATCATACTCAGTAATTCATCTACGAGTGAAATAATCATTTGTTGGACTCTAAAATTCTTTAATTTGGAGATAAGGGTAAGGAAGTAATTTAACATGTCAAACAATATTTATGTAAGAGTTTTCAATATAAGATTCATAAAGATATGATAAAAATGTGATTTTGGATAAATATGTGTATTATAGAGTTTTGAAATGATATTAAAGTAATTATAAAATTTACAAAGATATTGGTGTAATTTCAAGGTTTTGCAAGGATATAGATGTAAATCTCCCAAATTATAATTTTAAATTTTAAATTCCAAAAATTTCAAAACATCAAATGTTTACAAATCAAACTTTAGTCTATATGTTTGCCCCTGTTATATAGCAACACCAGAAAACATTAGAACACCAAAAATTCCAAAAACGTATACTCTAGCTAAATTGAAAATTTCCAAAAAATCACAAATGAAAACCACAAATCACAAAAAAAGAACCCCAGATCTATAAACAAAAACACACGTGAAAAATCAAATTCTAGATCCAAACAAAAATATCAAAACCCATATTACAGATTTGAGCCCAAAATCACTTAAAAAAATTCATTTACACACTCACACAATCAAGGGGTGGTGGTGGTTTCTGCAAATGATGGTGGTAGTTGCGGCGACGGGGTTGGTGTAAGCCTTCCTACTTTCACATTCATCTTTGGTGGTGGTGTGACGGGTGTATGTGCGCAATGATGGTTAATAGGTTTAGATGTGACGGGCTTTTGGGTGAATCCGGTTGTTGGAGGTGTAGGGTGACGGGTTTCGTGGTGGTGACGTGGGTGATGGTGGTGTAGGAGTTGAGCTGGTCGTTATGGGTGTTAGAGATTGTTGTGTGTGGTGGTATATTAAAGAGAGGAAGAATAAAGAAGATACAAAAAAAAAGAAATGAAAGTGAAGAAGTGTCTGTTGGTAAGTGGGGAGAGTTTTATTTATATATTTTAATTTTAAAGATAAAATTTAAATGAAATGACATAACTAACCTTCCATGTGATAGTCAAATTGTTGAGTTAACGGTCAAATTAACGGAGTTTGTGGTCAAAGGACTAAACCCGTAACAAGTCAAAACCACAAGGACATGATCCGCTTAAAAAAAAGCACAGGGACAAAACCCGTAAAATCTGGCAAACCACAAGGACAATTTATGTAATTCACTCTAAAAAATATGTGGTGTGCAAATCACCCCGTTATTTGAAATTGTGTTGCGAACAAGGTTGGTTCGTTGATGTTGCTATTAAGCTCATTTAATTTGATTATTTATGAGATAGAAGACATCATAACAACTTAAATTCTGTATTTAATGGCTTTCTATCAATTTAGGTGTCGAGTGACTCACACTCCATATTAGATTAGATAGAAAACAAGTCAATCTATACGAGATCAGTTATATCTTCTTGAAAATATGTTTAATTCACAACACATATTATTAGGAGGATATTTAAGAACACAAGTTAAGAAGAAATATTACTTACCAAAAAAAAAAGAAATATTACCTACCTTCCATGAATATACTGAATGAGCCGTAATGCCCGCACGTTGTTGCGGGGATTCCGTGTTAGTTTCATTATATTGTTATGTAAAAAACCGTTAAGCAGAATAAGCTGATGCAGTGATTAGCTGATTATCTTATTCTGCTAATTTAATATCACATCATAACCATTATAGAGCCCTTTTTTGAAATTGGAAACATTACGATTAGATTTTGACTATTTTTTGCAATCTTTCATCTCAATTGTTTGTTGTGATAATAACAAAATATTCATCCATCTTAGCCTAAATCTGCTTTAACAAAAATCTTACGCTTCCTTGTCTAAACCACAGGTTGGCAAATAGTTTTTAGTCGACAGCGGGCTCTTGATGCTAAGCTCAACAAAAGAGCATGGGTCGGGTATGCCAAAGTTTTTTACACTTATAATTCCTCAACACTTTTCTTAATACCACTTTCATCCGTTGCCAGATTTCTTCCGTATCACAAATTCAACACCACATCATTTTCTTATTAAAACTAACATATCATAACATTTTATTCACATTTCATCAAAACCCATATAAATTGAACGAAACCTATATCATATATTCACTTTAGTGCTACTATTGTCATTATCAAGTAGTACCACTCACTTTCACACTAAATTTACAACTTTTATCATTAGTACTAAAACAGCTAAACAAAATTCAAGATATAAAAGACTAAGCATACATACACGTCACACATTTCAACAAAGCAAGCATCTTGCCTTTTCCCATTTTATTAAAATTAACGTTACAGTATCACTCATTATGAGAAAATGGTAACAGGGACTCAGATTTACTTGTGAAGGAACCGCTGTCGGTGTCAACACTATGGTCTTGCCTGAAGAAGTTACCGCTAAATCAGTAAAAAGGCCACTTTTCCAAGATGAAGAAACCTCGGGGAAAAAGGCAAAGGTCGATGAGTTAACCACATCAAAGTAAGGTCATTCAAATACCTTTTCTCATTGTGCCGACGGTCAATAACACAAAGACCGGCTGTTGCGATAAATTCAGCCCAGTTTGTAGCCCAGCTCAGCCAATCCTGAATTCACATGAAAGCAACAACACTTAGAATTGTACATAATAATTTATACTAATAATTGTTAATTTGTTAATGACAGATCGCGAGCACGTGCTACATGAAGCCTAAACATACAATTTAACTTGCATCCGTATGATATCTTTTACTCTTTTACGCCCCGTCAATTATAGAATTTTTAGCAAAAGAAGAGCTGCAACTATAATAAGTTGCGCCGCCAAGACTGAGACAATCTCAGCTTCAATCTAAAGGGCCAAGACTCGTTACAACAACCTCTTACAAACAACGACATCATCATCTACATCTAGGAAACGAAAAGAAAACATAATCATGCTCAAGTCAAGCAAGGCAATAAACCCGTAAAAGTACACAAACATTGCACCATCTTCACAACTAATTTCAATAATTTAAAACACTAACATCATCCTAAAATCAAGGACATCATCATTAACATAATGATGATAGTATTCCAAGCACGGGTTTATTGTTTCCTTATATGAGAATGATGATATTCATTCCTCATATAGCAATCATGTAAACAACAGTAAATTTCAGACAGGTAAACAACTGAAAAATAGAAACCCACCAAAAAGAATGCAGTTGAAGAACTGATGGCTTCACCTGTCTCAACATCTAGCTATCACCTCAGACTTTTTTATAAGTGGTACCAAAATCTTCTTATCGGCTTCGTCCCCAAAACACTGTTAAGGTATAAAAGGAATAGACACCTAAATCCACCTACCGCCGCATAACGAAAACCACTCTTAATTCAATATTTTTCTGTCCATGAATGATTCGAGTCTTTTTTCTCATGAAAGGATAAGATTTGTGTATTTTAGAGCCAGAGAGAATGGAGAAGATGGTTCTGGAGTGTTTTTGTCAGTGTAGAGAAGAAGAGTCTAGATTTGGTAGGAAAAAGCAGATGTATTCTATTACGGAGTTATTACGGGAAACGGATTGTGAACAGTAAAACTACCACCACACTTCAACCAATGAGAGCATGCCGTTTGGTCCACTAAAGTTCTGTTTGGGCTTACTGTACACATTAATTATAAAACCAACCAATGCGGCGACGGGTATCCTGTGACTAAATTTTATGACGGCGGGTACATTCGGCTTTATTGCTAATGTTTTAGATGTGTGTAAGAGTGATATGAAATGGTTTGTGTGTATTTATGTAGTATATGCGGTTATATGTTTTTAATAACCATTACTGATAATAATGATTTTTAACGGTTACACGTTTTTAATAATGGGTTGTGTTAATACAAATATCGTCATTAAACGTTATTTATATTTTACGATCTTTACTTAAGTTTTGTTAACGACAAAAGTAAATTTAATATTTTATAAAGCTTAAAGTTTGTCAAGTTTAATAGATATTAAAACAAACTTTTTTCTCAAATAATATCTTCATCACTCAAGCATTTACATTTTGATTAATCATATATTTTATATGCCTCTAAACCATAATGTATGTTAACATTTTTAGATCAATCATGTTTTGGTTTCTTAAAACAAAACATTACATATGTATTTGCATTTAACATATTTCTAAAAATAGAAAACAAAATATGACATCATGTGGTGCATCATTGAAATCTCTAAAAAGATTTCACTAGATATTTTGTGTAGATTTGGACTCTACATATCTTACACAATCTTGGATGGATTTAGTTGACTTTGATAAGATTTTGATAATCTTGCTGTCAGACCCCGGCGGCACCAAAATCATACACGGGCGGAACCCTTTTATGGGGTCCGTGGTGACTGATGTTCATTTTGACTATAAATAGCAAGCCAAACCAAGTTGTTTTCTCATCCATTTCAAGCATAATTACATACATTCCTTCTCTCTAACATTTCTAACTCAGTTTCATATCATTATAGTGATCCTCTTTTGTAGCAAAGAAGATCAAGGCATATTCAAGCTTTAACGAATAGTTGGAAGTCTTGTTTGTTTTGTTGTTGTATGTTCTAGTCTTGTTCATACATCATTGTTGTACCAAGCCATCATAAACTTGTGAGTGTGAGTGGTTAGTATTTTAGTCCTTGAAATACATTGTGTGTGGGAGTGGTTGTACCCTTGGAAAAGAACTCGACATCTAGCTTAGTGTCAGAAATAGTGTGTAAGCGAAGTGTAAAGGTTTCTCCGCCGGTGAAATGAGCTTGTTGACTGGTGAAGTTAAACTCTCGATTGTGAGACTCGGGGAGTGGAGTAGGGTAAGGAAAAAGAGTCCTTGTAGACCTAACCACTATAAACAATTTGTTGTGGTTTGATTGTTTCTTTCCTTACTCACTCTTTATATATATTGCTTGCATATTGATTACTATTCACTAACATATCTAAGATCAATATCAATTGATCTTTCAATAAGTTTCAAAACAAAGTTTTTAATCGGTAAACTATTCAACCATCCCTTCTAGTTTTCCACAATTGGTACCAGAGCCTCGTTGCTCAAGAATTTATAAAATATATTGTATTTTATAAACTTTAAACGATCCATGGATTCCGAAAACTTTAAAGAAGGGCAATCTATGCAAAGACCACCACTCTTTGAAACCAATATCTATTGGAAAAACCGTTTTGAAAAATATGTAAAATCAAAAGATATAGATCTTTGGTTTGTTATAATTAAAGGAGACTTTAGTTCTACAATAAAAGATATTTCTATTGATGATAAAAAAAATTAATAGCTAAAAATAATGAGCTAAAATGATGCTTTATAATGCTTTACCTAGAAAAGAATATGAAAGAATTTTTATGTGTGAAACCGCAAAAGACATTTGGGAATCTTTGATTATTACACATCAAGGAAATTCACAAGTCAAGGATAACAAAATTGATCTTCCTGTTCAACAATATGAAAAATTTGTTATCCCTGAAGATGAAACCATTGATTGTGGTTTTGCTCGCTTTAATACTATTATTACTTCTCTTAAAGCACTTGATGAATCTTTTCGTAGTAAGAACTTTGTCAGGAAATTTCTTAGAGCACTCCGTCAAAAGATCTCTCAATAATGTCACTTGACGAGCTAATCGGAAACCTCAAAGTACACGAAATGGTGATGGAGAAAGATTCGGAAATCATCAAAGGAAAAAGAGAGAAAGTAAAATCCGTTGCTCTAAAAGCAAGAACGGAATCAAGCGATGATGACGAATCTTGCTCAGGTAGTGAAGATGAGGAGTATGCTATGGCCGTTAGAGATTTCAAAAAGTTCTTTAGAAGAAGAGGAAAGTTCGTAAGACAACCTCGAGATGAAAAAAAGCCATTCCGAAAAGACCGAGATGACAAAAGAGGAAAAGGTGAAAGGAAGTGCTTTAGATGCGGTGATACAAGCCATCTAATAATAGGAGATTGCCCCAAACCACCTAAAAGCAAAACTCAACGAGCTTTTGTAAGTGGTGCTTGGAGTGATAGTGAGGATGATGAAGAATCAAGCAAGGATGAGATCGCTCTAATGGCACATGAATCAAATGAGGTACATTCCGACTCATCTTATTCTTCTATTGATGATGATACCTTGCAAAAACAATATAATCAATTGTGTGAGCTTAGCTTAAAAATCATAACTAAACACAAGTTTTTAAAGACTAAAAAGGAATTTTTAGAAAATGAAATTTATGAGTTAAAAGAAAAGGCAAAACGATTAGAAAAAGGGAAAACAAATAACAATGATTGTAAATCATGTCAAGAGCTTAGTCTTGAAATATAAAAGTTAAAACTCACACAAGAAGTTCTCATCGAACATAACTCTAAATTTAAAAGGTTTAACAAAAATATTGCTTGTGCCGATGAAATAGTTAAAATTCAAAAAGTACCAGGAAACATGAATGGAATAGGTTTTAATGAAGTACTAATTTCAAATAGTCAAATCAAAACGGCCGAAAAAGACAAACAAACTATCAAAACTGCTGCAGTACAACACGGACCAGACGGACCCAAAAATAGGGTTCCGTCCGTTGAATAATTTCGTGTCGTGGGGACTGCAGCAGGACAGAATATTTGCAATACGGACCGTAGTGAATTTGTCAAAGTAACAAAGAAAACCAAGGATAAAGTTAAACTAAAACCTGCAGTTACATTAGGAGTAAGACTCGCTAGAAATGAATTTAGATCTAAAACTACTCAACAACGGCCTAAAACACCTATTGCCAAACACCCATTTCCCAAGAGCAACCACAACATACAACCCAACTATCAACATACCGGTTGGAATCAAAACTTCCCTAGACCATATCAACTCCAAATTACATGCCATGGAACCCATACCCATCATTTCCATACATGAACCAAGTAAATGGTATGTTTAACCCAAACGGATCCATGAGATATTGGGGACCAAACGATTGAGTTATTTGTGTCATAGGTATGCTTGAAAGTTGGATTAGAACTTGATGAATGGATAAAAGATAGTGGATGCTCAAGACACATGACGGGTAACAAAAGCCTCTTCTCAACATACCAAGAGTATGACAGAGGTAATGTCACTTTTGGTAGCAATCTCAAAAGCAAAATCATTGGCAAAGGTACGGTCGCTCATAACTCCCTAACTATTGAAAATGTTGCTCATGTCGATAGGTTAGGATTTAATATACTTAGTATTAGTCAATTATGTGATAAAAAAGTATAAAGTACTATTTGAAGAAAATGGTAGTAAAATACTAAAAGATGGTATCACTATAGCTAAAGGAGTTAGGAAAAATAACATATACGTCATGAAAATAGATAAAACATCTAATGACAAACTTTGCCTAACAACCTTAGATGATAACTCTACTCTTTGGCATAGACGATTAGGTCACGCTAATATGAGACTTATTCAAAACCTATCCTCAAAAGAGCTAGTCAGAAATTTACCAAAACTAAAATATGACCAACATTTTTGGCACGCTTGCAAAATTGGCAAACAAACTCATAGTAGTCATAAGGCTAAAAGCATGGTATCCACATCTAAGTGTCTAGAGCTTTTGCATATGGACTTATTTGGTCCATCCGCTATAAGAAGTTATGGAGACAACTTATATACTTTGTTCATAGTAGATGATTACTCAAGGTTCACTTGGACATTATTTTTGAAAACTAAAAATGAAGCTTTTGATAAATTTGAAATACTTAGCAAGAAAATTCAAAATCAACTAGGTGTTAACATTGTGTCGATCCGAACGGATCATGGTCACGAGTTCGACAATGAAACAAAATTTGGAAACTTTTGTGATACAAATGGTATAACACACAACTTCTCGGCTCTTTGAACACCTCAATCTAATGGAGTTGTAGAATGTAAAAATAGAACCATTCAAGAAATGACTAGAACAATGCTTAATGAACAAAACATACCTCAAACATTTTGGTGTAACGCCGTTGATACTTCTACATACATTTTAAATGGAGTTTTAATACGTCCTTTCTTAAACAAAACACCATATGAATTATATAAAGGCAAAAAGCCAACTTTAGGATATTTTATAGTGTTTGGGTGTAAATGTTTCATTCTTAATACCAAAGACTATCACACCAAGTTTGACCCAAAGTCTTATGAAGGTGTATTTCTTGGTTACTCACAAACTAGTAAAGCTTACATAGTCCTAAACAAAGAAACAATGAGAGTCGAGGAATCGTAGAACATAACATTCGACGAAAGTCCACCTCCTTCTAAGACATCACCTTTGGTAGATGATGACTTAGTTGAAAGTCAACTTGTAGAAAGTCAAGAAATAATTGAAAATGACAAGGAAGATTAACCATTAAATAAAGAAATTATAAACATCAAAGAATCCAAAAGTCATCCTTTAGAAAAAGTCATAGGATAACTAAATCAAAGAACGTTAAGATCACAAGCCCAAAATCAAAGTAACTACTTTTGCTTTGTATCAACCATTGAACCGAAAAACATAAACGAAGCAATAAAAGATGAATCTTGGGTAATTGCTATTGAAGAAGAGTTAAACCAATTTGTTAGAAATGATGTTTGGAAATTGGTTTCAAAACCTAAAGATCAAACTATAATAGGAACGAAATGGGTTTTTCGAAATAAAATGGACGAAAATGGTGTAGTGTCTAGAAATAAAGCTAGGCTTGTCGCACAAGGTTATAATCAACAAGAAGGGATTGATTACGACGAAACTTATGCACCGGTAGCTAGGCTCGAGTCTATTAGAATCTTACTTGCATATGCATGTGCTTATGACTTTAAATTATTTCAAATGGATGTTAAAAGTGCATTCCATAATGGGTTTATTAACGAAGAAGTATATGTTGCTCAACCTCCCGGTTTTATCGACTTTGAAAAACCACATCATGTCTTTAAACTCAAGAAGGCATTATACGGACTTAAGCAAGCACCAAAAGCTTGGTACGATCGGCTTAAGACTTTTCTAGTAGAAAACGAATATACCATGGGATTAGTACATAATACTCTCTTTACCAAGAAAAAATAATCACACATTATCATAGTTCAAATATACGTTGATGACATCATATTTGGATCAACTATTCAAGAGCTATGTAATGATTTCTCTAAAATCATGCACGACGAGTTTGAGATGAGTATGATGGTGATTTAAACTTCTTTTTAGGACTTCAAATTAAACAACTAGAAGATGGCATATTCTTTAACCAATCTAAATACATAAAGATATGCTTAAGAAATTTGGTCTTGAAGACTCAAAACCAACTAAGACACTTATGTCCTCGGACACAAAACTCACCAAGGATGAGGAAGGTGAATCGGTAGATAACACTAAATATAGAGGAATGATCGGTAGCCTACTCTATCTCACGGCTAGTAGACTCGACATTATGTTTAGTGTTTGTCTATGTGCTCGCTTTCAAGAAGATCCCAAAGCATCACACTTAGAAGCCTTGAAAAGGATATTTAGATACATTAAGGGAATGACATGTTTAGGATTATGGTATCCCAAAGGAATGGGTGTAGAAACTATAGTGTATGCCGACTCGGACCATGCCGGTGACTATGTCGATAGAAAAAGTACAAGTGGTATTTGTACTTTTGTTGGACATTGTGTCACCTCATGGTTTGCAAAGAAACAAACGGCTCTAGCTATCTCAACTACTGAAGCCGAATACATCTCAGCCGGAAAAGCATGTCAACAAGCTCTTTGGATGATGCAAGCTCTCGTGGATTACGAAATTCATCTCAACGATAACTCTATACTTTACGACAACAAAGGAGCTATTGATCTCAACAAAAATCCCGTCCAACATGCTCGAATGAAGCATATTGAAATCCGCCATCACTTTCTTCGCGACAATGTTCAAAAAGGAAACATCTCAATTGAGAAAGTATCCTCCGAAGACAACATTGCTGACATCCTAACTAAACATCTCAAATGAGAACCATTTAATCTTCTTAGACTTGGCTTAGGATTAATGGAACCAAACATGTAGTTAAAGGATAGTCTAAATCTTAGAACAACCAAAACAAAACAAATTAGCTTAAATCTGCTATAGTTCCCACGACACCAAACGACCAAATTCGGAACCAAAAATTTGGTGCCGTCTGGTCCGTGGTGACAACAGTAGCAAAAATTCTACTTACAAAACATCTTCATCCTCATAATTCCCTTTACCAAAACGTATCAACAACACACCTACCTCATTGTTAAGACTTTCTCTCCCATTAATCACTGAAGAAAACATCTTTGTAAGTATCCTAACTACATTACTTCTCTTAATTCTGAGTCTATGATTCTAATTTGTGCACAAAATCATTACATGGGGATTATGTATTGATAAGCGTACAACGCGCGTTCGGGGTCAAAGGAACTTCCTTTTCGTCGAGCAAGTTTTTCAACACCCTAGGCAGTGAACCTAATCGTTGTAGTGTAGTATTAGGGTAAGCCTCGGGAATTGATATCGTTCTCTAGGGGAATAGGAATGCTAGTGAGAAGTTACTACGCTAAGGTTGGGGTTGAGGAAGATTATTTTTTATCTTTTTATATTTTTTAGAAAATTGAAATTACGAATCTCGGGGTATTGGATTTTGGGGGTGGTATTTCTACCGATCACTCTACTTATCTAATTAACTAAGCTAAGGTGAGGGTAGGCTATGTCTATTGTTGTGTGCTTTTATGATGATTCAAAGATGTGTTTACCTAGATGCTATTACTCCCTAGTTATCTCCTATTGATGGTTGAATTGTCACGTCCTTATTCTTAACGCGTTGTGTCTTCTAAGGTCGTAGGGTATGCATTTTTCCCTAACTCTTTGAGACTACCTTAAGGTTATTGCCTACGAAATCTCTAGGATTCATAAACTAACTCTAAGGTTACCTTTGGATGTTTAGCCTACAATAACTCTAGGTGATTATAAACTAATGTTCACAAAGATTACTCAAGCATTAAAAACACAACGAATGACTTATCGCAATACTAGGTCAATCACAATTAAGATAAGAGACAACCAATCAATATTCAATACCTAGGTTTCATAGATCTAAGCAAACACACAAGTAAATTAGCCGGACATGGAAAACATGCAAGCATACACACAAACAATTGAAGACATAATTGAATTAATGAAGTAAATCACTTATCTTGTTGTAAAATAGGGTATGGAACCCTAAGATACTGCCCAAGAAAGCCAAAGTTCGGTTTAGGTTTTACTCCACAAAACTACCTCTCCAAAAGTCTGAAAATTCGAATTCTATATATAGAGTTACGATATGCGACGGCGTCACTCTTTATTTGTGACGCCGTCGTATCGCCGCCATTAGGTTTTCGTCTTGGCCACGTCAACTTTGTGACGGCGTCACCTTATGGTTGTGACGCCGTCGGCTTCATCTTCTGACGCCGTCGGGATCCAAATCTTGGCCATCTGAGTTGTGACACCCTACTATTTAAAACCTGATGCTGTCAAGTGCAAAATAGCAATTTGGATTCTGAGTCGTCTCAAAACGTGTTGCGACGGCGTCGCCATTTGGCTGGGACGCCGTCACATTCAGTTCCAGCAGCTTGAGTGTCTTGATTCTTGAATTTGGCCATTTTCTTCATATATTCACGCCTTTTTGTCCGAATAAGTGTCATTCCAGCAATTTGCCTTCAAGAGACCTACAAAGTGAAAAGGAACAAAATTAAGCAGTAACGGATATAAAAGTGGTTGATTAAGGGCTTAAATGACCCCTCAAAAGTGTACCTTTTAAATCCTTATCAAATATCCCTACACTTGGTACTTGCTTGTCCTCAAGCAAATGTGCTTTTAGCCAATTAATTTATAAGTTAGAGGTCATGAAGCATTAGTTTAGAACAATTCACAACACGTATAAGCCTCGCAAAAGTCATAACAAGCACGGAAATTACATACTAGCACCTCACAAGTGGTGTTTGGATACTCTCATCTCTTGGGTGTATATGAAATATATCAAGTTGGAAATGGAAGATAAACACTCATTAACCGGTCCTAGTACATAGATTACCATAGGCTTGAGACTAGATCAAACCTCCATTGTTTTGGCGTAAGCACCTAGTAAAAACTATCCAAGAGGTCTTTTAAAGGGTTGTAACGTTAGGCTTACGGTAGGGAAACAAAGGGTCTGGTGGGATAGGCGAGTTAGTGGTGGCAAGTCAAAAATCTTTATGTTACAAGCATGAGAAGAAGGGCGTTGCTAAGCCAAGACTCGACACTCTAAACTCTAGATAAATTGAAATAAACAAACATAAATTTAAAGATAGATGTAGGATGGTAGCCTGTATGTTTTTTTTTTCATTTTTTTTTCTTCATACATTTATACTCTACCATCCTCTACGATAACATCAAAATAATAGTGATTTATAGGCACATCCCTACACTTGAGTTTTTATTACTCTAACACTAATTTGACCCGAATTGAAAAGATAAAAACACTTGGAGTACATTATTATGCAAATAAAGGGAATTTGAATTTAACGTTCCTTCCCGTCACTTCATAAAATTTAACTTTTCCCATGAGTCCCAATCGTCCCAAAACTGTGTACAAAGGATATGACTCGACTTAAAAGCTTATGCAAGTAACTAGAAAATTGAACTAAGGGTTTAGTATGATAACAATAATGCACTAAAAGTGAGTGCATACAAGGTAGGCTAAGGCGATTTGGGTGTACATTTGGGGGTGGATTGTAAAAAATGCTCTTCATTGATATTCCAGAAAACCGAAACATCACGAGAACCACGAAAAGGATAGGCTCTGAGGGGTTAACTAGGGGTATCGTGTACTAAAGATGAGTACAACGCAAGGGTGTGGGGAATTACTCAACCGATGTGGAAGAAGTAATTATAAAACATGTATCAAACAAGGGTTATCCTAATGCCTCTTATCATTTAGTTATTCCTAACTACACAAGTGTAGTCTCACTAGCGATCTCGGGATGCATCACAAAACAAGTTCTAGAATCTATTATACTACCGGTACACTCTCGAAGCATTAAAGTGGAATGATTTAATTCCTACAAATCTAAGGGCGATCCTCACATTTTGGGTGGAATTTAAGTGGTAAAGGGTTTTGTGCTAGTCATATAACTTCCTATCCATGAAACGCTTTATTAAGACTAATGGCCCACTCCTACATGTCATGAAAAATTTTAAATTTGGTGCCAAAATTACCCTAACCGATATTTCTCATGGTTTATTACACAATTGAAATTGGACAAGGCAAATAGTCAAGGATAAGCATAGTTTCAAAGTTCCCGTTTTATTTTCCCTCCCTACACTTAAACTGAACATTGTCCCCAATGTTCCCCGAAAGTATCAAAGTTATGATAATGGAAGGTAATTAAAAATGAAAAAAACTAATACTCCCCTGATTAGCTCGGTAGGATCCGTGTGAAGTAGTGGTTAAATTCTTCTCCAAGAAGAACGTATGCGTGGAAAGCTCCATCCAATCTTATGTATCTTCTTCTTGATAAATAAAACCTGCACACTTGAAGAAACAAACAAAACCTTCGCGTAAAATCGGCAGTAAAAAAATATATATGACTCTACTAAACTAGGATATAATTCTTGTGAAATGGATGTTTACAGATTTTCTGGAAAATTAAGACCTAAGAAATTCCAAAATTTTATAAGTAGCACAGAAAACGAGAAAAAGTTAGAAGCTGTTTCTACTGCTCCTGACGCCGTTATGTTGCGATCCTGACGCCGTGATGCAGGTTTTACTGACTAGGTTTTAATATTTATAAAGTCTCGTTATACCTATGGTCTACCCTAGTGCACTAACGGGCAGTGTACCCGGTCGTGTGTAGTGTAGTAATCGGTAAAGCCGAGGTCGTCCCAAGAGCTATATGTGTTGGATTATTACTCAGTTTAGGTGTCACAGATTTATAATGGTTTCGATAAGGAATTAATTAATTAAACTACTAAGGCAGATAAAATCAAGTAAAAGGTAAATAAAAGGTAAATAAAAGGTAAAGGGTAAATCAATAGAGGAGAGTGGTGCTAACCTAGTTAATCCTCCTAGCTAGTTATGCCTACGTCTACTTACTTCCAATTACTTCAGGTGGGGTCAAATTCGAGAGGACAGCATTTGGTCAATTCGCCCTATCCTATCAGCAAAGATGCCACCACAGGAGAAGTTAGGTGTCCCCTCATAAGTCCTGTTGTTCCTGGTCCCCTAAGCCAAGTCATTAAGTACCGCTACATGCTAGATTTATAATAGTGAGTGCCCGGGCGTTAGCAACTTAAATACTCACCCCCTAATTCTTAAGTTCATCCAAACGGTAGGTGATCAGTTGGTCAAATCGCACAATTAGAAAGGGTCATCAGTTGGTCATATCTTACGCTTCCCGTCTTAGTCCGCTCACCTAGGGTCAGTTGGTCATATCTCCTAGGCAATTGGCCTCTACCGCCATTCAAAACTACCGAACCAAGGGTGGCTACCAATAAACTATGCATGCATACACTTAGAAATAATTGTACGGAAGTAATGTAAACGCAAACAAAACAATTAAGGAATCATAACTAGGCCAGCACTAAGAGGTGCTTAGCCGCTCATATTAATCATACAAACCAATTCAATATTCAAAGGTACGAAGTACATGAATTGAAAGTAAAGAAAATATAAAATGCTAATGCTTATCGTAGGGGAGTGATTTCTCCCTTGGAGACAGCTCCGTATGCTCCTATGGACCTGCCTTGAGCTTTTTCCCACGTTCTTTGGTTGTTGTGTGTGGAATGGGATGATTAGAAATGTTGGAATTCGTGGGGTATTTATAGGCCAGATCTGGTTTACGGCGTAACCATAACAAGAGTTACGCCGTAACCTTCAATTTCTTCGTATTTTGCACTAGATCTGCTAGTTACAGCGTAACCTTATTAGTGGTTATGCCGTAGTCTTCAATAAACTTAGTTACGCCGTAGTTGATGGAATAGTTACGGCGTAGTTATCAGCGGCATGGAACCTCATTTGACCTAATATAGTTACATCGTAGCCTTTGGGGAGAGTTACGCCGTAACCTTCTGATGAGTTGGTTTTCCGAGTCACGCAATAGTTACGGCGTAATGTGAGAGACGAGTTACGCCGTAACTTCTTCAAAATCAGCATACTATGATAAATCTTTAGATAATTCTCCAATTCCGCGTCTCTTTAGCTCCAATGCTTGTAATTTACCTGAAAGTGAAAAACAATGGAAAACAAGCGTAAATCCATATAAATGATATAAATTACAAGCATTATTGGGGGAAATTGACACTTAATATTTAGGACTATTTGATGTTATCAAATATCCCCTCACTTGAATTCTACTTGCCCTCAAGTAGACCTTATTAGAAAGATTCCTAAAAAGATATCTCCCATAACCTGGAAAATATAAGTTTACAAATCCCTTATGCTAGAATAAAACAAAGCCGAACACCTCACGAAAGGGGAACAAAACACTCAAATCTCTCAACTAATCTAAGTGTCTATTTCGGGGTGATCACTCAATCGCACAGTCATAGCATGTATTCTATCATAAGCTTGGCGGTTACACAAATCTCCACCACTAGAGTTAAGGGCTAAACAATTCTTGAAGGCAATATGGGTAGACAAGACAAAGGTTAAGAGGTGACTCGTCATTACTAACATGTCACGGTGAAGTGGACAAAATCAATGATACATGAAAAAATCTATGGGCAAGAAACCAAATATTGCTCGCTGCATCACCTAGACATGATTCATGACTAAAAGGGTAGGATAAGACATGGGATATATAAATGGTGTAAAATAAAAAACAAGCAGGTAGTCTAAATCTATAACCAAGTCATCACCACTTACCGTCCGCCCAAAGTTCAAGCTTTGAAGTCAAGAAACCGGATCATGAAATACAAGGTAGATGTGTCATTAGAGGACTTCGTGATGGGCACACTACCTTTTCTCTAACTGTTGGCACAATTACCAATCCAATCTTAAAATGTGACCGAGGTGGCCTCCTCGATACTAAATCTATAAAGCTCATAACATAGTGCTTATAACATCGCACTTTACAATAACATAACAACTATTTTTTTTTCAACATAACAATAAATACTAAACATAATATCCCCCCACTTGAGATGAACAATGGGAATTCGGGGGGTCTTCAATGATCTTCAGGAATATTGTCGATGAAAGCGTGATTTCCGAACTGTTGGAATCACTCCTAAACCTTATTCAAGTGTTAGTTACTCATATGTAATAGTTAGCTTATTATGGCCTTTATGTTTGTTATTAGCCTTAGGCTTATGTAGAAGGCCCATAAGCCTAGGCCTAGCCCAATAAGGAAAAGAAGGGAACTAGGAGTGTTGCCCTAGCTTCCCTCCTATAAATACCCCTTGTAAACCTTCATTTGAAGGTTGGTTGTTCAAGTTATTCTCTTTCACTCACCTCTATGCATAACCGTTTCATACTATCGTGTGTGTGTGTTTGGAATCTTGTTCAATCGCCTCTCTATCTTTCTATTAAGCTTGTGTGGTAAAACTAGTGACCTAACAGTGGTATCAATCGCCAAATAGTTGGGTGTACTCGTTTGTTTTTGAAGTTTTTGGTTTTGGGTCTTACGCGTAAAGATAACGCATTCTTTAGCTCTCTTAAAAACTTGTTTTTACACTTTTAATCCAAGATTCTTGTACTTTCAACGTTTTAAGGTGTTAAAATACTTGTTTTTGGCAAAAGTTTCAAACTTTATGCGTGGATCATTGTTTTTGAACTAGTTTTTATTCGTGGGTGTCATTCTACGCATAACTGTTTTGAGTGCTTTGGATCATCAAGTTTCACACTTTTGTGTTATTTTGGTGTTATTGAAGCTATTTCATCACACAAAACTGGTTTAGAAACATCTTTGGGCAAAATCAAAATTACGAGTAATCCTACGCGTATTGAAACCCTAAAATTACGCGTAAGATTATCCTTGGTTTGATCTTCATTTTCGTGGTTTATTCCGTGTTTTCTTACTTGGATAAGTCTGAAAATACGTCGACTTTGGATATCTTTTGCACTATGATAGTGTAAAAGATCATTTGGGATAAAACCCTAAAATTACGCGTAAGCTCAACCTTACGCGTAGAAATCCTACGCCTAAGATTTTCTTACGCCTAAGCCTTGTCTTACGCATAAGCTAAATCCTACGCCTAAGTTTCTACGCCTAACTTTGTTGTCTACGAATAACTTTAGCCTTTTCTCCTACGCGTAAGCTAAAACCTACTGCGTAACTCCTTATTGTTACGCGTACCTTTTGGTGTTTTTACGCATAAGTGCTACTTGGTTATTGTTTTTCTACGCCTAAGGATACTTCATCAACAAAGGTTCATTCGACTACAAAGATCCATTTTACCAACACAAGTTTATCAACATGTCACAACCACCATACTCTAACTATTTCCCTTACAGTTATCCTCATCCTCAACGTCAACAACAACTAACTCCACAACATCAACAATGGAATCAACAACAAGCAATTTATCAACAACAATTTAACCAACAACATACTCCACAACTTGCTGCAAATCCACAACCTCAAATGGTTCAACCACCACAAAGTCTTCAAGCTCAACCATACACAAATGACTTTAATCAACATCCATCAAGGATCACTATGAGGGAACCCACTTGGTTTGCAAAGATGTTTGAAACTTTAAGCAACCAACAATCAATTCATGAGGCTGGATCACTTGATAGACCTCCAATGCTCACTCCAGGAAACTACGATCAATGGGTGATAAGGTTCTTTAGATTTTGTGATCTAAAGAAGCCACATGGAAAGTTCTTAAAGAAGGTTATCTTGGAAGGTCCTTTTGAGATGCCTACTGTCATTGTACCCGGAGATCCAAATGCCATTCCACCAAGAGATGAACAAACGAACATTGCTCTTGTTGCAGACTTGAATCCTCAAGAACTTCTACACTATGAAGGAGATGAGCTTGCAATGGAATATATCCTCCTAGGATTACCAAACCTAATTCTTCGTAGTGTTGATGCTCAAAAGACGTCAAAGAAAATGTGGGATCATATTAATCTTCTTATGGAAGGATCTGTACTCAATCGGGAAGATTTGGAATCCAAAATTTACTTGGCTTATGAACACTTCATGATTGAACCCGGAGAGACACTCGAGTCCTATCATCACCGATTTTCAGACATCATCAATGATTTGGATAAACACAACATCCACATGCCAAGAATTGCGGTGAATACTAAGTTCCTAAGTAGTCTTGTTCCTGAATGGGAGAAGTATGTCATTTTTCTCCGTCAAGCTAAAAACATGCATCAGTCTACCTACGGATTGTTGTATGATTACTTGAAGCCTCATGAAAAGGAAGTTGATAGGGAAAGGATTCTCCGTGCTCAAATTGCTCCACCCACACATCCGGAAAATCAACAACTTGCCTTATATGCTCAACAAAATTATTCTCCTCAACCAGCAACTCAACCAACTGCTTCAAACCCACCAAACGATCAATCACATCAACCTCAACAAAATCAGTTGGTCCCTTACAACAACAATGATCAAGCACTTCATAATGAGGAATCCGATCCGTTCGAAGCATTGCAACAAGGATTTGCTATGATTGCTAATGCCTTTAGCCGTTATACCAACAAATCCAACAACCGTATTCGTTCCTCATCTAATACAAGGAATCAAGCTGTTGTAAACAATGGACGAGTTGAAGTTTAGAATCGTGGTTATGGTCGTCAGATGGGCGGCGGTCAAGGGTTTAATCTTTGTGGGTAGGAATAACAACGAGCTCAAGTGGTGGAACAGGAAATGCTCGGCATGGGTTGAATGGTCTTCGATGCTACAACGCAATGAGAAGGGACACCTGGCTAATGCATGCCCAAAGCCAAGGACTAAGGGCCGTGCTTATTTCAAAGAGGCTCTTCTTTTGGCTCTTAAGGATGAAGCTGGTGGAAATCTCACGGACAAAGAACGAGCTTTATGGCCAATGCAGGCCAATGCGGTTATGTTGATGGCTAATATGCATGAGTTACACATGAGTGACACAGGCCCAGTGTATGACATTGATGGCTTGTCTCAGGTACCGAACAAACCATATTTATCTCTGATCTCATATCTCCGCCAACATCTGCATCCGGCAAGGCTCGGAATGTTCAAAATGAGTCATCCACATCTCATTCCGACGATTTTCAACTAGACCCGTAGTTATATTTGACGATCAAGATGACCAACCGGTTTCCCTTGATAATCAAATTGACTCGTGGTTATACTTGAGGATCTCAGTAATGATCATGTTGAGACTCACGTTGAACACGCCGAATTTTGCCTCATCCAGATTTTGCTCGTTTAATACAAGACCAACAAACCATAGTGGAAGAATGTCGTGCCATTAATCAAGACTTGAAATGCAAAAATGCACTGTTAACCAAGGATTTTGAATGTTTACAAAAGCAACTCAACTTTGTCAAAACTCAAGAAAAAGCGTGAAAGCGGTTTTGAAGCGCCTTTGCCAAATCTTATCAAAATGAAAAATATTTAGAAAGACAGATGCGTGATCTAGCCGCTTCGAGGAATGCTTTGTTGTCGAAATAGAACAAGCTGAAACATGAACATAAAAAGCAAATTAACGCTCTCACCTTGGAAAATCAAAAAGCTAAGGGTGAGTTGTTAACTTGTCAAAAACAGTTCTCTGCATACAAAAAGCATTCAACGAAACGAATAGATGATCATCTTGAAGAAATCATCGGCTTGCAAAACAAACTTAAAGAGTTTAAAGCTGTTGTTTACAAACATGGCGAGTCGGTCACAACCATTGAAAAGTTTACTTTAAAACCCAATCCAAATGGATATGGACCGAATCTTGCTGATTACAAACCTAAGCTTTCAATCAAATCATTCAAACCAAATCTGAAGTTTCGGTCACGAGAATATAAAGTTGATAATTACATTTATGAATGTTGTTGAATATCATCGTCAAGAGGAATTAGATGCCGAAGACGAGAGTCGATCAAAATTAGAAAAAGTTGTTTACAACAAACCTTTTAACTATTCAAAAGCGGTCACTTTCGTCACACCAGCGGATTCTTCTAACACACCAAGGGTTATCATCAAAACACCTGAGTCTTCTAATGTTAATCCCCAACCCGATTATGCACAAATTTATGGTCCTTTACCTTCCATCAGTGAAGTAAATTCAAAACCCGAAAATCGAAAAATTCTTAGATATTTTGACATCTTCATGGCTGACCTCAAAATTTTACAACATGAGATAGAATATCGTTCCGAAATCAAAATTGATCATTTTCAATCGCCTCTGGCGCGAGAACAAAGAGACATTTTTGAGAAAAATCTTTTACCTAATGTTAAAAATTTGAAAAATTGTGCATTAGCCTGGGAAAAGGATTTTCATAAGGAACTTGGATTGATGAAGGTCGTTTTGAGAAAACGAAACATCTATTTCTAATACTAAACGTAAAAGAAACTGTTGAGAAAAGATGTTGATCGACTCTTGGAAGATGTCATCTGTGCGGATGTCCATAATGTTGTGCTAAAGAATTCTTTGTCATATGCATTTGATCATACCTCTGCCGATATCTTGTTGAATCTGTGATAAATGTTGAGAACACCGATAATGTGCTTGGATCGAGTCCTTAAAAGTTGAAAACAAGCGATTGTCAAACGAACTTTCAAATGCAATTCGTCGTCTTAATTGGTGTCAAAAAGATATTCACGATCAACAAATTGCTTTTAAACATAAAATCGCCCGATTCGCGTGCAAAATCTTCGATCCTAAATTTGAGCAAGCTGGATGATCAAAAGCGTGTCTTTTAAGTGTCAAATCTCAAAATATGAACAAGAACTTTTAAAAGTTCAAAAGGAATATGGTGTCATATTTGATTTACTCAAAAGACTCGTGATGAAGCATCAAATGAACTTGATCATTATCTTGCACACATTAAAGAAGTTATGCATTTTCTTTGGAAATGTTCGGTCGAAAATCAAGATCGATTCACACTATCATCAAGTTAAGAGAAATGTTAGGAAAGTATGAACAACTTCCGCCAAACATCATTAAGAGATTAGCCCCAGTAACACTTAGTACTCATGAACCTAGAATTTCTACTCCCAAATCACAAGTTGCTAACGTGCTTCCTTTCTTGAAACAGAATAGTTGAGCCTTTTCCAAACGCCGCACTTCACGGCCTAGGAGCACTCAATCGAAGAATAGGAAGTTGCGACCTAAGAAAAGATCAATCAAGAATGCTAAAGTAGAAGAACACCCTAGGACTATGAATAAGACTCACGTTGCCTCCACTATAGATATTGCGTTCGGCAAATGTAATAGAAATAGTGATGTAACGAATGCTAAACCGTTAAGTACTTTTGATATTCAGTCCGATGCACCTTGTGATATTTGTCGTAAAAGTATGAATTCTGATTGTCATGATAAATGTGTTGCTAAAGCTATCATCTCTCGTTTAAGGAATCCTAAGAACCGGAATACCTCTAGGCCCACTAATCTTTCTAAGTCTGTGCTTGGTAGACCGCCATCTTTAGATTCTAAGAAATGCATTGCTGTCCCTGTAGCTCCATTTTCACCTCCTAAGAATGTAGTACCACCTAGTGCATTCACTAAGACTAAAGCAAAGAGTAGTTATAGATGGCAGAAATGGATATATAACACACTAGGATTTAAGTGGATACCTAAAGCTATTGATGTGTGTATATCTACTATAACCGCTACGGAACCCTCTAACATTTCGGGTTCCAAATCTACTTCTATTCCATCTGTGTGTAATGCAGGTGATACAGATCATTCTCTGGATTGTTGATAGCGGATGTTCCCGACACATGACAGGCAATCTTAAACTGTTATCAAACTTTATTGCAAAGTTCATTGGCACTGTCAGGTTAGGGAATGATCACTTCGCAGCTATCATGGGCTACGGAGACTATGTCAATGGGAACATCGAAATTAGCGGGGTTTACTATGTGGAAGGCCTCGGTCATAATCTGTTTTCAGTAGGTCAGTTTTGTGATGGAGATTTGGAGGTTGCTTTCCGTTAGAAAACTTGTTTCATTAAGTGATCTACAAGGAAATGACCTTATGTCCGGATCGCGTAATTCTAGTCTCTACACTATCTCTATGAAAGACATGGTTGCTTCATCTCCCATATGTTTACTTTCAAAGGCAACATCAACAAAATCCTGGCTATGGCACCGTCGTCTCTCACATCTAAACTTTCAAACCATCACCAACCTTGCTCGACACAAACTAGTTGAAGGACTTCCACGGTTTCGGTATTCTAAAGATCACCTTTGCTCAGCTTGTGAACAAGGCAAAAGCACTCGTGCTCATTTTCCTTCAAAGGTGGAACACAGCTCTCGGCATGTGCTTCATCTTCTTCACATGGATTTGTGTGGCCCGACGCGCGTGCAAACGATCAATGGCAAACGCTACATCTTAGTAATTGTTGATGACTATTCACGCTGGACTTGGGTCTACTTTCTTTGAAGCAAAGATCAAGCTCCACAAATGATCATCACCTTTCTCACGAAAATACAAGTTCAGCTACGAAACACCGTTCGACTAATCCGAACAGATAAAGGCACTGAATTTGTTAATCAAACTCTTCGTGAATTCTATGAGAAAGTGGGAATTCAGCATCGGACATCTATTGCACGTACACCAGAACAAAACGGAGTTGTCGAAAGACGAAACCGAGCGTTAGTGGAAGCTGCAAGAACAATGTTAATCAATGCTAAACTCCCAGATTACTTATGGGCGTAAGTCGTATCTCTTGCATGCTATACTCAAAACCGTTCTATGATTACAAAAGCATACAACAAAACACCTTCGAGCTCGTCCATAACAGAAAACCGAATCTAAAACACTTTCATGTATTTGGATCTCTTTGCTATCCGAATAATGATCGTGATGACTTTGGAAAGCTCAAAGCCAAAGTTGACATTTGAGTCTTTATCGGATCTTGTGATAATTCCAAAGGTTTCGAATCTGGAATCGTCGTACAAAGCGGTGATGGAAGCGATTCATGCTCATTTTGATGAACTTACGGAAATGGCTTCCGAGTATAACAGCTTAGAACCCGGTCACAACCGCTTAAACTTTCCCCAAACCCCATCATCGGTGAACAAAGCCCCGACTTACTCGTCAACAAATGGAAAGGTTATTTGCTCCGCTGTTCGGTGGCGATATTGATGAGCGTGCTCGGGTGTATCCGCTGTTTGCTCAACCCGATAATACTCTAATACCGATACACTGCTACAACAACTCTTGCAGATGCACCTACACCCGTTGACTCCACCACAACAGTTGAACAAACCGCTTCCAACAATGATGATGAAAGCTGGCGATGATGTTCGAATGAAGTACCCCCACCTGCAGATTTTGATCCAAATGCGTTCTTCAACCCGTTTGCTAATGAGATCGCTACACCGGATGTCGCGGAATCTTCAACAAACCATTTGAATCCTCAGAATCCGCACAATGTATACCAACATCAACCCTCCACACATAGATGGACGAAAGACCATCCTCTGGAAAACATTATTGGCAACCCGAATCAACCGGTCGTTACGAGACAACGTCTTCACACGAGCGGTGAACATTGCATTTATGCACTCACCGTCTGCCAATCTGAACCTAAAAACATCAAAGACGCAATGACAAAAGACAGCTGGATTGAATCCATGCAAGAAGAACTCAACCAATTCAAACGTCTTGAAGTATGGGAACTGGTTGAAAGACCAACAGGGTCTACGTCATTGGTCTCAAATGGATTTGGAAAAACAAATTGGATCTTTGAAGGAAATGTTATCGAAATAAGTCACGCCGGTGGCTAAGGGTTATCGTCGGGAAGAGGGTATTGACTTTGAAGAATCTTTTGCTCCGGTTGCTCGTCTTGAGGCCGTTCGGATATTTCTAGCGTTCGCGGCTCATATGAATATGACGGTCTATCAGATGGATGTCAAAGCTGCGTTTCTCAATGGACAACTTAAAGAAACGGTTTATGTCAGCCAAACAAATGGATTCGTTGATCCCGAGTTTCGAATCACGTCTACAAACTGAACAAAGCTCAGTATGGTCTCAAACAAGCTCCTCGGGCATGGTACGATAAGCTATCATCCTTCCTCATTGCTAATAATTTCACCAAAGGTTCGGTTGACCCAACTCTTTTTATACAATATCACGGGAACATATCTTAATTGTTCAAATTTACGTGGATGACATCATTTTTGGGTCTACACATAAAAGTTTTCAATCGCTTTTGCAAAACTAATGAAGAAAAATTTTGAAATGTCCATGATGGGTGAACTTACATTCTTTCTCGGACTGCAAGTTCATCAATCACCCGTGGTATTTTCTTGAGTCAGTCCAAATATGCCCTTGAATTGTTAAACAAGTTTGGAATGAAAACACTGACACCTATGCCACACCAATGGCTCATACCAAGAAGCTAGACGCCGATTTACATGGGAAATTGGTGGACCCTACAAAATACCGTAGTATTATTGGGTCTCTCATGTATCTAACAGCTAGCAGGACTGATATTGTCTTTGCCGTATATCTTTGCTCTCGTTATCAGTCGCGACCAACTGAAACCCACCTCTCCGAGGCTAAAAGAATCCTCCGATACATAAAGGGAACCATTAACTTGGGGATCCGGTATCCGAAGGATTCTGGTTTTGAACTAATCGCTTTTTCAGACGCCGACCACGCAGGATGCTTAGACTCACGGAAAAGTACTTCGGGAGCTTTACAATTTCTTGGTGATAAACTGGTGTCATGGCAATCGAAGAAGCAGGATTGTACATCATTGTCCTCAACCGAAGCAGAATATGTAGCCATGTCCGCATGTTGTGCTCAAGTCATCTGGATGAGAACACAACTCAAAGACTATGGTTACGTATTAGATAGAATCCCGATGTCTTTGCGACAATCGGAGTGCCATTGCAATCTCGTGCAACTCGTTCAGCACTTTCGAAATCAAAGCACATCGATCTTCGATATCATTTCATCAAGGATCACGTGGAGCAGGTCTTGTTGAATTATATTTTGTGGGTACAGAATACCAATTGGCAGATCTTCTCACCAAAGCCTTGCCTCCGCTAGGTTTAATGAGTTGGTCCACCGGATTGGTATGAGGTGTTTGACTCAAGAGGAATTAGATGACCTCCTAAAAGCAGTCTTAAAACACTCAAACACCAAAATCTCTTTTGTAAATAATTTTTCAAAAACAAAATACAAAAGTATAAAATCCGATAAAACAACAAAAATATTCTTCTATCTATTTTCTTTCAACATTGCAAGTACATTTCTTCCGTCAACACTATAATCTTTCATTTTTTCGATCAAGTGTTGAGTGGGAGAAATCAAAACATTAACCTGCTTCAAAACATCTGTGTACTTGCATGTTATCATATCTCGGTTGTTTCTTTTAACAAATGGTGGTAAATTTTCCGGTACAATGACACTCCTCGGACTAAATTTATAACCTTTCATTATTTCTTAAGTCGAGGGGGAGTGTCGTCAAAGTTTCTTTCTTAAAAACTTTGTTTGGTAACCAAAATGGAAGTTAAAAGGCTTTGTTTGAAAAAAAGGAAAAGGTGGAGGGACCAAAACTGTCAAAATGTTAAAGTTATTTTTAATAACACCCCCACCTAACTTTCACTTCTCATTTATTACTCAAAACATAAAACCATCCTACGCATAAGAATTCACTCAAGTAATCCGTGTTTCAGATCATCATTTTGTAAGTGATTTCGTGTTTACAACATGTTTTTAAGCAATGGTTTTGAATTTTTCAAAAATCCAACGGTTAAAACTTTGTATAATCTCGTTTTTGTGGTCTACGCATATGTGTATGAACACATGATCAAGATTGGGTGTTTATGGTTAAAAGAATAGTGTCAAAACGTTTCTAACACATCAATGATACCGTTTTAATCATCAAAACTCGCCCGAAATCACAAATTAAATGATTTTTAAAATTAGGGTTTATGTGTCAATTTGGGTTTTTCCAAATGTGAAGTGTTTTGGTATAAAAGATTGTTGGGTTATAGTCTTAAGTGGTTGAATTAATGATTTTCATGGTTATTAACCACCCGAAACACTAATTGGTTAAACATTTTGGATTTAGGGTTTAAAGTTCATAATATTTGGTAACTTTTGATTCACAACGAGTTAAGTGTTATAACTTGGTATAAAGACTCCCTCAACACTCTTAAACTACCGAGAAAAACTTTGTGCATATTCCATGGCTTGATTTCATACGCGTAGATTTAGGGTTTAGACTACGCGTAAGGTTTTCTACGTGTAACTGTTAAAACTATGCAATTGTGTTTTGATCTGTCATAATATGAATGTTATGTGTTAAAATTGATGATATGATACTTTGTTTCAGGCTTGCTACACTTAAAATTCAGAATCAAGGTTGTTGTAACTCTACGCATAAGGATCACCTTACGCGTAGCTTGTTATGCGTAAGATTAGTCTTACGCGTAGCTTCTACGCATAAGGTTCTACATATGGGACTACGCGTATCCTGTGAAGGATATGCGTAAACAATGACCTCTACGCATAAGGTCAACTCTTACGAGTAGCCTTACGCGTAAGGTTAATATATGCCTACGCGTAACCTCTACGCATAAGGTCCAATTTTTCTTACACGTAATATTTCTTACGCGTAAGTTAGGATCCTACGCGTAAGTTTACGCCTACGCATATATCATTTCTGTCTACGCATAACTTTACCAATCCTACGCATAAGCCTGGATTATACCTTCGTTATGAATTGTTACGTGTACAAACTTGTAAATAAACTAATCATATCATCACGGATCCAATAATGTCACTAATAAACTTAAATCGTTTGATATGTTGTGAACAATAAGTGATAAAATAAACTTTAAAACTTAAAGTTAACTAACTCACAAAACATTTCACGGCGTCATTGAACTATTGAACATACAAGTGACTTAGGACTCGTAACAATCATTGATACTGTACATTCAACAACTAGACAATAAGTCCTTCCGTTGACTAACATTATGTCCTTCGATATGTTGGTGCTTTTGTCTAATGTTATTTCAGATCAAGACATGGCTGAACAAATGAATATGGATGCATCTGAAGTTCTCTCCATTGCTAATATCTATCCTTATGGCTATCCAATGAAGATAGGAAAGAATAATCTCCGTGTTGACTTTGACACCCTCACTTGCTCTGAGTCTTCGTTTTTAATTGCTATTGATATTTCGAGGACTCATCCGATCGAATATGCTCACTCACTCTGCAAGCTGTTCACGAGATCTATATCAAACAGTTCGGAACACTATGGAAAGGGTCAAAGGGCCGGTTGCGGTGACTCTGAATCACAAACAAGTCACCATTACACCGAGACTTAAGGGTTCTCCTAATTCCCTGAAGTCGAACCAACCAAACTTTATGCCACACTGTTTGAAGAGCTCACTCTCCAATTCTTAATCAATATCGGTTATGACGAGGCTACAGGAGTAATCACCAAGCATTCTCACGTAGAGCTTAAGAGTATTCCTCAACCATGGAGAACTCTCTACATGATCATCACCAAGTGGTGCTGCCCACTCTGAACCATCTCCTGATGCGGTTAATCAACCCGATAAGGGAGCTGGTGCCACCACTCTTATGCAACAACAAAAGCTTGTGGAGGATACTATCGAATATGAGTTTGAGGAACCGGAAACTGAGAAGTCCGAAAAAGATCAAGATGTTGATTATGATACGTTTCTTCTAGAGAGTCTGGCGATCAAAGGAAGAAACCTCTGAACCTCTGAAGGATCCGAGTCTCCTCATATCTCTTCATCATCAGATTCGTCTTCTCACTCCTCGCCACCACCATCAAAGAAGTCAAACAAATCATCATCCAAATCCGTGAAGAAACCATCTAAATCTTGGATTTCTCAAGCTCATGAGCGGATTACCAAAGCTGTCAAACAAGTCGAAAAGAAAAACGTGCTCAACAAAAGCTAAATTTCTTTCGATCACATACGCATATGTATGGACGAGCATGAAAAGATAAAAGGAGAAAGGAAGTTTGTTCAGTAATTCATGAAAAATCACCGTCAAGAGGAACTGAACGAAATGATCAAAGGCTACGAAAAAGTACCTTAAGATGCGTTCCTAAAGTCACAAAGGAGTTGTTCACCAAACAACTTTATCCAAATCTTATGCAGATCGCCAAGCAAACTATTCGATCAACACCCTTAACCGTCACAATCAATCCAACCGATCCGATAGTTTTCTCGGTTAATGAATTGGTGGCCAAGATTGTTACACAAATGTCGCACGATCGGGACATTTACTTCGATGAAGGAAAGTTGTTTCAAGCATTCTTTGGACTACCAACTTCAAGAAGCTTGTAGATTTGAAGTGAAAAGTCTAAACGCGTCCTAGAGCGATGAAGACAAGGATAAGGATAAAGACTCGCACCTAACGCGTCGGCCGGTGAATCTTCTTTGATGCAACCTCCTCCACAAGCGGGCTCTGTTCAACAAAATCTCCTCCTCGTTCTTCTCTTGAAAAACCTCGGGGCGATTCGAGTTACCACCCCCGACTCAGAAAACCGATGATCACTTTGAGTATACGGGTGGTGGCGATGAAGAGGTCCTTGAGCCCCGACAACAACCCACCTCACCCAAACAAGTTCGAAACCGAATCATCATCTAGGCCTTTGAAAAGAAGAAGAAGAAGACGCCTCAAACCGACGTCGTATCATGGCTAGATGACGATAAAACAGAGGAATTTGAATGGTTTTCTAATCTTGTTTACAACACTCCCTACCCGAAGAAGGTCGAATTTGGTAGACGGTTCTACATTGGAGCATGCTAATATTCTGCAAGAAAAGTTCCATGTGAAGAAAATGGACGAAATCTGGTAGCGAATCAAAAATGAAGCATTTCAACTTCTAAAAGACAACTCTGAAAGTGCCCTCGAGGTTGAATATCACCTTGAAAACATTGCTCGAGCTATGTCTAACAACATGGATTGGCTCAACCCGAAAGGAAACATTGACTTCACACAAAGGGACAACCCTCCATACTACACCGATTGGACCAAACCTCTACCAACACTTGGCCAACCGGCTGAACCAAGGATTCCTTTCAGATACTTCTTCAACAAAGACACGGATTTTCTTCTACGGTGGCGATGATTCAAGAAAATACGCTACATCGTTGACACTTCCATTCCCCCCAGCTGTCTACTCAAACTGCATAGCCATTGAGGAACGTGCCAATCACTTGTTCTCCAACACGTGGAGGCATACCGAGATGCATTGTATGGGATTCATCAGCGGCCCGAACGCCGACGAATCTACTATAGAAGCTGTCGGTTGAAGTCTCAACATGCCGTGCATAGTTCTAAAGATATCGTTGCCATCATACACGTTGAACTTTCGTCTAAGTGGGACTACACATTCCTAAAGAAGATCGTAGTCAAACGACAAGATGAATAGGACTATGCTTTCTCGAGGTGACTTTGAGAATTTGTCTCTCAATGACATCGAAGACATGTACCTTGCCAAGGTACAGGGTCGCATGAGACAATTCTCAACAGCAGTACAACGTGAATTTATCAAGTCACTTCTCATCTTCATAAGACGGATTGTCATCAAGGAACGTGTAGAAGATCTCCAGTTGGCTGTTGAATCTTATCAGACGCGTGTCAACTTCACTCCTCCAAAGCTTGATCTTTCCGATATCAACCAGCTATCTCAATATACACTCATCAGCAAACCTTTCGGCGTTGTTTACCGTAGTGAACTTCAAAGAAACTGCTTAATGGCGTGTAGCGAACTCCACAAGTTCGGGATCATACTTTGAAGCTGGTTAGGGATGGATTGGCATACAGGTTGAAGGATATACGCCAGAAAATTGGGTCTCCTAAGCGCTGGAATTCTCGGGAAAGGAGGGATGTGAGACGGATCATCACAATGATTGATGAACGGTTGTTTGAAGGGATCAGATTGACGATTGGAGAGTTATGTGGTGGTCGACCAGGAGAAACATAACCGATTTCAACGCCCTATGCACACTGGAACATCACTGCACTTCCTGGTACCCCTTGAATTGTTTTCTTCATATCATTTTGGATGTTTGATTGAATATGTCTATGGCTTGTGCACACATTACGATGTACAACCCGTACTTGTAAATAAAGGACCCGTAGTGCGCCTCTGCCACAATCCTTATAAAAGGAGCGAAAGCTTCTTACTTTTGAGTAAAACCTATCAAACCTTTCACTTTTCAAGGTTTTGCTCAAAAGAACAAGTACTTTCCCTTATGATTTTCAAAACCTCAACCGCTTATATCACTCGTTGAGGGGGAGTACTTGAATCAAAACTTTGTTCAAAATTGTTCTTAGTGGTCATTCTTCCCGCAACACTCGAAATGGTCATATTTATTCTCAAACGTTTCAAAAATAACACTTTAATATGCCATTTTTGAAGGGGAGAAAATATGTGATAAGAAATATGTTGTGTAAAATGCAAATGAATTTGTGTGATTCGGACTTAACCAACGAATTGACGATGCTTAACTGTTAGTAACTCGAAAAGACTTGTCCCGACGGGTAATAATTTCAAGCTAGTTCGCTAGTGATGTAAACGTGTCTCGCAAAGGACTTGTCCGAGTAGAATGTACCATTCGAGAAACTCTTGATAAACATGAACTCCGACGGGTTTGACGACCTTTCGAGGATTGTCTACACCTTCAAGGTAGTTATTAGAGCTAGTTGTCACCTAAAAGCTGACAATGCAACTCTTTAACTATGCCACGTAACCGTGTCTCATGGGGATTGTCTATCTTGAGTGAATCAATTCAAAATGTGCGCGCTCTTTCCTCACTGTGCATTTTAACCGCTAAAACACTTAAGCACATGTGGAGGGGGAGTATTTATGCAAAATCTTATCTCAACAAAGGGTACTAAAATGTTTTTCATTCATAAACACTGTGAGAGATTTTTCACATCAGTGGTTTTATGGCAACATAGGTTAGTCATGGAGTTATAAGGTGACTAAGGTTAGGAATAACCGTAATATGATCCGCCAGAGTCGAGGATCTACCCAGGACACCACAAATAGTTAGTATTTAGAAGTCCTTAGGTATGATTGTAAAAAGGAGAAAATGAGAATCGGAGAAAGAAGGAGTTGAAGAATTAAAAAGAAATGCAAAGAAAAGGGTGAAAAGAAATAGGCCTCCCGATTATTCAACTTAGGCGCATAATCGGGTTCAATTCATATGCTACTTGGTTGTCACTTAGTGACCGGTATTGAAGATTAAAAGTCGTCATGGACCCGATGGCGCATGCACTAAACCTTCTTATCCACTCAAGTTTCTCTTAACGAAGCTTGTTTCATTCTCACAGGGAACCCTACGTAAACTATCGGCTTTCTCTTAGAGATTTTTGGTATTGAAGAAGGAGACCCTCTCCCTAGTCTCCGCCGGGGAAAACCAAAACGCACTATTGAGTCTAGAGCCACGAGATTCATCAAAAGATCTCTTAGGTACACTTGACATTTAATCACTTGATGATCAATAATAAGGTTATCAGTGGTTCATATCGAGTCCTTCACAGATCTTAGCAATCTGCCGAGAACATTTATGAGAGGTTCACATTTGTGATCCTCAGTGATTGAATGGAAACTCCTGCCGGGGTCAACATCAAAACCCGACAAGTAGGTCGCTTCGGCAACTCCCCGTGGATTGCGCTTAGTGGTCTCAAGCGGTCTGATCGTGAGGTGATGCTTGGTGTACCTCGGCGACTCATCGAATCGTAGGTGTACTTCGGTACATCGTGTTATCTCACTTGTGGGACTCCGATTCAGGAACGGCCTTTGTAAGAATTAGAGTTGTGTTTTCACACTATTTTGTTAACACTCTCGAAGTTCAAACTTGTAAGTGCCCGAATCCGCTTATTACTAACCGTTTAAATGTTTTCTTCTTATGGAAGCTCTCGAGCGGAATGATCGTGCAGATTCTTCTCATGCTCACGCCAACATCATCACTAATGGAAGTTCTATCCTAAAGCAACACAACAGTCAGAATGATTCTTCGTCAATACAGAGAATCTACAAAGTTAAAGAGATTTAAAGAACTCCATCAAGATCTTGAATTCCAACGCGTCAAAGAGCGTGTGAGCATGTTGAAGAACGACGTGGAGACACCGTAGCAGCGAAGGCACTGGCGGACTTGATGCGACAACAACAACATACTATCACTTTCATCACAAAGAACAATGATCAAAGAACAAAGTTAATGATGACGTCAAAGCATAACCTTTCAAAGTAAACTATCTCTACACCGGGAGATTGTTTAAATCAAGGCAATTCTTCTCACAAGAAAGAAGAATGTCGAAGACGCGTCAAAGCTACTATTACATCAACGCCTTCACCGTTTTCATCACCAACACTTGAGTGTTTGTTACTCATATGTAATAACACTTGAGGGGAGATTGTTGGAATCACTCCTAAACCTTATTCAAGTGTTAGTTACTCATATGTAATAGTTAGCTTATTATGGCCTTTATGTTTGTTATTAGCCTTAGGCTTATGTAGAAGGCCCATAAGCCTAGGCCTAGCCCAATAAGGAAAGGAAGGGAACTAGGAGTGTTGCCCTAGCTTCCCTCCTATAAATACCCCTTGTAAACCTTCATTTGAAGGTTGGTTGTTCAAGTTATTCTCTTTCACTCACCTCTACGCATAACCGTTTCATACTATCGTGTGTGTGTGTTTGGAATCTTGTTAAATCGCCTCTCTATCTTTCTATTAAGCTTGTGTGGTAAAACTAGTGACCTAACACGAACCTTTCCACTCGAACCTTGAACTTAGGCAAATGATGACTTCCCAATCACAAATAAAGACTACAGGGTAGGCTAAGGTGTTTAGGTGTATCGAAACAATATATCGGGTTAACAAAATGAAAGGAATGGCTCAGATGGGTGTATCTAGGGGTAACTTGCACTAAAGGTGAATGCAACAAAAGGGTTTCACATGGGGGTCGAGAAGTCGAGGTGACTAATCGATAGACACACAATGGTAGGCTATTTGGGTGATAATCCTATAATATTGCCTTCTAAAACTGAAAAGCCCAAATACATCGAGCTAACTCAACATACCTTGTCTATGGTCTCGAAATGATGCAAAGGCTAAGTTCTAAAGTTTACAAGCTACCGGCATACTCATAATTTGGTGGATTTGGGGTAAAATATTGGAAACGGATAAGGCTAATCTCACCATAATATATCAAGGGTTCTATGTGCTCAGCTAAGGTCTAATCTAGTTAGGTTAAGAAAAACATGTCAAAATTTTAAAAATGGCACAATTTTTCAAAATAAACTAGAAAACGAGGGCAAAATAATGTTCAAGAGATAATTCTACTCCCATCCCCCCATTTGAATTGTACAAAGTCCCTTTTGTACTAAGCATTAAATAAAGGTGAAGAGAAAAGTAGAATTAGAGCGAGAACTTCCCTGAAATTTGCTCCATAAAGAAAGAAGGCCCACGAAAAAGAGACGTGCCTTCATATAAGCATCATGAACAAAATTCAATCCCTGAAATCACACTACCGACAAGCATAATTCTAAAAATAAAAAAAAATGAAAAATGAAAAACAAACCTAACTCACTTTCGTAGGAATCACGGTTGCATTTAGCATATGCAACAAGCCTTTTAAACCACTTGGTGTCCCAAGTGGACGAGTGAAGTCTCGTGAGGGTTTACAGGGAACACACCCACAAAGTTCATTTAAAATACTAATACAAGGTTATTGTGTTTTAAAATAAAAGAATTAAAGCAGAGGAAGGTTACGTCGTAACACTTTTGAGGGAGTTACGCCATAACTGGCAAAACCTGATATAAGCTGCAAAGCGAGTGGTTACGGCGTAACCACGGAGATGGTATTACGCCGTAATTATTAATGCGTCAAGAATTCTGCTGCTAAAAAGTTGGTTACGGCGTAATCACATAGATGAGTTACGTCGTAACTCGGGTCGACAAGAAACTCGCAGCAGTAATTACTTCCTCGTTTCCTGCAAAATGGTTAGAAAACACAAAACCCTACAGAAATGGAAATAAAACAAAAGAAAGGGATAATTCGGGTTATCTCCCGAAAGAGCACTTTTCTTTATTTACGAGTCTTTAAGTTAGACTCAGAGCCGCGGGGCTTCTATGGGGGCCTTTGGACTTCCCTGACCTCTTTAATGTCTTTCATCAAGTTATGCCTCATCCAGGCGACATTCGTGGCAGTTCGGAGGTATTCATTAGTTTCGATTTTCCGGATTTTGCAAATTTTTTCCTCCGGTCCCAAGTGGTAGCGAGTGAATTCGTATTTTTCGACAATAATTGGTGGTGGTCTCTTGTAGGGAATCCCAAGGAGTTTGCACCTCCTTTCCTCATAAACTTCGTCGTCGGGATCAGTAAACTCCTCATTCCTTTGCAACTCAAGGTAATCTAGGATCCCTTCAATGTCATCGTCATCAGAAGCTGTACCTTTAAACCATTCCTCATCGAGCAGATTCTCCACTAGTACACGCTTGCATTCTTCTTTTTCATCTCTAACCAACTCCTTGTCATCCTAAATTGTTATTTCACTTGTGTTGTTGAGACTTTCGTTGTTTGAATTTTCTCGACCCATGTACTCCTTCCAAATCTTCTCTTTGGTTAACGTGTCAACATATCCATACTTAATCTTCACCCAACTATCGAATCCCAGGTTGTCCAGCCAAGGAAAACTCGTTCTCTCCTCATCTTTGGTTGAGGACCAAAAGAATTCGTCTTTTCCTATTCTCCTTGAGCTGGTTGCATGACGCCTAGAAAGTTTCCCAAGGAGATTTTATTCTTTCGCACCAGTGACTGCGTATTTCTTTGTTGTCAGTTTCACTTAAATGCTCATTCATGCAGTAGATGTCTTTATTAGCCACTTCCTTTTTCTGATTGTGCTCCTCGTAATCAACTTTTAGCTTCTTAAGAAGATTCGGGTTAATCTTGGCATCCCCGAACTGTATTGCGTACCAGTCATCAAATGCCAAGTCACCGAACTTTATACAATGTATTTCACGCTCGTGAGGGCATGTCCACTCTTCCTCTCTTTCACTACCCCCTCGTTGCAATACTCGCGAAAGGGTTTACATGTAGGCCATGCTCGTGTGGACTCCTCGTCGCATTATGATGATCGGAGTACACCAGTGAGTGATAAGCGGCTCTTCTTCATCTTCTAGGGAGAGTTTCTCGAGTCTTTCATCATCAGTATATGCAGGCCACATAAATTTGTTATGGTTGATCCTATCCTTATTGCTTCCTCCATCGCAAACCTCATTTCTTGGGTCACACGAGGCCCAAAGATCATACCAATCTCCCTTAGCAACTGGTATCATTTTGCACCAGTGATATTTCCTCTTAGATCTAGGCAGAGGGCACAAGTTAATGTCGTGGGACCAGTCGTTAATCTCAGATGTTCCTGATTCGTCCACTTCGAGGATTTTTTCTGCCCACGTATCCCGATTTGCGAATCGAGATTCTTGGTTACGGCGTAATTCGTTAGAGTCGTTTTCCTCAGTATTCTTCATAACCCCGTTATCGCTGTCAGAGACATAGTTACGCCGTAACTCATAAGGCAGGTTATGGCGTAACTCAGATCTGTCGACGAGATCAACCCTTGAATCCGTATCATTGGTCTGAACCTTCGAGTTATCATCAGCAAAAATCACTTTACATTCCATAGCAGGTTTTGATCCTTCAGGTTTATTGTTATTCATCCTCACTTTTTCACTGAGCTTTTCCACCATAGATTCTAGGTTTTTAAGGGTTGTGTCGTGCTTGGAAAGGTTTCTGTCAGTGTTTTCCTGGAATTCTTTTAACCACTCATCTTGCTCCTTTTGTCTTTGGGCTGAACTCTCCAGGAACTTGTTAATAGTTTCTTCAAGACTGGGCTTTCTTTCTCCATAAGGCCCACGGTTGTAATTTCCATGATACTCCTTACTATTTCGATTATCTCCGTAAAACGGTCGTTTTTCTCCATACTTGGCTTCCTCAATTATATTTTCTTTGTCGACATGAGGACAATTCTTCGTGAGGTGTCCTCCTCTACAGTTTTCACAACCCACTTGGATGGCATGAACGGTTTCTCTAACCTTCAGCATATCTCGACTAAGATTTTCAATTTTACTAGCGATTCTTTGCAATTCCGTCAAAACTTCCCTTGGTTTTTTACTTCCTCCGTCGTGCCATTTTGAGAGTGATCACCATTTTTGAATGGCTTCAATTGCAAGAGTAGGAGTCATGTTCGGGATAGGTCCTTGATAGTCCAGCATTTGTCTTGTAGTTACGTAATTCCTTTGTAGAAAATGTTGACCTTCTGCTGGTTGTTCAGATCATGTGAAGGACACTTGTAAAGGAGATCGTTGTATCTATCGCAGGCTTGATACAACGTTTCATCGTCTTCTTTCTTGAAATTATGGATCTCCGAAAGCTGGTTAGAAATCTTCGATGGCGGACAATATCTCTGAATAAAGTGCTTCTTAAGTAGAGCCCAAGTATTAATTGCCCCGGCGGGCAATCTTTCGATCCATCTTCTGGCAGCTCCAGTAAGAGTCATTGGGAATACCCTTAGCATAACAGCATCATGAGACACGCCCGGAATGTTGAAAAGGCTTGCGATGTATAGGACATTTTCAACGTGCTCATATGCATCTTCGTCCCTGTTTCCTGAAAAAGGGTTAGCACGAAGCTCCCTCATAAATTGGTCTTTGATTCGAAAAGGACATCCGCTCCAATTGCCGGTCTTACGAGACCCGACCCTTGTTCCGCTCTTGTCAACGCCAAATATTCCTCAAGAGTGAGGTCATCGATGTTAACAACTTCCATGGTACCTGAAAACTCGAATAATGATCGTGAGAATAGTAGAAAAGTTTAAAACGTGATGAAAGACTTAATATTAATCCTAATATAACTCCCCAAGACATGGCCAAAAACTTGATGCAGTTTTTCTTGACCGGTTTTAATATTTATAAAGTCTCGTTATACCTATGGTCTACCCTAGTGCACTAACGGGCAGTGTACCCGGTCGAGTGTAGTGTAGTAATCGGTAAAGCCGAGGTCATCCCAATAGCTATGTGTTTTGGATTATTACTAAGTCTAGGTGTCACAGATTTATAATTGTTTCGATAAGGAATTAATTAATTAAACTACTAAGGCAGATAAAAGCAAATAAAAGGTAAATAAAAGGTAAAGGGTAAATCAATAGAGGAGAGTGGTGCTAACCTAGTTAATCCTCCTAGCTAGTTATGCCTACGTCTACTTACTTCCAATTCCTTTAGGTGGGGTCAAATTCGAGAGGACAACATTTGGTCAATTCGCCCTAACTTATCAAAAAATATGCCACCACAGGAGAAGTCAGGTGTCCCCTCATAAGTCATGTTGTTCCTGGTCCCCTAAGCCAAGTCATTAAGTACCGCTACATGCTAGATTTATAATAGTGAGTGCCCGGGCTTTAGCAACTTAAACACTCACCCCCTAATTCTTAAGTTCATCCAAACGTTAGGTGATCAGTTGGTCAAATCGCACAAGTAGAAAGGGTCGTCAGTTGGTCATATCTTAACATTCCCGTCTCAGTTCGCTCACCTAGGGTCAGTTGGTCATATCTCCTAGGCAATTGGCCTCTACCGCCATTCAAAACTACCGAACCAAGGGTGGCTACCAATAAACTATGCATGCATACACTTAGAAATAATTGTGCGGAAGTAATGTAAACGCAAACAAAACAATTAAGGAATCATAACTAGGCCATCACCAAGAGGTGCTTAGCCGTTCATATTAATCATACAAATCAATTCAATATTCAAAGGTACGAAATACATGAATTGAAAGTAAAGAAAATATAAAATGCTAATGCTTATCGTAGGGGAGTGATTTCTCCATTGGAGACAGCTCCGTATGCTCCTCTAGACCTGCCTTGAGCTTTTTCCCATGCTCTCTGGTTGTTGTGTGTCGAATGGGATGATTAGAAATGCTGGAATTCGTGGGGTATTTATAGGCTAGATCTGGGTTACGGCGTAACCATAACAAGAGTTACGCCGTAACCTTCAATTTCTTCGTATTTTGCACTAGATCTGCTAGTTACGGCGTAACCTTATTAGTAGTTACGCCATAGTCTTCAATAAACTTGGTTACACCGTAGTTGATGAAATAGTTACGGCATAGTTATCAGCGGCGTGAAACCTCATTTGACCTAATATAGTTACGTCGTAGCCTTTGGGGAGAGTTACGCTGTAACCTTTTGATGAGTTGGTTTTCTGAGTTACGGCGTAATGTGAGAGACGAGTTACGCCGTAACTTCTTCAAAATCAGCATACTATGATAAATCTTTAGATATTTCTCCAATTCCGCGTCTCTTTAGCTCCAATGCTCGTAATTTACCTGAAAATGGAAAACAATGAAAAACAAGCGTAAATCCATATAAATAATATAAATTACAAGCATTATTGGGGGAAATTTACACTTAATATTCAGGACTATTTGATGTTATCACGCCGTCAGGTTATCTTGACAGAAACTGGTCTGCGATTTTCTAGAAAAAATTCTGGAAAATTTATATCTTTAGAATCTGGAAAAATTTCCTGCAAAAGATCCATTATGACTCGATAGAAGAATTTGACTCAAACAAACACACATGTATATATTTTTAATAATCATAATTCTCATGTTCATGTTCTTTTTGAAAACATGTGTAATCCTCCATACACTTATCCTTTTTGTAAAATACCTTTATATCTAATTAAGACGAGGTTAAAGACAAAATAAAGCATTTTTACAAATTCAAACATGAGAATAAACAATCAATAAAAGATATACGCCACATAAACAAGCAAACAATTAAGCATGGGTTGCCTCCTACGAAGCGCTTTTTTATTTGTGAGTCTTTTAGCTAGACTCGAAGTCGTGCCCCTACGTGACTTCATTACCGTCACCTTTTTTCAAAACAATGTCCTCATCGTTGACCATTTCATTATTGTCTAATTGATAATGTTTCACACGTTGTCCATTCACGGTAAATTCTCTTCCATCATGGTCTAGTAGTACCACAGCCCCTTGTCCATTTTCCTCTTCACCGAAAAGGGCACATACCATCTTGATTTGAGTTTTCCCAGAATTAATCTCAATCTTGAATTATACAAGAGCACCTTATCTCCTTCTACAAACTCTTTAGGATTCTTTATTCGTTGATCATGCCATTTTTTCGCCCTTTCTTTATATGTGATCGATGATTCATAAGCTGCAAGTCTCAGTTCAATCCAATTCTTGAAGCTGTAGGAATCTATTTGACCCTGCCGCAGAATAGTCCATATTACAGGCCTTAAGTGCCCAGTATGCCTTTTGCTCAAGTTCAATAGGGAGGTGGCATGCTTTCACGTATACCAAGCGAAAAGGGGTTGTTCCGAAGGGTGTTTTATAAGCCGTTCTGAATGCCCAGAGAGCCTCATCCAGTTTGAATGCCCAATCTTTTCTATTCTGGTGTACCATTTTTTCGAGTATCCTCTTTAATGCTCTATTTGTGTTCTCAACTTGCCTATTGGTTTGGGGAGGATATGCCATAGAGAATCTATGCGGAACACCATACTTCTTCATCACCTTCTCCATTTGAGCATTGCAAAAGTGGGTCCCTCTATCACTGATCAATGCCTTGGGAATCCCGAATCGTGCTAAGAGCTTCTTAAGAAAATGAATTACTACCCTTGCATCGTTAGTCCTAAGGGCTTGTGCCTCCACCCACTTGGACACATAATCGATAGCAACTAGAATGTATTCATTTCCTCCAGATTATGGTAAAGGTCCCATGAAATCTATACCCTAAACATCGAATATTTCGCAGACTTGGATATAGTTTTGAGGTGATTCATCCCTCCGCGAGATGTTTCCCGATCGTTGGCATGCATCGCACATTTGAACTAATCTCTTAACGTCGCAGAAAATAGTAGGCCAGTAGAATCCGACATCGAAAACTTTTCGTGCCGTGACATTTACACCGTGATGCCCCCCAGATGGTCCCGCATGACACTCTCTCATAATCCGATCAATCTCCCTTCCAGCAACACAACGTCGAATGATTTTATCGGGGCATATGCGGAATAGGAAGGGCTCATCCCAAAAATAGTATTTTAGCGTGGTGAAGAATTTCTTTTTATCTTGCCTAGTCATGTAACTTGGCAAGACCCTACTGGATAGATAGTTAGCATAATCCGCATACCATGGCTCAATATCCTTAATGGCCATTAGTCGTTCCTCAGTAAAAGAGTCACGAATTTCGGTATGGTCTAATTTCTCTAGGTCTAGGTTCTCTAACCGTGATAGATGATCAGCAACAAGATTTTCAGCTCCATTTTTATCTTGAATTTCAATGTCGAATTCTTGAAGTAATATAATCCACCTAATAAGTCAGGGTTTTGCATCTTGCTTGGAAAACAAGTATCGTAAGGCGGAATGATCTGTGAAGACGAAAGTTTTGGAAAGGACGAGATATTGCTTGAACTTATCGAAGGCAAAAACCACAGCTAAAAGCTCTTTCTCGGTGGTTGTATAATTCTCTTGCGCTACATTCATGGTTTTGCTAGCATAGTAAATTGGTTGAAAATGCTTCTCCTTTCTTTGGAGTAGCACGGCGCCTACAACATAATCACTAACATCGCACATGATCTCGAATGGTTGGGACCAATCAGGGGTAACCATTATCGGGGCCCGGGTAAGATCTTTCTTCAGGCGATTGAATGCTTCCTTACATTCTTTCGAAAAGTCAAAGGGGGCGTCCTTGACTAGGAGCTGTGTCATTGGCCTGGAAATTTTAGAGAAGTCCTTAATAAACCTTCTATAAAAGCCCGCATGACCAAGAAAGCTTCGAATGGCCTTAACGGTAGTAGGATAGGGTAGTTTAGATATCGCTTCGATTTTTGTCCTATCGACCTCGATTCCATTTCCGGAGACTTTATGTCCCAAGACAATTCCTTCTCTTACCATGAAATAGCATTTTTCCCAATTCAAGACTAAATTGGTTTCTTCACACCGTTTCAACATCTTCGTAAGGTTGGATAGACACAAGTCGAAGGAATTTCCAAATACCGAGAAATCATCCATGAAGACTTCCATGATGTCTTCAATTAATTCATGGAATATGACCATCATACATCGTTGAAAGGTAGCGGGGGCGTTGCATAACCCGAAGGGCATTCGCTTGTAAGCAAAAGTCCCGTAAGGGCATGTAAACGTAGTTTTTTCTTGATCTTCAGGAGCGATAGGGATTTGGAAGTATCCTGAGAAACCATCAAGAAAACAGTAGTACTCATGCCCGGCTAACCTCTCGAGCATTTGGTCGATGAATGGCAAAGGAAAATGATCTTTCCGTGTGGCATCATTTAACTTCCTGTAGTCAATACAAACACGCCATCCAGTAACCGTTCTCTGCGGTACTAAATCACCCTTTTCATTTTTCACAACCGTCATTCCTCCCTTTTTTGGAACCACTTGGATTGGGCTGACCCAAGGGCTATCCGAAACGGGGTAGATTAGGCCGGCATCGAGAAGCTTGACGACCTCCATTTTTCCTACCTCCTTGATATTAGGGTTAACTCTCCTCTGAGGTTGAACGATTGGTTTGTAATCTTCTTCCATAAGAATTTATGAGTGCAGAAAGTATAATCAATCCCTTTAATGTCAGCAACACTCCAGGAAATCACTCCTTTGTATTCTCTTAGAACTTCTAAGAGCTTAACTTTCTGTTCAGTGGTCAACGAGGAGTTTATGATGACAGGGAGTTGATCCTTTCCTTGAAGGAAGGCATATTCTAAATGGTTCGGGAGATCTTTCAATTCTAAGTTAGGAGGTTCTTTGATTGATGGTTTTAGCTTGTTTTCCGGCTTTTAAAGTTCAAGAGGCTCAATTTCTTCCCTACGCGGGTAAAAGGAATAGCTCCAACCATCTCAGTCTCTTCATCTTTATCTATCATGTTGTTGTCATTATTCATGAATTCGTTTAATATATACTCGTCAATACAGCCATCTATATCATCAACAAATTCATCAACTTCTTCAACAAAATAAATAAGATGATCGTAAGAGGAGGAATGACTCATAGAATCCTTGATATTGAAAGTTAAGCTCTCAGAACTCACTCGTAAAGTGAGTTTACCATCATGAACATCGATGATGGCGCGAGCTGTAGCCAAGAATGGTCTTCCAAGGATTATCGGAACTGAGTTATCTTCCTCAATTTCTAAAATTACGAAGTCAACCGGAAACTTGAACTCCCCTACTCTCACCAGAACATTTTCACAAACTCCAATGGGATATTTGATTGATCGATCAGCCAACTGAATACTCATTCTGGTTGGTTTCAGCCCTGAATATCCGAGTTTGAGGAATAAGGAATGAGGCATTAAGTTAATGCTTGCCCCGAGATCCGCCAAGGCGTTTTTCATAGAGAGTGCCCCTATAGAGCAAGGGATGGTGAAGCTGCCCGGATCTTCTTTCTTCTTAGGCAAGCTTTTCTGGATGACAACCGAGCACTCTTCTCCTAATGATATCAACCCTTTAAGTTTCTTCCGATTCGATAGTAACCTCTTGAAGTATTTGCTACGTTTAGGGATATGATAAAATACATCGAGAAGTGGTATGTTGACGGAAGTCCGTTTTAAGTATGACAATATTCTCTCATTGTCTTCTTCAGCCTTTTGATTCTTTAAACGCGAGGGATAAGGAATCCGTGTGAGAGTCGGACGCTGGGCAGGAGTTGATGCTTGTGGAGGGGTGTCGTGAGGAGTCGAAGGGGGCTCAGGGTTTGCTCCATCGCCTAATTCAGGCTCCCTGACGGTGGGATTTTGGTCAGGGTATGGGGATTCCTTGGTAGTAATTCCTGATCGAGTAGTAATGCCACAAGTTGGATCGTGCTGGGTTGGACCAGGATCGCTTATTCTTTTGTGGAGTTCGGCGAACTGGCTCTCTAATTCAGCTTGTTGCTCTTGAATGAATCCTTCGAGACCCTTTAAAAGCATTACCCCTTTCATGGTAAATTGCCCGAGTTCTTTTTCAAAGGCATCACGGATGGTGTATTCAGAACCCTCCTTTCCCTCAGTCTTCCATTTTAGATTACCCCAAGGAGTGCATTCATCGTTTTGATAGAATGTGAGAAGGGAAGGGTCATCACAAATGTTATGACTGGAAAGGAAAGCGCGCTCTTGGCGTGTGTTATCATCACACTCATCGCTCTCGTGTGACCCTCCACAAATGTCGCAAATAAGGTATGGGTTAAACAACCTCTTAGATTCTCCATCTGTTTGATGGAAATGAAGAATTTTTCTCCTGATGGATGCAGTTCTCCCAGGGGAAAGAACTTTTTGGTGAATTTGGTTGTGAGTTGTTCCCAAGTGAAGATGGACCTTGGAGGAAGCTTATCGAGCCACTCCTTGGCTTGTCCTTGGAGAGAAAATGGGAAAAACCGGAGTCTGGATGTCTCCTTGGATGCTCCGTCAGCATAGATAGTATCCACAATTTTTAAAAATTGTTTGATGTGATGAACGGGGTTTTCGCTGTGGGATCCGTGAAATTGACATGCATTCTGGATAAGCCAAATATCAGTGGCATGCAACACCTCATTGACCTATTCAGAAGGGTAGACAATGGCGCTGGTAAATCCAGATGCGGAGGGAGAAGAGTACTCCCTAAGGGCTTTTGCTTCTGGTTTATTGATGGGTCCATTGACCGGAGTAGCGGGGATTTCCTCGCTATGTTGGCTCAGATTTTCAATGTTGATGGCTTTAGGTGACTTAGGGGAATGAGTGGACTCTTCATCAGTTGCGGCTTCATCAAAATTGATGGTGGTGCCTTGAGGTTCCGACTCATGGAGAGCTCTTCTTCGCCTATTTAGCTCTCTTTCGGGTTTAGCAAAAGGTTCAAGAAGGGTTTTGATGGAACTACGGGTCCTAAGTTATCTAAGGGGATTGGTGGGGGGAAATGGCAGGTTCGGTGGTTGATTATCACCTTTCATGATGACAAGTGATCGGGATTACGAACAAAGGTCACAAAGAAGGGGGATAGACTACGAGGAAGCTAAAAATTGAGAAAAAAGCTTACTTGATAGGAATCAAGCAAGGAAACCTAAACGAGGTGGAAATCTAACTAGCTATTCTATTCCCCGGCAGCGGCGCCAAAAACTTGATACGCGTACAACGCGCGTTTGGGTTCAAAGGAACTTCCTTTTCGTCGAGCAAGTTTTTCAACACCCTAGGCAGTGAACCTAATCGTTGTAGTGTAATATTAGGGTAAGCCTCGGGAATTGATATCGTTCTCTAGGGGAATAAGAATGCTAGTGAGAAGTTACTACGCTAACGTTGGGGTTGAGGAAGATTATTTTTTTATCTTTTTATATTTTTTAGAAAATTGAAATTACGAATCTCAGGGTATTGGATTTTGGGGGTGGTATTTCTACCGATTACTCTACTTATCTAATTAACTAAGCTAAGGTGAGGGTAGGCTATGTCTATTGTTGTGTGCTTTTATGATGATTTAAAGATGTGTTTACCTAGATGCTATTACTCCCTAGTTATCTCCTATTGATGGTTGAATTGTCACGTCCTTATTCTTAACGCGTTGTGTCTTCTAAAGTCGTAGGGTATGCGTTTTTCCCTAACTCTTTGAGACTACCTTAAGGTTATTGCCTACGAAATCTCTAGGATTCATAAACTAACTCTAAGGTTACCTTTGGATGTTTAGCCTACAATAACTCTAGGTGATTATAAACTAATGTTCACAAAGATTACTCAAGCATTTCAAACACAACGAATGACCTATCGCAATACTAGGTCAATCACAATTAAGATAAGAGACAACCAATCAATATTCAATACCTAGGTTTCATAGATCTAAGCAAACACACAAGTAAATTAGCCGGACATGGAAAACATGCAAGCATACACACAAACAATTGAAGACATAATTGAATTAATGAAGTAAATCACTTATCTTGTTGTAAAATAGGGTATGGAACCCTAAGATACTGCCCAAGAAAGCCAAAGTTCGGTTTAGGTTTTACTCCACAAAAATACCTCTCCAAAAGTCTGAAAATTCGAATTCTATATATAGAGTTACAATATGCGACGACGTCACTCTTTATTTGTGACGCTATCGTATCGCCGCCATTAGGTTTTCGTCTTAGCCATGTCAACTTTGTGACTGCGTCACCTTATGGTTGTGACGCCGTCGGCTTCATCTTCTGACGCCGTCGGGATCCAAATCTAGGCCGCCTGAGTTGTGACGCCCTACTCTTTTAAACCTGATGCCGTCAAGTGCAAAATAGCAATTTGGCTTCTGAGTCGTCTCAAAACGTGTTGCGACGACGTCGCCATTTGGCTGGGATGCCGTCACCTTCAGTTCCAGCAGCTTGAGTGTCTTGATTCTTGACTTTGGTTATTTTCTTCATATATTCGCGCCTTTTCGTCCAAATAATTGTCATTCCAGCAATTTGCCTTCAAGAGACCTACAAAGTGAAAAGGAACAAAATTAAGCAGTAACGGATATAAAAGTGGTCGATTAAGGGCTTAAATGACCCCTCAAAAGTGTACCTTTTAAATCCTTATCATGTATATTCTTGTACAAAACATGGATTCAATTGGAAAATTGTATAACTAGTTATTGAAATTAGGTACTACATTGTCACATTGCATAAACTAATCATGTTTCCCACTACTTAAAAGATAATTACTATAAGCCCTTATTCTAATTAAACAAAAACCCCATGTCAAAATTTTGAAAAGCTTCTCACTTGTAGGAAAACAATTTTTCATTGTTAATACAAATAGAAACGTAAATTTTTCATCATTTGCATAATGTCTCTTGAATACTAAAGGTAATGCATAACTAATATGCATTCCCGGGTATATTCAAATGAAGCCACATTGAATTAGGAGCGTTTGGGTTATCTCCCGCTTTTTGCCAAACACCCCCATTGAAAACCATTTTATGCATGAAATGAGTCGAGATAACCGCAACTCCAAATTGTTTTCATATAGGCACACACTAGAACAAAAACGTTAAGCTTGTTTTCATTTTTACTAAAACATATAAATTCTTGCTCATAGGAACAACCATGGTAGCCGCAAAATTCTATGATCACAAGGACACTCTTAACTACATCCCTCAACATCACAAAACCAACGGTCTCACTAAAGACCAAGTTGAAATCTTTAAGATTCTAGAGCAAAGGTACTTCCATGAGGGTAGGACCATTCATCCTTCTTTTGTTGACGGAACTAATCACCGTCAAGAGCTAGCCACTATCAACTTCGATTGTCTCCTTGACATCGATGAACCAATATGTCCTAGGTTTGTCCTAGAATTCTATGCTAGTGTTGTCTCTTTCACAAATGAGAATAATCTAATGGCTCTTAGGTTTAGGATCAATCAAAATGACTACACCATCTCCCTAAACCAATTTGATCAAGTGCTAGGAATTCCTAACCATGGTACATGTGTTTACTCGGACAAGTGGTCACTCACTATTCTTGATGCAATCAATGACCGCTCTCTTCCCTACCAAACTCCTTTGGTGGATAAGGACATCATTCGTGAGCACCTTTTTAACGAAAGGGCAGCTCCAACCCGTGTCACTCAAAAGGGAAAGGAAGTAAACCGAGATCCATATGGTATGGAAATCAATGAGCTCAAGCCCAAATTCAAAAAGTGGGAGAAACTCCTTAGAGCCAATGTCATTAGCACCATAGGAAATAGAGACCACATCAATGCTTGCCTTTATCACATGCTCTACAACTTGTCCACTCGTCAACCATTCAAATTAGCCTACTACATTGCGAGGAGAATGGTAGATATCCCTACTCAAGGCTCCGTTGCTCTTCCATACGGGATGCTACTCACCCGTCTCTATAGAGCATTTGCACCCATTCCACCAAGTCCAAAAGGGTTGATGCTAGATTACTCTCTCATCCCTCATATATTTGTGCCCTTAAGTGACGAGCGAGTGGCTAATTGAGCGAATAGCTCGGAAGATGGATTCATCATCATCACCTACATCTCCAAACCCATTTTTGGAGGACTTGGAGGACTTACCTCCTAGGCCCAATAATCCAACACCACTACCATCCTTTGGTACAATTGAGCGAATAGCTCATGAGTCTCCACGTCCATCCTTTGACCCAAATGCCCCGTTAGGGCCTCAACCTCTTCTTTTCCATCATATTCACAAGGAAATTCATGGCCCTTTGTATGGTGATCATCCACTACCTCCAGCATCCATGCCTCCTCATATAGAGGACATTGATGAATCCATGTGGTATGATCACCCAACTAAAGAGGAGATAGAAGCCGAGCTACACCATCTCCACAAATTCTCCAATATGGTGGACTCTCACCTTAGTGAAACCATGCAAATGCAAAATGCTTTGCTAGCCTCCCTAATCACCACTCCAACCACCAACACCAAAAACTCTACCATTCCACCACCACAAAATCATGAACCATATCACCCTCCTAGACACTGTTGCTCAAATTGTGAGCGGACCGCCCACATTAGCGAACGGACCCAGGTGATGGTCCATGAGCTTCAAGATGAAATGAGGTTCATCCTCAACCACATCATAGAGCGAATCAACGCTCTTGCTCATCCACCACCTCAATAGGAGGTTCAAGTCTATCTTTTAAGTATTTTTATTTTTCTAGGATTTTTTTTGTATTTTTTTTCTAGGACTATATTTCTTTTATATTTCTAGGATTTTCTTCATGTACTAACACATCATTGTGTTCCATTTCATGATTTTCATATCATGAAAATTTTAACAAGTGAATGGTGTTTCTTATATTGTTGTTAATTGTTACATGGTGATTAGAAATGCTTGTGACGATGCTCATTACTAACATCTTTTTTGTAGCTTTTTCACAATCCATGTATCTTTCTCTTGGCACCCAATTTAGGAGGAGCATTGGTCAAGGGGGAGATAATGGCTCGGGCTCATTACATATTCCGCCTCGCCTCTTCTTTTTGTTTCGACAAAAAGGGGGAGAAATATTATAGAACTTGGACTTTGACTTTCTATAAAAGTCAACTGCATACTTTGATTTTCTAAAAAGTCAACATCAAACTTTGACTAATGAAGACTTTTACTTTCAAATAAAGTCAACTGCATACTTTGACTTTATGAAAAGTCAACATCATGTCTAAATTGGACAAACTAGTATTATCATCTTTATCTAAATTTTGCAAGTTCTAAAATTAATTTTATATTTTTATAACTCTTGTACAAACTTTACATCTTTTATAAAAAGAAAATTTATGTTTTGTCCTCAACAAAAAGGGGGAGATTGTTAATACAAATATCGTCATTAAACGTTATTTATATTTTACGATCTTTACTTAAGTTTTGTTAACGACAAAAGTAAATTTAATTTTTTATAAAACTTAAAGCTTGTCAAGTTTAATGGATATTAAAACAAGCTTTTCCTCAAATAATATCTTCATCACTCAAGCATTTACATTTTGATTAATCATATTTTTGATATGCCTCTAAACCATAATGTATGTTAACATTTTTATATCAAGCATGTTTTAGTTTCTTAAAACAAAACATTACATATGTATTTACATTTAACATATTTCTAAAAATAGAAAACAACATATGACATCATGTGGTGCATCATTGAAATCTCTAGAAAGATTTCACTAGATATTTTGTGCAGATTTGGACTCTACATATCTTACACAATCTTGGATGGATTTAGTTGACTTTGATAAGATTTTGGTAATCTTGCTGTCAGACCCCGGCGGCACCAAAATCATACACGGGCGGAACCCTTTTACGGGGTCCGTGTTCCGTGGTGACTGCTGTTCATTTTGGCTATAAATAGCAAGCCAAACCAAGTTGTTTTCTCATCCCTTTCTAGCATAATCACATACATTCCTTCTCTCTAACATTTCTAACTCAGTTTCATATCATTATAGTGATTTTCTTTTGTAGCAAAGAAGATCAAGGCATATTCAAGCTTCATCGAATAGTTGGATGTCTTGTTTGTTTTGTTGTTGTATGATCTAGTCTTGTTCATACATCATTGTTGTACCAAGCCATCATAAACTTGTGAGTGTGAGTGGTTAGTATTTTAGTCCTTAAAATACATTGTGTGTGGGAGTGGTTGTACCCTTGGAAAAGAACTCGACATCTAGCTTAGTGTCGGAAATAGTGTGTAAGCGAAGTGTAAAGGTTTCTTCGCCGGTGAAAGGAGTTTGTTGACTAGTGAAGTTAAACTCTCGAGTGTGAGACTCGGGGAGTGGAGTAGGGCAAGGAAAAAGAGTCCTTGTAGACCGAACCGCTATAAACAACTTGTCGTGGTTTGATTGTTTCTTTCATTACTCACTCTTTATACATATTGCTTGCATATTGATTATTATTCACTAACATATCTAAGATCAATATCAATTGATCTTTCAATAAGTTTCAAAACAAAGTTTTTAATCGGTAAACTATTCAACCCCCTTCTAGTTTTTCACAGGTTGTAAATGATTTGAAAACTGTATTTAATTTGTTGAAAACGTCTGCATTTAATTTTGAATAATGGGATGCCTTTTAATATTAAGCCTTCCTCTTATCGTAAGTGTGTAGGCTTATTTTTTTAAGACCTCCGTTTTAAAAATGGCCTAAATGCATTATAATGTAGTTAAGATGAATTTATAGAAGGGTGAAGGCTGAATATACGTAACAAACTTTATCAAATTAACTAATATACGCAACATACTTTATTTATTGTCGATGTACGTAATATACTTTTGAATAATTACCATTGTACGTAACATTGACAGATTACCATTTAAAAAAGTTACAGTTTTTGTCACACCCCGCCGAAGGCGGAAACACGAGGTGTAACTGGAAAGGAACACAAGCAAAAGATAATAGAACATACCAACGTTTAAGATTAAAGGAAAAGATACATTATTACAATACTAGTTTAGCCGACATTGGCAATTAAAGTATAAAGTTTAGATCCCAAAATATTTCGATTTAATACATAATGATTAGTAGTGACATGTGAAAACTTCATTATGTAAAGACCTTGAAGAAAAGCTTACTGACGATCACCTGAAATGCATGAGAGAAAAATGGGTCAACTATGAAAATAGTTGGTGAGTACACACGTTTTATATAATATGAAAACTCTTAAGAGAGGGAGTCAAAGGTTTCGGTCATCGAGAATAGTCCACAAAGCAAAGACATTGTAAATCCACTCAGTTCCAAGTTCCGCCCATACAAAACTTGCAACCTGTGTGTTCACAACCCACTGCCAAAAGTAGTATGCCTAGTAGTCAAGTATAAGATGTCATAATAGTTCACAATATAGCACCACGTATATAATAATGTATGCTAGGCAAAGCCCCTAGAATAAATAATATACGTCCCGTAACATAGTGGACGAGAGGTTGACCGACCTCTAATAACGTTATCCATACTGCCTACTAATGGGAGACTAACAATGCAAATGTACGAACGGTACATCATACAACTATTAATAGACAATTAAGAACATTCCGAACATGGGAGATTTTGCACACTCCACCAATAAGGCGAGACTATGTATTGCTCTGTTCACATAGGGAGACTTTAAGTCAGGATCATAGCACGTACGGTTCAATAAGTTCAAACAAGTCATAAGTTCATAATTAAGTCAAAGAGTCTAAGTCAAGTTCAAAAGTTCAAGTCAAAAGAGTTCATAAAAGTAGTAATCAATTTAGTATGCTTCACGCATTCCGCCCCAAAAAATAGTAAAAACGGTAAAAAGGGGATCGTGAATACTCACCTGATGCAATAATTATGATGACAAAGTGGATACACAGAAATGAGGTGCAATCTCTATCCGCAACCTAATATGAATGATATGCTCTAATATAAGTCATGAAATAATGTTGTGCATGCAAACTCATATGATATCCATACCACTTGTGCGTTTTGAAAATGAAGTTTATTGTCGAAATATACATTTATGACAACTCGTCATGTTACAAAATACTTTACAAGTACTTACATTGAAACGACATCCTATAATAGTTGCTTAGTGATTTATCAAGAAATTATAGTTTATGAGTAGTTTTCGGAAAAGTTTGAGAGATCGTATATTACTCGTTACAACTTCGTTTGACGAACGGTTGAACATTTTGGAAAATAGGCTAGGTGAAGTCACTTTTACTAGAAGACATCGTTTTCTCAAAAGTACTCTATCGATATGAAAAATAGCTCCAAACATGGTCACTTGCGATAACCATTTTGGTTTAGTAAAAATATGTAAGTGTTATACTTGTGTAAAATAGTTACGATATCCATATTTAAAATGTGTATAACTTAGTCGTTATAAGTCCGTTTTCTACGTTTTATATATCCTTAGTTTCGTGTTAAAGTATACTAATATATTTTTGACAAATCAACTCATTTAGATTATGTTTAAAACTCATTTTTGCCCCATAAATAACTCTTGACAGCTTTGAATTTTTCAGAAAAATTAGTTTTCGTCGTTAAACTTGAAAATAGCGTAACTTCTTCGTTATAATCCCGTTTTAACCCGTTCAAGCGACCACGGTTTTGTTTTAAAATATATTTTCTGAAAATATAACCCAAAATAGTCCATGACCTGTCGAAATTTCCATATTTTATAAAAATGGACAGCAACTATTTATATAACGTCTAACTTGATTTTTCTTGCGTAAAGCTTGTTTCAATCACTTCAAATCAACACCAAATCTATTCTAATCTTACCATACACCTTCTTAGGGTGTCATGGGTTCCTAAACTTCATAAACAATGATATGTTTCAAGGGATTAATTTTAGGATGATTAAAACTTATAATAAGTAATAAAAACAATTAAAAGTGGTATGAATCACATAATACTTGCATGTTTTTCTACTAGGATAATAAAAATAACTCAAGTATGATTATGAAAGATTAGTAAAGATCATGAAAATCTTACTAGTTGTATGATGAGGTTTAAGGTAACTAGGTACTAAATACTCCTTGGTTTTTATTGCAAAACCTTATATAAAAGTATACTAGGGTTTATATAAGCACTTGATCTTGAAAAATCTTATGATTTCTTCTTGTTTTCCTAGCTTGGCCGAACCACCACAAGAGAAAGGAGAGTGTTTGAGTTGTTTTCACCTTTGCTAAGTGTTGTGTATGTTTTTATGATAGTATAATATGAGTATATTTGCAAATATCTAATCAAAATAAGAGTATGTGTACACTAGCCAAGATATTTATAAAATTTTGATGACTAAGGGGGGTTTGGTCGGAAATGGCATAATGGAGAATAAGGTGATGAGTTTTTGTTAGTTAAATGTATTTAGAGTTAAGTATAGTGTATATTTGGCACATGTAATTAATTATTTAGTGTAGCGTTAACTAGAAATTGATTTTTACTGAACAAAATAAAATATATCGAAGTCATAAAAATTATAAAAATGCATTTCTCACAAGTATTGAGTGAATAAATAATTATCGAGTTGAATTTACGAAAACCGTCGTAAATATATATATATAACAATTTATATACAAAATAAATTCAAAACATCGGGTAAACTAATAATATAATTTTTATAGTCTTAAAATGAGTATAAAAATATATTAGGACAATTTTTGAAAGTGTCGGATCAATTATTCAAAATAAATGATCGTACGATAGCGTTTGTTTAATAGAAAAATATACGTTAATGAAATATGCAAACCCATGCATGAACTAACATGAAAATGACGTTACTGATGATATGTAGACTAACTGTAGTCTATATGAAGTGTTCTCAATGATGCTTCATGAATAAGCAGCTAAACCCTTACGGTTACGCGAATTTGATACTCGTAAACCTTGTTTACAAAAAATGATGAATAGTGAACCATGAATATAAATTTTTCTCCAGGAATGAATAGTGTTTCGTGAATAGTAAAATTTTAAAATAACCTCTCAAAGTCGTAAACTGACTTAAAAAATGATGAATAGTAAAATGATGAATAGTAACCAATGAATAGTAAATTCCCGAGATGAATAGTAAAAAATTTTAAAGTTTGCAAAATGACCAGAAATTGGGAATTGTGACATTCTTCCCCTGTCAGAGGAATCACGTCCTCGTGATTCAATTATTGATAACTATAGTCTGAACCGCGACAAGGGTTCTAAAAGTTCATGCTCGTGTATAGTCTAAATGGTTATGTCAATGCTCATGCATATGGGTTCCTCATCCAACTAAGTACGTTCTCGTAATCAGATTTGATGGGGTAAACTTACCCAATATCGAACATAGCCCTCAAAAGACCTTTAGGTAGTCGATTCTAATTTAATCTCACAACTCATCAAACAGGAACTGTCATAAGATTAAACTAAATCGACTTGAGTAAACTTGACTCTTAGCTTCATTTCGCAACTCATCAAACAAGAACTGTCACTAGATCAAGCTAGGAAACAAGTCTTTTGAATGAAGTATTTTGAAAGATTCGCTCGATATTGGAATTGCTTACACAAATCAAATCAAATCAACAAAATAAATTACAGCTAAGGTCGATATCGTTAGGTCTCAAATTAATCACTGTCGTGAACGTGGTAAAAATTGGAAGGAAGTTATGCACTCAAAATCATGTTGTAAAGAAAGAAGGTGGTTGTTCAAAAGAATGTACCCGTTACGCGTTGCGGGCTTCCTCAGTACCCATATAGAATGCTCGACCACGTGCGGGGGAAACATCAATGTTCTGATCTGGTGGACCTTCTATTGCCAATGCCAGGTTTGGACGATTTCCTCCTTGGTTGGGAGTTCTTTTTAACGTTGGACAGGTATTCCGAAGGTGATCGAGACTTCCACACTCGTAACATGCTTTTCTTTGTCCTTGGTTCCCAGTCCTGTTTGAGCAATTTCGCACGAAGTAGCCCGTGTGTCCACATTTGTTGCACTTTGGGCAGTCTCCTGAGTGGTGATAGCTACATCGAGTACACATAGGATGTGAACCTGCGTAGTTTCTGGGCCCTTGAGTTATTGCTCCGTAGTTCCCAACTACTCGTTGTCTCTTGTCCTGTTGATTTTGGTCATGGCTTCTTTGCTGATCTTCCTGCCTCTTTCGTCCACCGTCATTTCCTTTCGTTAGTTCACCAGACCTGATCACATCATTTGTCAAGCGGTACGCCATACCCACAACGGATTACAGAGTGGTTGGGTTTGACGAGGTAACATCCCTCCTAATTTTCGGTATCAATCCCCATATATATCGATCGATCAACTTCTCCACAGTGGAAACCATGTGAGGAACCATTCTAGTTAACTCGTGGAAACGGATCGTGTACCATCAAGTGGTTCCAAAATTCTGCTTCCAGCTTCTGCACTTCATCTTTTCTGCAGTACTCATCAGTTAGTAGTTTCTTGAATGTTTCCCAAGATATCGCATTTGCAGCCCCTCTTCCTCTGGTCTGTAGTTGGTTGTTCCACCAGGTCAATGCTCGACCCTGTAGTAGACTAGCAGAGAACTCAACCTTGTTTCCTTCAGCACATTTTGTGATACTAAGTTTTGACTCAACATTCTCGAACCATGTTAGCAGTCCAATGGCACCCTCGGTACCATAAAATTCCATTGGCTTGCATGTCATGAAAGTCTTGTAGCTGCATCCATGACTAGTGTTTGAAGTACCTTCTCGAACGTTGGTTCGTCTAGCATCAAGGTGCGTCATAATTTGGGTGAGTAGGTCCGCTATTCCAGCAGCGTTGTTGTTTGGATTGTCATTGTTGTTTGGGTCGACGTGGTTGTTGACTCCTGAGCGTGTGTTTCTTGCAGCCATGATCCTGCAGTGGACCAAAACATTGGTGTAAAGCCCCTTTTATCACTTATACCTTATCACACAACAAGAACACGTATAACAAACACCCACGTTATACACAAACAATATGCGTAGAATAGAAGAAAGGAAAAGATGAAGAACTTGGTGACTTGAATATGAATTCGTGTATGTTAGAGAGATAGAGAGAAGAAAGATGAAAACAATAAGTTGTATATTGCTTCAAAGGAAAAACACACACACACACACACTCAAGCACACCCCTCAAATGACATACTTGAGGGGTATTTATAGTAAGAGAGATGATGCCCTAAGGCTTGGCCATGGGCCTTGAGATGGGCTTGGACATGGATTGGGTTACATGAACTTATACAAGGCTAACTTAACTAAACGTCTAACCATTTAGCTTAGCCCAATCCACGAGCCCTTTGACTATTCTAGCACGATATCTAACACACGTTACAAAGTTCCTAATCGTGAATGACCATCACTTCTAATAAAAACTATTAAGGCTAACAATCTCCCCCTAAGGGGTGGTCATTCAAAAGATGCTCCACTAGATTTGGCCTTTACTTTTCTTGAGCACGAACTTTGTGTGTAGATATAGAATAGTCTTGATTCTTTGTTCTTTCATGCTTTGTGATCAGTTAATGTGGTTGTCTGCCGTTGTCAACTTCGTTGGTTAGGTGTCTCCACGTCTTTCTCCACCATGCTCACACTTCTATTTGACTTTTGGTTACCAATGATGTAGTTCTCGAGTCTTTAAACTTTGTGTAGCCTTTGATTGTGATGAGAACTTTCATGTGTCGTTGGTATGAGCATGTGGTGAGTCTGCACGATCCATCCGCTCCGGAGCTTCCATAAGAAGAAAACATAAAAACAGGTTAGTAATAAGCGGATTCCGGCACTTACAAGTTTGAATTTCGAGGGTGTTAACAGCATAGTGTGAAAACACGTCTCTAATTCTCACAAGGGCCGTTCCCGAACTGGAGTCCCACAAGTGAGATAACACGATATACCGAAGTACACCTACAGTTCAGATGAGTCGCTGAGGTACACCGAAGCATCACCCCATGGCTGTAGACCGTTTGAGACACACTAAGCGTAATCCACGAGGAGTTACCGGTGACTGCTGTCAGGGCGCTTGATGTTGACCCGGCAGGGTTTCCATTCAATCACTGAAGATCACAAATGTGAAACTTCTCATAAATGTTCTAGCAGATTGCTAAGATCTGCGTAGGACTCTATAATATATCACTTGTGTCTTTATTGATGAACAACAAGCGATGTCATGTCAAGTGTTCCTATGAGATCTTTTGATGAATCTCGTGGCTCTAGACTCAATAGTGCATTTTGGTTTTCCTGAGTGGAGACTAGGGAGAGGGTCTCCTTCTTCAATATCAATGATCTTTAAGAGAAAGTCAATAGATTATGTAGGGTTCCCAGTGAGAATGAAACAAATCCTTTTAAGAGGAATTGAGTGGCTAGAAGGTTAAGTGCAGTGCGTCACTGGGTCCATGACGTCTTTGTCTTCAATACCAGTGTTATCTTAGTGACAACCAGAGAGTGATGAATTGAACCCGGTTTCTGCCCTAAGGTTGATTATGGAGGGCTATTTCTTTTCACCCTTTTTCATTACTTTTCTTTTTAATTCTTCAACCCCTTCTTTCTCCTTTCTCACATTACTCCTTTTTTCAATCATACCTAAGGACTTCTAATACTAACTATGGGTATTGTCCTTGGGTAGATCCCTCCGGCTCTGGCGGATCATAGGACGGATTTCCTATCCTTAGTCACCTTATAACTCCATGACTGTCCTATTGTTGCCATAAAACCAATTTCTTTGAAAATCTCTCAAAGTGTTTATGATTATCAAAACATTTTGTTAACACCTTGAGAGTTTTGTTTTCAGAAACACTCCCCCTTCACATGTGCTCATAAGTTTTGACAGAAATCTGCACATAGAGGGTAGAGTTTGCACTTTTTGAATTGATCGACTTTAAATGAACTAGACCGATTCGAGACACGTTTACATCACTAGAGAACTAGCTTGAAATTATTACCCGTCCTGGTCAAGTCCAAAGAAAGTTTCTCAAAATGGTACATTTACTGACTTTGCATTCTCGTCAATTCATTGGTTTCAACTGAGTCGAGCTCTTTTGAGATTCAAACAACGATCATTAAACTTTTTGATCACATTTTAATCACGTTTCTCCCCCTCAAAATAGCATATCCATGATGTTTTTGAAACAAAATGATTAAAAGATATGTTTTTCGGAAAGCATTTGGAGAGAAACTGATTTAGCATGAATTTTGGAACAATTTTGGTTTTATACTCCCCCTTAACGAAAGCATATTTTTCAAACAGAAAATTTAGAATCAATTAAGGGTTTAGAGGGAGTTATCTTGGTACCAAATGTGAGAGATTTTGAAAAATCTTTTTGAAAAATTTCGAATCAATGGTACGCAAGATGTGGAGAAGATTTCAAAAATCTTTTGAAGATATTAGAGAAAAAAATTATCTTCATTTGTTTTAGGATAAGTGCTCGATATTTATGAAAATCGATTTTGCGTAGCACTTTCCTTTCTTTAAAGATCGGGTTGCAAGCTGAAATACTTACAAGCCATTGTTTTTAGGAATAGTGCTTGAAAAATATTTAAAAACCTTTAATTTTGGTTAAGCACTTTCCTTTCTTTGAAGTGCGGGTCCTGAACTGATGTGTCCAGAAGCCATTATGTTGAAGTCCGGGTTTCGTACTGAAGTATACGAAAGCCATTATATGAAGAAATTTTGAGAAACGACATGTTTTAGAAAACATATTAAAGAACTCTCGCTCAAGCATCTGTACATCCCCGTGTCATTGTTGAATGACATTTCTAGAAACGTACAGAATATCGATTATACGAGAGACATGTCGTGAGAAGAATATTTTTTGGATTTTTTCAATTTATAATGTTTTTGTATTTTTGAAAGTTTTATATTTTTATATTTTGCTTTTGTTGGTTTTTCAAATTTTGTATTTTGTTTTTCAAAAATATTTACATAGAGGATTTGAAGAAAGAGAAATTAAGTTGGGACAAGTAAAAGTGGAGTTAAGAGTGGAATAAGAAAAGGATTTCCATATGCGAAATTGGCATAAAGTTCTTTTTTACCACATGGGGTATATGAACCTTCAACACTTTTACAAGTACCGCATCCACGAAGAAGAATTTTCACAAATAACAGTGTTAGAAGTACATGATTCCTCACGGTGAGGGTGATCACTATCAACGGTTGTAGTGGATCTGACTTCCTTATCCGAATGATTGTCACTATTATCTTTGTTGGTGCAAGTATCAAAAATCTTTCCTGTGGGAATCCATCTAAGACCTACTTGGTTGAAAACTTTTCCCGTGGGTTTCCACCTAAGGTAAGATCTAGGAGTTGTTTTCTTATCAGATGCAGCGGAAGACTCATTTTTAGAAAAACTACGTCCTGAAGAGATCCACCTATTAGGTTTCTTTTTGTTTGACATATTATCAACGGGCTTGTTTCTATTTGGTGTCTTAGTGGATTGTGCCTTGGCACGAGAATTATCTTTCTTGAGATATTTTGAGACACATGCATCATGATTAGCTGAAAAGACACATTTTTTACATGTAGTACAGACAAATTCAATATTCTTGTTTAAAACAGCAGCTTTAACTTTGTCACTACAGTCTTTTGAAAATTGATTCTTGTTCGAAAAAGACTTAGAATTCCTAGTGTTGTTTTCTAAGGGCATAGCATTTTCTTTTGCGCAACTACTCTTAGATGCAAGCCAATCCCTAGTCTTATGTAGAGTGTTCCTAGGTAATGGGTTACTACTACTAGCAGTGCCTTGAAATCTTGTAGAATTCATCACCCTAGATGTTGCACCTAAAATTCTGTCTTTTCGAGTCTGTGCCTTTTTCCTAGCTTCTTCTAGATAGTGATTGTTGACCATGTCGTTAGAACCGCCAGATTCTTTAACTGGATTTTTGGTCACATTCCGTGTACTATTCCTAGAAATGCCAGGTGTAATCACTTTTGGTTTTTCAAAAACCGCTTTTTCTTTTTCAAAAACTTTTAAAATTCTCCTTTTAAAGGGCAGGGACTGTGGAGTGACTGTTTTTGACAAATCATTTTTCTCATTGACTTTTGGAGGAGGCTGAGAAATTGACATTTTTGGTTTAAAAACCGGTTTGGGAACCTTTGTTTTCTCCTCAGTCAATGGTTTTGCAAACTTAGTATCCACAGCCTTTCCTTTTTGACTTTCCAACTGAGCTCTCATAAGATCATTTTGCTCTTTCATGTCCTTGTAGGCACGCTCATACGACATTTTGTCATACTTGCATTCCTCAGATTTTCGATCAAGCTGTTTAAAATAGGACACGTTTTCTTTTTCAAGTTTTTCAAGTTTTTCAAGAGCTTTTTCATATTTTGAAACAATTTCGGAGGTCTCAGACTGGAGTCTTTCATGATCTTCAACAGAATATGTTTGCAAAATAATGGAAATAATATCAGTAGTCGAACATCTTGAAGAGAGAATCATTCAAATTTTCCAAAACTTTGATGTGTTCAACACTTTCATTAGCTTGCTTTGCCAGGAATTTATGGTCCTTGACAAAGTCACCGTTTCTTTCAAAAACGCTTGTTTGAAATGAATTACCCTCGCACTGATGCCAGTCAGCTGAGGGGCAATTTGAGTTTCAAAAAACTTTTTCGTTTCGTCATCATGACGAGTAAACCAGATGTTAGTAGTAATATTGGTTTTAGATTTGACAGTCTCTTGAAGGTACCCAATTCTAGTTTTAACGTCATCTAAAATGCTTCTTGCATCACTTGTGTTAAAAGGATTGTTTGAAGACATTTGTTCGATTTTCAAAAGAGATTTTGAGACAACTACAGGAGTTGCAACTGGTTTTGAAACTGGTTTTGAAACTGGTGTTGACACTTTGTTTGAAACACTTGGTGTGGTGGAAAACGTTGATTGTTCTTTTTGATTGACAAAAGTAATTCCATTAATTTTGTTCCATTTGTTATAATCAATCGGTTTAAGATCTGGATTCTTTTGTTTCATTTTTGATCTACTCTCCTCAGATAGTTCCAACGTTTCAAGAGAATCACGAACAATTATGGGTTCATGCAAAGGTTGTCCATCGTTTAACACATTCTGAGATTTCTGAGCTTTCTTGAGGAACGAAGAAGGGTTGTTACCAAGAGCCATTCTATTGTTAGTATGAAAACGCGGATTTACTTGATTAGAAAGCATCTTGATTGTTTGAGCAGAATGACCCGTTTTAAGAAGCAAATTTTCCAAAGTTTGGATTTTTTCATTGTTATCAAGAATTTCATCAAGAAGAGAATCTTCTCGTTTTGAAAAATCAGTAATCAACTGCTTCTTTTCTTTTTCAAGATTAGAAAACATTTCTTTTTGTTTAGAATGTTGGTTATTTAAATCGAAATTTCCTTGTTTAGAGATTTAATTTTCAAGTTCGAATTCACATCAAGTGTGTTATACTTGATTTGCAATTCTTTTCTTTAGAAACCAAATTTCGATAACCAATTTCTAATTCTGATTCTTTGTTTTTCTGAAATTCAAAAGCTTTTGCGTTCACCTTGTAACTCTCAAGCTCAGCGGTCAATTTAGCATTCGCGGCCTTAACCTCGCGATTGACCTTATTCACTTTCTCAATCTCAATACCACAATTATTGATTAATGATTCAAAATAAGCACGGGTTTCCTCATCAGTCTCAGTATTTTGTGCCACACAGCCTCCATTAGGATCCACATATGGAGTTTCAGAGTTCGTATTGCTACAACTCGGATTGTACAGGTATGTATCATAAGTAGGTGCTGATGTCACAGAATGCTGTTCATCATGAGTAAACTGACTAGAAACATTACTATAATTTAGTACCTCATTGAGTGGATCGTGTCATATCTGGAGGTGTATCAAAAGTACCACTTGATGTTGTGTCTTGCGGATTGATTCTATGACTGGAGGTTGCAGTATTTTTTGCTTTATCTGCCCGTTTTGGATTCATGAATGCGTATTCTGCATCAGTCAATTCAATTCCCGACTCTTCTTTCTGTGCTAACATCAACATGTACTGGAGCCTTTCAAGCTTCGTCAGTCGTTTGACACTAGATTCTGAACTAAAATAACCTGAATTTTGGCTTTGAGGTTCGGAGGTAGCATTCGAACCGAAGTCATATAACAGTTATTCCCATGTTGAGATCCCATATTCGATTCACATCGACCCCCTTGATGTCCACCAAACTGCCCTGCATATTGCATCTGATTCCCCATTTGTATACCCGTAGCAAATCCATTCTGATTCCCAATAACATCAACCATTTGTCCTTCTTGACTCATATGCATACTCGGTTGAGCAAACTGCGGATTATACGATGAAATCCATTGGTTGTTGTTATTTGGTGTAGTGGGACTAATGTTTACTTCATTGAAGAATCCTTTTAAGAAAGCAGTTATGAGACGATCTTCCTGAGTTGCCATTGATGAAGGTATGATCTGATAAAGTTGATGTAGGATCGATTCAACGATAAAGGAGTTGTGGTTGATGAAGATTAAACTCGGTTGAGGTGATTCTGAAAGTCGTACTCGTAACCTTGGTTCTAAAAAATTTTCGCCCAAAATTTGAAATTCACTATAAAAATCAATTCTAAGGTCGTATGAAAAATTTGAGTTATGGCAATTTTGACGCCAAATTTGACCCGAAAAATTTGAATTTAGGCCCAAAAATTTGAATTTTTGACCAAAATTTTCACTGTTAAACCAAAATTTGAATTTCGCGTAAAAATTGAACGTTTAGTCTTCTCAAAAAATTAAATTTTACTCAAGTTTTCCGGCCAAAAAAATCCCTTTTTTTTTTTTTTTTTTTTTTTTTTTTTTTAGAAAACAATGGAAACTTTTATTGATAAACACAAACAAACACTAACCAAATGATTCACCTCACCCCTCATGGAGAGTCATGAGGGGTATATATAGGCCCTATCTTTGCCACTTAAACGATACTAGTCCCTAAGGGCAAAGTGTACAACGCATCTAGTCCAATTCACGTAAATGACGTTATCTTTAGAAAAAGCGAGGCTAACAATCTCCCTCCAAGATAGCGTCACACGTGAATGGTTACAATGAGACCTATAAATACAAAACAAAGTAAATTACAATAGTAAAGAACAATGTTGACTTTCTTGAAGCGCAGAGTCTCTGTAGTCTAGATACTGAGGCAAACTTGAAGTTCTCCCTTCCGATGACCTCGGCAAATGATCTTCTTGTAGCTCTGAACTTCAACTGTAACGGTCTAGTTAGTTATTACTCCCTCCTAACTAGTGAGCCTTTTTTTCTGCTCCCTCCTGAACCGACAACACTCTTCCAACACGTCTTTAATCTTCAGACACGCAGCGGAGAAAGTAAACTCTTGAAGCACAATGGTTGTCGTTCTGGGAACATCGTAACAACATAACTCACTTAGTATTGCATCCAAGTTGGTAAAAAACCTCGATGTACACCACACTACTTCTCCTTCTTCAGTCTAAAGCAAAAATCCCTTCGTAATCCAAACACGGAAGATGAAATACCAACTTCTCCCTCCTGATGGTTGCGAGCTATCGGAATCATCATAATGTTGCGTACATACCGTATTACCTTCTTGATGCAATATTAACATCATAGCTTGATCAAAATTCCGTGAGAATATGTCACAAAGATACTCTCAATAATTTTCTCTAACCAACCTTTTATCGAACCTCCTTTAAATTCACCGGCTAATTGTAATGACCACATATGGAGATAACCCGATACGACCAACTTGAAAAGGAAGTAAGCATCCCAACTTGTGACTTGCTGCTTGTTCTAAATTTTTGAACAATCCACAACTTCGTGTGACACTGAGCACAACAACGTAACTCCTTAAAGTGATGGTTACACACCGTGAGCACTACAACGTAACTCCTTACCAGTTATAACCAGATTTTCAAATTTCATAATGTGCTCCAACAAGTTATCTTGAGACATGCATCCAACCAACCATCGTCTCAAAGATAAAGAAGTCCACCCGTGAAATGTCACGTCAATTTCTCGTCAATTCATTGTACAACCCGAACGAACGAAGAAAAAACGTGTAATATGTGTTATAGTGATCGAAATATGACAGGAACAGAGACATGCTATGTCTAACAAGTCGAAAGATGGAAAAGAGAAGGTATAAACAAGGTACGGTAACGTAAACGTGAATATAAAAACATGCTATGCATACCCACCCGACCAATGCAGTTTCAGGTGACCAGACTCTTAAAACTCGACTAAACATGATGCAAAACTACCACTCTTATCATTGCATGGTTCTTCATGAATTAGACATAGGTGATCAGGCTATGTATAATTTAGGATTAACGATGCAACGATAGGACTAGTTGACTCGTATGACGTTCGATGTTTAATGAAACTTTATTCTGGTTATAGTTACGATTTTTATTTTTGAAAAATTGGCATTCTCTATAACCTTTGGCTCTGATACCAATCTGTCACACCCCGCCGAAGGCGGAAACACAAGGTGTAACTGGAAAGGAACACAAGCAAAAGATAATAGAACATACCAACATTTAAGATTAAAGGAAAAGATACATTATTACAATACTAGTTTAGCCGACATTGGCAATTAAAGTATAAAGTTTAGATCCCAAAAGATTTCGATTTAATACATAATGATTAGTAGTGACATGTGAAAACTTCATTATGCAAAGACCTTGAAGAAAAGCTTATTGACGATTACCTGAAATGCTTGAGAGAAAAACGGGTCAACTATGAAAATAGTTGGTGAGTACACACGTTTTATATAATATGAAAACTCTTAAGAGAGGGAGTCAAAAGTTTCGGTCATCGAGAATAGTCCACAAAGGAAAGGCATTATAAATCCACTCAGTTCCAAGTTTCGCCCATACAAAACTTGCAACATGTGTGTTCACAACCCACTGCCAAAAGTAGTATGCCTAGTAGTCAAGTATAAGATGTCATAATAGTTCACAATATAGCACCACATATATAATAATGTATGCCAGGCAAAGCCCGTAGAATAAATAATATGCGTCCCGTAACATAGTGGACGAGAGGTTGGCCGACCTCTAATAGCGCTATCCATACTACCTACTAATGGGAGACTAACAATGCGAATGTACGAATGGTACATCATACAACTATTAATACACAATTAAGAACACTCCGAACATGGGAGAATTTGCACGCTCCACCAATAAGGCGAGACTTTGTATTGCTCTGTTCACATAGGGAGACTTTAAGTCAGGGTTATAGCACGTACGGTTCAATAAGTTCAAACAAGTCATAAGTTCAAGAATCTAAGTCAAGTTCAAAAGTTCAAGTCAAAAGTGTTCATAAAAGTAGTAATCAATTTAGTATGCTTCATGCATTCCGCCCCAAAATATAGTAAAAACGGTAAAAAGGGGATCGTGAATACTCACCTGATGCAATAATTATGATGACAAAGTGGATACACAGAAATGAGGTGCAATCTCTATCCGCAACCTAATATGAATGATATGCTCTAATATAAGTCATGAAATAATGTTGTGCATGCAAACTCATATGATATCCATACCACTTGTGCGTTTTGAAAATGAAGTTTATTGTCGAAATATACATTTATGACAACTCGTCATGTCACAAAAATACTTTACAAGTACTTACATTGAAACGACATCCTACAATAGTTGCTTAGTGATTTATCAAGAAATTATAGTTTATGAGTAGTTTTCGGAAAAGTTTGAGAGATCGTATATTACTCGTTACAACTTTGTTTGACGAACGGTTGAACATTTTGGAAAATAGGCTAGGTGAAGTCACTTTTACTAGAAGACATCGTTTTCTCAAAAGTACTCTATCGATATGAAAAATAGCTCCAAACACGGTCACTTGCGATAACCATTTTGGTTTAGTAAAAATATGTAAGTGTTATACTTGTGTAAAATAGTTACGATATCCATATTTAAAATGTGTATAACTTAGTCGTTATAAGTCCGTTTTCTACGTTTTATATATCCTTAGTTTCGTGTTAAAGTATACTAACATATTTTTGACAAATCGACTCATTTAGATTATGTTTAAAACTCATTTTTGCCCCATAAATAACTCTTGACAGCTTTGAATTTTTCAGAAAAATTAGTTTTCGTTGTTAAACTTGAAAATAGCGTAACTTCTTCGTTTTAAACCCGTTTTAACCCGTTCAAGCGACCACGGTTTTGTTTTAAAGTATATTTTCTGAAAATATAACCCAAAATAGTCCATGACCTGTTGAAATTTCCAGATTTTATAAAAATGGAAAGCAACTATTTATATAACGTCTAACTTGATTTTTCTTGCGTAAACCTTGTTTCAATCACTTCAAATCAACACCAAATCTATTCTAATCTTACCATACACCTTTTTAGGGTGTCATGGGTTCCTAAAATTCATCAACAATGATATGTTTCAAGGGATTAATTATAGGATGATTAAAACTTATAATAAGTAATAAAAACAATTAAAAGTGGTATGAATCATATAATACTTGCATGTTTTTCTACTAGGATAATAAAAATAACTCAAGTATGATTATGAAAGATTAGTAAAGATCATAAAAAGCGTACTAGTTGTATGATGAGGTTTAAGGTAACTAGGTACTAGATACTCATTGGTTTTTATTGCAAAACCTTATATAGAAGTATACTATGGTTTATATAAGCACTTGATCTTGAAAAATCTTATGATTTCTTCTTGTTTTCCTAGCTTGGCCAAACCACCACAAGAGAAAGGAGAGTGTTTGAGTTGTTTTCACCTTTGCTAAGTGTTGTGTATGTTTTTATGATAGTATAATATGAGTATATTTGCAAATATCTAATCAAAACAAGAGTATGTGTACACTAGCCAAGATATTTATAAAATTTTGATGACTAAGGGGGGGTTTGGTCGGCAATGGCATAATGGGGAATAAGGTGATGAGTTTTTGTTAGTTAAATGTATTTAGAGTTAAGTATATTGTATATTTGGCACATGTAATTAATTATTTATTGTAGCGTTAACTAGAAATTGATTTTTATGGAACAAAATAAAATATATCGAAGTTATAAAAATTATAAAAATGCATTTCTCGCAAGTATTGAGTGAATAAATAATTATCGAGTTAAATTTAAGAAAACCGTCGTGAATATATAAATATAACAATTTATATACAAAATAAATTCAAAACATCGGGTAAACTAATAATATAATTTTTATATTCTTAAAATGAGTATAAAAATATATTAGGACAATTTTTGGAAGTGTCGGATCATTTATTCAAAATAAATGAGCGTACGATAGCGTTTATTTAATAGAAAAATATACGTTAATGAAATATGCAAATCCATGCATGAACTAATATGAAAATGACATTACTGATGTTATGTAGACTAACTCTAGTCTATATGAAGTGTTTTCAATGATGCTTCATGAATACACAGCTAAACCCTTACGGTTACGCGAATTTGATACTCGTAAACCTAGTTTACGAAAAATGATGAATAGTGAACCATGAATATAAATTTTTCTCCGGGAATGAATAGTGTTTCGTAAATAGTAAAATTTTAAAATAACCTCTCAAAGTTGTAAACTGACTTCAAAAACGATGAATAGTAAAATGATGAATAGTAACCAATAAATAGTAAATTCCCGAGATGAATAGTAAATTTTTTTAAAGTTTGCAAAATGACCGGAAATTGGGAATTGTGAAAGTTTTGGTCCCTTCCATTTGCGTTGACTTTCACCGTTAGTCCTTTGATATTTTTTTACTTAGAAAAATTACAGTAATTGTCCCTTGACATTTCGTTGACTTCCACTGTTAGGCCCTTGACATTTTAATACTCTTTCGTCCATTTTTTCTTTACGTTTTTATTCGTCTTTATCCATTTTTATACGATTTCGTTCATTTTTCTTACGTTTTTATCTGTTCTTGTTAGGTCACAAGGTTTACCACACAAGCTTATAAGAAAGAGATAAGGCGATTGAACAAGTATCACACACACACACACGAGATAATAAACCGGTTATGCGTAGAGTATGTAGTGAGAGAAATAACTTGAACAACCAACCTTCAAATGAAGGTTATTACAAAGTATTTATAGGCAAGGAGCTAGGGCAACACTCCTACTCCTTCCCTTTCTCCTATGGGCTTGGGCCTAAGCTCATGGGCCTTCTACATAAGCTTAAGGCTAATAACAAACATAAAGGCCATAATAAGCTAACTATTACATATGTGTAACTAACACTTGAATAAGGTTTAGGAGTGATTCCAACAATCTCCCCCTCAAGTGTTATTACATTTGAGTAACTAACACTCAAGTGTTGGTGATGAAAAACGGTGAAGGCGTTGATGTAATAGTAGCTTTGACGTCTTCTGACATTCTTCTTTCTTGTGAGAAGAATTGCCTTGATTTGAACGGTTATGCTTTGACGTCATCTTTAACTTTGTTCTTTGATCATTGTTCTTTGTGATGAAAGTGATAGTATGTTGTTGTTGTCAGCATCAAGTCTGCCTCAGTTCTGCTTCGCCGCTACAGTGTCTCCACGTCATTCTTCAACATGCTCACACGCTCTTTGACGTTGGAATTCAGTTCTGATGGAGTTCTTTAAGTCTTTAACTTTGTAGATTCTCTGTATTGACGAAGAATCATTCCGACTGTTGTGTTGCTTTTGGATAGAACTTCCATTAGTGATGATGTTGGCGTGAGCATGAGAAGAATCTGCATGATCATTCCGCTCCGGAGCTTCCATAAGAAGAAAACATTTAAACGGTTAGTAATAAGCGGATTCCGGCACTTACAAGTTTGAACTTCGAGAGTGTTAACAGCATAGTGTGAAAACACAACTCTAATTCTTACAAAGGCCGTTCCTGAATCGGAGTCCCACAAGTGAGATAACACGATGTACCGAAGTACACCTACGATTCAGATGAGTCGCTGAGGTACACCGAAGCATCACCTCACGACTGTAGACCGTTTGAGACCACTAAGCGCAATCCACGGGGAGTTGCCAAAGCGACCTGCTGTCAGGGCTGTTTGATGTTGACCCTGGCAGGAGTTTCCATTCAATCACTGAGGATCACAAATGTGAACCTCTCATAAATGTTCTCGACAGATTGCTAAGATCTGTGAAGGACTCGATAATGTACCACTGAAATTCTTATTGTTGAATATCAAGTGATGAAATGTCAAGTGTACCTAAGAGATCTTTTGATGAATCTCGTGGCTCTAGACTCAATAGTGCGTTTTGGTTTTCCTGAGCGGAGACTAGGGAGAGGGTCTCCTTCTTCAATACCAGCAATCTCTAAGAGAAAGCCGATAGTTTACGTAGGGTTCCTAGTGAGAATGAAACAAGCTTCTGTTAAGAGAAACTTGAGTGGATAAGAAGGTTTAGTGCATGCGTCACTGGGTCCATGACGACTTTTAATCTTCAATACCGGCGTCACTAAGTGACAACCAGTAGCATATGAATTGAATTGAATAATCTGGAGGGCTATTTCTTTTCACCCTTTTCTTTGCATTTCTTTTTAATTCTTCAACTCCTTCTTTCTCCGATTCTCATTTTCTCCTTTTTATAATCATACCTAAGGACTTCTAAATACTAACTATTTGTGGTGTCCTTGGGTAGATCCCTCCGCTCTGGCGGATCATAGGACGGTTATTCCTAACCTTAGTCACCTTATAACTCCATGACTAACCTATGTTGACATAAAAACCACTGATGTGAAAAATCTCTCACAGTGTTTATGAATGAAAAACATTTTAGTACCACTGTTGAGATAAGATTTTGCATAAATACTCCCCCTCCACATGTGCTTAAGAGTTTTAACGGTTAAAATGCACAGTGAGGAAAGAGCGCGCACATTTTGAATTGATTCACTCAAGATAGACAATCCCCCGCGAGACACGGTTACGTGGCATAGTTAAAGAGTTGCATTGTCAGCTTTTAGGTGACAACTAGCTCTAATAACTACCTTGAAGGTGTAGACAATCCTCGAAAGGTCGTCAAACCCGTCAGAGTTCATGTCTACCAAGAGTTTCTCGAATGGTACATTCTACTCAGACAAGTCCTTTGCGAGACACGTTTACATCACTAGCGAACTAGCTTGAAATTATTACCCGTCCAGGACAAGTCTTTTCGAGTTACTAACAGTTAAGCATCGTCAATTCGTTGGTTAAGTCTGAAGCACACAGATTCATTTGCATTTTACACAACATATTTCTTATCACACATTTTCTCCCCCTAAAAAATGGCATATAAAATGTTATTTTTGAAACGTTTGAGAATAAATATGACCATTTCGAGTGTTGCGGGAAGAATGACCACTGTGAACAATTTGTGAACAAAGTTTTAATTCAAGTACTCCCCCTCAACGAGTGATATAAACGGTTGAGGTTTTGAAAATCATAAGGGAAAGTACTTGTTCTTTTGAGCAAAACCTTGAAAAAAAAGAAAGGTTTGATAGGTTTTACTCAAAAGTAAGAAGCTTTCGCTCCTTTTCTAAGGATTGTGGCACTGAGGCGCACCACAGGGTCCTTTATTTACAAGTACGGGTTGTACACTGTAATGTGTGCACAAGCCATAGACATAATCAATCAAACATCCAAAATTATATGAAGGAAGCAATTCAAGGGGTACCAGGAAGTGCAGTGATGTTCCCAGGAGTGTGCACAGGGCGTTGAAATCCGGTTATGTTAATCCTGGGTCGACCACCGACATAATTCTCCAATCGTCTGAACTCGATCCCTTCGAAACAACCGTTCATCAATCATTGTGATGATCCGTCTCACATCCCTCCTTTCCTGAGAATTCCAGCGCTTAGGAGACCCAATTTTCTGGCGTATATCCTTCAACCTGTATGCCATTCCATCCCTAACCAGCTTCAAAGTGTGATCCCCGAACTTGTGGAGTTCGCTACACGCCATTAGACAGTTTCTTTGAAGTTCACTATGGTAAACAACTCCGAAAGGTTTGCTGATGAGTGTATATTGAGATAGCTGGTTGATATCGGGAAGATCAAGCTTTGGAGGAGTGAAGTTGACATGCATCTGATAAGATTCAAGCCAGTGGAGATCTTCTACACGTGACAATCCTTGATGACTTGATAAATGCGTTGAGAATTGTCTTACCTTGAAGTACATGAGAAGTGACTTGAGAGACAAATTCTCAAAGTTCAGAGAAAGCATAGTCCCGCATCTTGTCGTTTGACTGATCTTTTTAGGAATGAGGTCAACGTGTATGATGGCAACGATATCCTTGAACTTTGACAACTTCGTAGTAGATTCGTCGGCGTTACGGCCGATGATGAATCCCATACAATGCATCTCGGTCATATGCTTCCACTGTGTTGGAGAACAAGTGATTGGCACGTTCCTCAATGGCTATGCAGTTTGAGTAGATAGCTGCGGGGAATGGAAGTGTCAACGATGTAGCGTATTTTCTTGAATCATCGCCACCGTGTAAAAGAAAATCCAAGTCTTTGTTGAAGAAATATCTGAAAGGAATCCTTGGTTCAGCTGGTTGGCCAAGTGTTGGTAGAGGTTTGGTCCAATCGGTGTAGTATGGAGGGTTGTCCCTTTGTGTGAAGTCAATGTTTGCTTCCGGGTTGAGCCAATCCATGTTGTTAGACATAGCTCGAGCAATGTTTTCAAGGTGATATTCGACCTCGAGGGCACTTTCAGAGCTGTCTTTTAGAAGTTGAAACGCTTCATTCTTGATTCGCTTCAGCTCAGATTTCGTCATTTTCTTCACATGGAACTTTTCTTGCAGAATTTTAGCATGCTCCAATGTATAACCGTCTACCAAATCTGACCTTCTTCAGGGTAGGGAGTGTTGTTAACAAGATTAGCAAACCATTCAAATTCCTCTGTTTTATCGTCATCTAGCCATGATACGACGTCAGTCTGAGGCGTCTTCTTCTTCTTCTTCTTTTTCGAAGGCCTAGATGATGATTCTGGTTTCTGAACTTGTTTGGGAGAGGTGGGTTGTTGTTGGGGCTCAAGGACCTCTTCATCGTCACCACCCGTATACTCAAAGTGATCATCGGTTTTATGAGTCAGGGGTGGTAACTCGGAATCGTCCTGAGGTTTTTCAGTTGAAGAACGAGGAGGGGACCTTTGTTGAACAGGAGGCCGTTGTGGAGGAGGTTGCATCAAAGAAGATTCACCAGACTGCTTCGGACGTTTAGGTGCAGAGTCTTTATCCTTATCCTTGTCTTCATCGTCTCTAGGACGTTTAGACTTTTCAGCTTCGAATCTACAAGCTTCTTGAAGTTGGTAGTCCAGCAATGCTTGAAACAGCTTTCCTTCATCAGAAGTAAATGTCCATTATCGTGCAGACATTTGTGTGACAAGCTTGGCCACCAATTCATTATCCGAGAAAACTACCGGATCGGTTAGATTGATTGTGAGGGTTAAGGGCGTTGATCGAATAGTTTGCTTGGCGATCTGCATAAGATTTGGATAAAGTTGTTTGGTGAACAACTCCTTTGTGACTTTAGGAACGTACTCCAGAAGGTACTTTTTCGTGTAGCCTTCGATCATTTCGTTCAGTTCCTCTTGACGGTGATTTTTCATGAATTCCTGAACAAACTTCCTTTCTCCTTTAATCTTTTCATGCTCGTCATACATATCGTATGTGATCAGCAAAGAAATTCAGCTTTTGTTGAGCACGTTTTCTTTCGACTTGTTTGACAGCTTTGGTAATCCGTTCATGAGCTTGAGAAATCCAAGATTTAGATGGTTTCTTCACGGATTTGGATGATGATTTGGTTGACTTCTTTGATGGTGGTGGCGAGGAGTGAGAAGACGAATCTGATGATGAAGAGATATGAGGAGACTCTGGATCCTTCGGAGGTTCAGAGGTTTCTTCCTTTGATCGTGCAAGACTATCTAGAAGAAACGTATCATAATCAACATCTTTATCTTTTTCGGACTTCTTAGTTTCCGGTACCTCAAACTCATATTCGATAGTATCCTCCACAAGCTTTTGTTGTTGCACAAGAGTGGTGGCACCAGCTCCCTTATCGGGTTGATTAACCGCATCAGGAGATGGTTCAGAGTGGGCAGCACCACTTGATCCTCCGGGACCACCCATTTGGTCTTTAGCAAATTCTTCAACTTTGTGTTGGTGTCTAAGGAATTTGATCGTCTTCTTGTAAACATTTTCCGGTGGCTCTTTATCACTCTCTGAGCTTTCATCATAAGGTACAAGTACAGGAGTCTTCCCTTTTCTTTGTCATTGGCGGACTTGGAGGTTTAGCTGCTGAAGGAGGTGTTACGTTTGCAGATTCAGAGTAGGTAATCTCTTCATCTGTGTCAGTACCTTCAGAGCTTTCGTCCACAAGCTTTCTTTGCGGTTTAGGTGTGGGAATAGGTTCAGCTTCCTTTTCGGGAACAATCCTTTTACGAGGAGGATTCCTTTTGGGAAGCTTCCTATAAATATCTGTACTTGTGACACTTACAGCACTGCCTCTTCGGTCCTCCGGTAGGTGTACCGAAGATTTTTCATCAAGATGACCAACTTTGCCTTCTTTACGGCTAACCGATACCTTTTGTATGTTTCAAGCTTTTTGATTTCGGTAGTCGAAGGTGATCGGCAATACCGTACCACTGTTTCTTTGTTGACGATTCTTTGATTCCGACAGATAGTATGGGTTCAGTCAATATGTCGTGATTATCTGGGTCATTGAGCCTCATGGAGATGTCAGGATGAAGTCCAAGTGCTCTCTGGATCAACAGTTTGGTGTATCCGACATAGGGAATCTTGGAGCCAAGCTTCTTGTGAAATACCATCATGTCCTCCCATATCCGTGCTTCGATTTCAATGTCCTTCTTGTTGATCAACGACCAGAAAATTTGCAGTTCCATGAGCTTGGGATGCTCATAGCCACTGTCACGACCCGAGACCGATTTGGTGATGATCATGTAGAGTGTTCTCCATGGTTGAGGAATATTCTTCAGCTCCACGTGAGAGTGCTTAGTAATGATTCCTGAAGCTTCATCATAACCAATATCTATCAAGAATTTCAGGACAGTCTCTTCAGTAGGGGTAGCAAAGAAGTCGGTTGGAGCGATGTCGGGAATGATGAGAACAGCCCGTAAGTCAGCAGGAGTGATAGTGACTTGTTTGTATTTAAGTGTCACATTCATCTGCACTTTGACCAGTGATCCTCTGCATAGAATCCCAGAATTGTTGAATGTAGACCTCTAGAACGTGGCGAGTGTGAGAGCATGTTCTGGTAGGGATGATTCCTGAGAATATCCACTGCAATGAGACAAGAAGATTCCGAGCATGTGAGGGTGTCAAAGTCAACCCTAAGGTTGTTCTTTCCAATCTTTCTCGGATAACCCTCTGGAAAGATATCAGCAATTGTAAGAACTTCTGATGCATCCACATTCATTTGTTCAACCATGTCGTGATCTGAAATAACATTAGCCAAAAGAACCAACATATCGAAAGACATAGTGTTAGTCAACAGAAGGTCTTATTGTCTAGTTATTGAATGTACAGTGTCAATGATTGTTACGAGTCCTAAGTCACTTGTTTGTCCAATAGTCTAATGACGTCGTGAAATGTTTCGTGAGTTAGTTAACTTTAAGTTTTAAAGTTTATGTTATCACTTATGGTTCACAACATATCAAACGTTTAAGTTTATTAGTGACATTATTGGATTCGTGACGATATGATTAGTTTATTTACAAGTTTGTACACGTAACAATTCATTATGAAGGTCAATCCAGGCTTAAGCGTAGTTTTGGCAAAGTTAAGCGTAAACAGAGATGATATACGCGTAGACGAAAGCTTACGCGAAGGATCCTAACTTACGCGTAGAAAAGTTACGCGTAGGAAAAGGGGACCTTATGCGTAGGGCTTACGCGTAGGCGTATATATATACCTTACGCGTAAGGCTTACTCGTAAGAGTAGACCTTATGCGTAGAGGTCACTATTTACGCATATCCTTCACAGGATACGCGTAGTCCCATTGTAGAACCTTACGCGTAATGGTTATGCGTAGAATTATTCTTACGCATAACTTGACTACGCGTAGGGTAATCCTTATGCGTAGAGTTTCAAATGACCTTGATTCTGAATATTATGTGTAGCAAGACCTGAAATAAGTTCATCAAATCATTAACATTAACACAAAACATCATTTTATTAACAAGTTAAGGCATGAACATTCATAACACAGTTACGCGTAGAAATTTATACGCGTAGGTCAAAACCCTAAGGTTTAAGACTTACGCGTATCATTTCTAGCCATGGGAAATGCATCAAACAAATTCTGGTAGGTCTAGAGTGTTTTTAGAGTCTTTAGGCCAGGTATTAACATCTAATTCGTTGTAAATCAAAATTACCCAAAGTTATGAACCTTAAACCCTAACTTCAAATTTTCAAACAATTTGTGTTTCTGGGTGGTTAACAACCATGGAAATCATCAATTCAACCTCATATGACCATAACCCAACAATCTTTTAGACCAAAACACTTCACATTTGGAAAAACCCAAATCGACTCATAAACCCTAATTTTCAAAAATCATTAATAAGTGTTTCTGGGTGGGTTTTAATGGTTAAAATGGTGTACTTGATGTATAAGAAACGTTTTGACACAATCCATATAACCAAAAACACACACATAATGATTATGTGTTCATACGCTTATGCGTAGAACACATAATCACGCGTAACACACTTTTTAGCCGTTGGATTTGCATGAGATTAAAAACCTTAGCTTAAAAACATGTTAAGATCATTAAAACACTTACAGAATGATGATCAAAACAACGGATTTCTTGGTTCAATCTTAGGCGTAGGATGAATATGGTTGTGTGTATTAAATGTGAAGTAAAAAGTAGGTGGGAGGTGTTTTTATTAAAAATAACTTTAACATTTTGACAGTTTTAGTCCCTCCACCTTTTCCTTTTTCAAACAAAGCCATTTAACTTCCATTTTGGTTACCAAACAAAGTTTTTAAGAAAGAAACTTTGACGACACTCCCCCTCGACTTGAGAAATAATGAAAGGTTATAAATTTAGTCCGAGGAGTGTCATTGTACCAGAAACTTTACCACCATTTGTTAAAAGAAACAACCGAGATAAGATAACATGCAAGTACACAGATGATTTGAAACAGTTAAAGTTATAATTTTCTCCCCTCAACACTTGATCGTAAAAAAATCTGAATTTTGAAAGATTATAGTGTTGAAGGAAGAAATGTACTTGCCATGTTGAAAGAAAATAGATTAGAAGAATATTTTTGTTGTTTTATCGGATTTTATATTTTTGTATTTTGTTTTTGAAAAATTATTTACAAAAGAGATTTTGGTGTTTGACAGGTTTTTAAGACTGTTTTAGGAGGTCATCCAATTCCTCTTGAGTCAAACACCTCATACCAATCCGGTGGACCAACTCATTAAACCTAGCGGGAGGCAAGGCTTTGGTGAGAAGATTTGCCAATTGGTATTCTGTACCCACAAAATATAATTCAACAGTACCTTGTTCCACGTGGTCCTTGATGAAATGATATCGAAGATCGATGTGCTTTGATTTCGAGTGCTGAACCGAGTTGCACGAGATCGCAATGGCACTCCGATTGTCGCAGTACATCGGGATTCTGTCAAATACGTAACCATAGTCTTTGAGTTGTGTTCTCATCCAGATGACTTGAGCACAACACGCCGACATGGCTACATATTCTGCTTCGGTTGAGGACAGCGATGTACAATCCTGCTTCTTCGATTGCCATGACACCAGTTTATCACCAAGAAATTGTAAAGCTCCTGAAGTACTTTTCCGTGAATCTAAGCATCCTGCGTGGTCAGCGTCTGAAAAAGCGATTAGTTCAAAACCATAATCCTTCGGATACCAGATCCCCAAGTTAATGGTTCCCTTGATGTATCGGAGGATTCTTTTAGCATCAGAGAGGTGGGTTTCAGTTGGTCGTGACTGATAACGGGAGCAAAGATAAACGGCAAAGACAATATCAGGTCTGCTAGCTGTTAGATACATGAGAGACCCAATAATACTACGGTATTTTGTAGGGTCCACCAATTTCCCATGTAAATCAGCGTCTAGCTTCTTGGTATGAGCCATTGGTGTGGCATAAGTGTCACAGGTTTTCATTCCAAATTTGTTTAACAATTCAAGGGCATATTTGGACTGACTCAAGAAAATACCACGGGGTGATTGATGAACTTGCAGTCCGAGAAAGAACGTGAGTTCACCCATCATGGACATTTCAAAATTTTTCTTCATTAGTTTTGCAAAAGCGATTGAAAACTTTTTATGTGTAGACCCAAAAATGATGTCATCCACGTAAATTTGAACAATTAAGATATGTGCCCCGTGATATTGTATAAAAAGAGTTGGGTCAACCGAACCTTTGGTGAAATTATTAGCAATGAGGAAGGATGATAGCTTATCGTACCATGCTCGTGGAGCTTGTTTGAGACCATACAGAGCTTTGTTCAGTTTGTAGACGTGATTCGAAAACTCGGGATCAACGAATCCATCCGGTTGGTGACATAAACCGTTTCTTTAAGTTGTCCATTGAGAAACGCAGTTTTGACATCCATCTGATAGACCGTCATATTCATATGAGCCCGAACGCGAGAAATATCCGAACGACCTCAAGACGAGCACCGGAGCAAAAGATTCTTCAAAGTCTATTCCCTCTTCCTGACGATAACCCTTAGCCACCAGACGTGACTTATTTTCGATAACATTTCCTTCAGCATCCAATTTGTTTTTCCAAATCCATTTGAGACCAATGACGTAGACCCCTGTTGGTCTTTCAACCAGTTCCCATACTTCAAGACGTTTGAATTGGTTGAGTTCTTCTTGCATGGATTCAATCCAGTTGTCTTTTGTCATTGCGTCTTTGATGTTTTTAGGTTCAGATTGGCAGACGGTGAGTGCATAAATGCAATGTTCACCGTCCGTGTGAAGACGTTGTCTCGTAACGACTGGTTGATTCGGGTTGCCAATAATGTTTTCCAGAGGATGGTCTTTCGTCCATCTATGTGTGGAGGGTTGATGTTGGTATACATTGTGCAGATTCTGAGGATTCAAATGGTTTGTTGAAGATTCCGCGACATCTGGTGCAGCAGTCTCATTAGCAAACGAGTTAAAGAACGCATTTGGATCAAAATCTACAGGTGGGGGTACTTCATTCAGAACATCATCAGCCGATTCATCATTGTTGGAAGCGGTTTGTTCAACCGTTGTGTTGGAGTCAACTGGTTGTGCTTCTTCAACCGTAGTTGTTGTAGCAGGTGTATCAGGTATAAGAGTATTATCAGGTTGAGCAGCGGAAATAGCGGATACACCCGGAGCACGTTCATCAATATCGTCACTGAACAGCGGAGCAAATAACCTTTCCATTTGTTGACGAGTAAGGCGGGGGCTTTGTTCAGCTGATGATGGGGTTTGGGGAAGTTTAAGCTGTTATACTCGAAGCCATTTCCGTAAGTTCATCAAAATGAGCATGAATCGTTTCCATCACCTGTTTTGTACGACGATTCCAGATTCGGAAACCTTTGGAATTATCACAGTATCCGATAAAGACTCCAATGTCAGCTTTGGCTTTGAGCTTTCCAAAGTCATCACGATCATTATTCGGATAGCAAAGAGATCCAAATACATGAAAGTGTTTTAGATTCGGTTTTCTGTTATGGACGAGCTCGAAAGGTGTTTTGTTGTGGCGTTTTGTAATCATAGAACGGTTTTGAGTATAGCATGCAGAGATACGCTTCGCCCATAAGTAATCTGGAAGTTTAGCATTGATTAACATTGTTCTTGCAGCTTCCACTAACGTTCGGTTTCGTCTTTCAGCAACTCCGTTTTGTTCGTGTATGCGTGCAATAGATGTTTGATGCTGAATTCCCCCTTTCTCATAGAATTCACGAAGAGTTTGGTTAACAAATTCGGTGCCTCTATCTGTTCTGATTATGCGAACGGTGTTACGTAGCTGAACTTGTATTTTCGTGAGAAAGGTGATGATCATCTGTGGAGCTTGATCTTTGCTTCGAAGAAAGTAGACCCAAGTCCAGCGTGAATAGTCATCAACAATTACTAAGATGTAGCGTTTGCCATTGATCGTTTGCACGCGCATCGGGCCACACAAATCCATGTGAACAAGATGAAGCACATGCCTGAGAGCGTGTTCCACCTTTGAAGGAAAATGAGCACGAGTGCTTTTGCCTTGTTCACAAGCTGAGCAAAGGTGATCTTTAGAATACCGAAACCGTGGGAGTCCTTCAACTAGTTTGTGTCGAGCAAGGTTGGTGATGGTTTGAAAGTTTAGATGTGAGAGACGACGGTGCCATAGCCAGGATTTTGTTGATGTTGCCTTTGAAAGTAAACATATGGGAGATGAAGCAAACATGTCTTTCATAGAGATAGTGTAGAGACTAGAATTACGCAATCCAGACATAAGGTCATTTCCTTGTAGATCACGAATGAAACAAGTTTTCTCCCGGAAAGCAACCTCCAAATCTCCATCACAAAACTGACCTACTGAAAACAGATTATGACCGAGGCCTTCCACATAGTAAACCCTGCTAATTTCGATGTTCCCATTGACATAGTCTCCGTAGCCCATGATAGCTGCGAAGTGATCATTCCCGAACCCGACAGTGCCAATGAACTTTGCAATAAAGTTTGATAACAGTTTAAGATTGCCTGTCATGTGTCGGGAACATCCGCTATCAACAATCCAGAGAATGATCTGTATCACCTGCATTACACACAGACGACACAGATGGAATAGAAGTAGATGTGGAACCCGAAATGTTAGAGGGTTCCGTAGCAAGTATAGTAGATATACACACATCAATAGCTTTAGGTATCCACTTAAATCCTAGCGTGTTATATATCCATTTCTGCCATCTCCAACTAGTATTTGCTTTAGTCTTAGTGAATGCACTAGGTGGTACTACATTCCTAGGAGGTGACACTGGAGCTACAGGGACAGCAATGCTTTTCTTAGAATCTAAAGATGGCGGTCTACCAAGCACAGACTTAGAAAGATTAGTGGGCCTAGAGGTATTCCGGTTCTTAGGATTCCTTAAACGAGAGATGATAGCTTTAGCAACACATTTATCATGGCAATCAGAATTCATACTTTTACGACAAATAACACAAGGTGCATCAGAGTGAATATCAAAAGTACTTAACGGTTTAGCATTCGTTACATCACTATTTCTATTACATTTGCCGGACGCAATATCTATAGTGGAGGCAACGTGAGTCTTATTCATAGTCCTAGGGTGTTCTTCTACTTTAGCATTCCTGATTGATCTTTTCTTAGGTCGCAACTTCCTATTCTTCGATTGAGTGCTCCTAGGCTGTGAAGTGCGGACGTTTGGAAAAGGCTCAACTATTCCTGTTTCAGTAGAAGGAAGCACGTTAGCTACTTGTGATTTGGCAGTAGAGATTCTAGGTTCATGAGTACTAAGTGTTACTGGGGCTAATCTCTTAATGATGGTTGGCGGAAGTTGTTCATACTTTCCTAACATTTCTCTTAACTTGAGGATAGTGTGAATCAGATCTTGATTTTCAGACCGAACATTTCCAGCAAAATGCATAACTTCTTTAGTGTGTGCAAGATAATGATCAAGTTCATTTGATGCTTCATCACGAGTCTTTTTGAGTAAATCAAATATGACACCATATTCCTTTTTAACTTTTACAAGTTCTTGTTCATATTTTGAGATTTGACACTTAAAAGACACGTTTTGATCATCCAGTTGCTCAATTTTAGGATCAGAAAATTTTGCACGCAACTGGGCGATTTTGTGTTGAAAAGCAAGTTGTTGATCGTGAATATCTTTTTGACACCAATTAAGACGACGTATTGCATTTGAAAGTTCGTTTGACAATCGTTTGTTTTCAACTTTAAGGACTCGATCTGAAGCACATTATCAGTGTTCTCAACATTTATCACAGATTCAACAGTATCAGCAGAGATATGATCAAATGCATATGACAAAGAATTCTCTAGCACAACATTATGGACATCAGCACAGATGACATCTTCCAAGAGTCGATCAACATCTTTTCTCAACAGTTTCTTTTTACGTTTAGTATTAGAAATAGATGTTTCTGTTTTCTCGAAAACGACCTTCATTAATCCAAGTTCCTTATGAAAGTCCTTTTCCCAAGACAATGCACAACTTTTCAAATTTTTAACATTTGGTAAAAGATTTTTCTGAAAAATGTCTCTTTGTTCTCGCGCTAGAGGCGATTGAAAATGTTGAACTTTGATTTTCGAATGATATTCTATCTCATGTTGTAAAGTTTTGAGGTCAGCCATGAAAATGTCAAAATATCTAAGAATTTTGCGATTTTCCGGTTTTGAGTTTACTTCACTGATGGAAGGTAAAGGACCATAAGTTTGTGCATAATCTGGTTGGGATTAACATTAGAAGACTCAGGTGTTTTGATGATAACCCTTGGTGTGTTAGAAGAATCCGTTGGTGTGACGAAAGTGACCGCTTTTGAATAGTTAAAAGGTTTGTTGTAAACAACTTTTTCTAATTTTGATCGACTCTCGTCTTCTGCATCTAATTCCTCTTGACGATGATATTCAACAACACTCATAACAGAATTATCAATTTTATATTCTGCACTGGAAACTTCAGGATTTGGTTTGAATGCTTTGGTTGAAAGCTTAGGTTTGTAATCAGCAAGATTTGGTCCATATCCATTTGGATTTGGTTTTAAAGTAAACTTTTCAATAGCTGTGACCGACTCGCCATGTTTGTAAACAACAGTTTTAAACTCTTTAAGTTTGTTTTGCAAGCCGATGATTTCTTCAAGATGATCATCTATTCGTTTCGTTGAATGCTTTTTGTATGCAGAGAACTGTTTTTGACAAGTTAACAACTCAGCCTTAGCTTTTTGATTTTCCAAGGTGAGAGCGTTAATTTTCTTTTTATGTTCATGTTTCAGTTGTTCTATTTCAGAAAAAAAAGTATTCTTCGAAGCGGCTAGATC